>CM077668.1:72587585-73057585 GCA_039707655.1 Elymus sibiricus
ACCTATGCAACTTCTCCGGTCGGTAAGAATTCAGCAGGCCCATATTGTTTCTTGTCGCCTCCTCGGAAATAGTCTATGAGGTCACACACGGAAGAATTTTATTAGATGACAATGACCATCAATCTTAGACAAATATAAGCGATCAGCATATCTATTCATGGCGTTCCCGGGGTTATATATTTACCCATTTCTCTAATATGAAGATGAATCATGGCATGTGTGATCTTAATTATATAAACTTAAATGTCACATGAATTGCTCAACTAGATGTGTCAACTGATCATATGCATAGTTTAAATGCTAACCTTAACATACAAATATGAACTTGCACTGTTGCACACAACCTGTATGATATGGATGATAGAAACTTCACCTAATACCAAAAGTCTTATTTTAACATGGGTTGAAGTCATTGCCATGGAGCTACTAATCCAATTTATTTTAGTACTCCCAAAACATGGCTACATATGAATGTGAACATCATGGTACAACAGTCCAAAAGGAGTAGCATACAGTCAATTTTTCATAGCTCATGTAATTACTCTAGGAGCTCCAAATACCAACCAAGGCATGAGAAAAGAAGCCCATTCTCACATAGCATTTGAACAAACATCTGCTTGACATTTGCACTGGGAAAACAAAATGCGGCTTCCTTGTCCCTCAATGACTCACATAAAAAATACTACAATCACATGAGATTTTCTTGAACTAATACCATATCTCATTATTATATGTTGTGCTCTAATTAAGAACTTATTTTTAGTAAAAATACGATAAAAAGTCATGTGGTGGGGAAGGAGAAACTATACAGGGTCAACTAATTGGAGAAGCTGTACGTACCTTGAGTATGAAGGTGATTAGAGGTTGTATCCAACACAATGCCATGTCTGTATGTGTGCTGATTAATAGATTAGGCTATTGTAGACCTCCAATGGTGCTTAATAGCTGCATGGAGTGTGTCTGTGGCCTACTACTTGTGCATCGGCCGTTAAAAATAGTCAAGCATTATCATGTGAAGAAACTAACAAAAAGAAAGATCTGATACACATTGTTACTATCTTTTAAATAATTGCAGTACCTACCATGGGTACAGAGATACATAACATCACTAGTGGAAAACGGGGCTTTAGTCCCGGTTGGAAACGGCCTTTAGTCCCGGGTCGCCAACCGGGACAACTAAATCGGGACTAAAGGCCCCCACCCTTTAGTCCCGGTTGGCCACGACCTGGGACTAAAGTCCCTCCACGTGGCCGCGAGCGCGCGCCGGGGGCTGGAGGACCTTTAGTCCCGGTTGGTGACACCAACCGGGACTAAGGCCCCTCCACGTGGCTGCGAGCTAGCACTGGGGGCTGGAGGACCTTTAGTCCCGGTTGGTGAAACCAACCAGGACTAAGGATTTTGTGTTGGGGTTTAGGGTTTATGGTTTATTTTTCCTTTTCATTTTGTGTTTTCCATTCAATTCTTTTTCATTTCAAACATAGTTTACGCTACTACATACTGTACACGTTATGCATATATAATATAATTTCTCGTATGACCATACATATATCATATAATTTCTCGTACGACCATACATATATATATATATACAATTTGGTATATACAATTTCTCCTACAATTTGGAGATCATTACATGCAGGCATTAGCGGCAATGGTATTCTCCGCTTTCAGATATGACCTCCGTAAGCAAAAATCCCGCAATTTCGTCTTGAATTGCTCGTATGCGGTTCTCTGGTAGGAGCTTCTCCCGCATCTCTTGCATCTTTAAAGAAGGAGATCAATATGAATATATTAGTTGTGTGTATATATATGAGATCATCATAAAAAAATTGTGAATAGTGTTTACGTACCTGAAATTGTCTTGCATCTCTGCGACATTCGGTCATCATGCGAATGTTCTCGCAAACGTAGTATGCACATAAATTAGTCCCCTGTTTCTGCCTCATGCACTTTGTGAGAATAGAATTCAATCAGATAATAATCAAGCATGATAATGGTATTGAAACTAGAATTAAAGAGATGTGTGGACCTAGCTAGTACTACTTAATTACCTTGGGCCGTCGCCAACGCAGCTCCGGTTTCCATTCACCGACAACATCTTTGATGAACCGTTTCCAAACCCTGCCTGGCAAAGAAAATGAATAAAGGAGTTATTAATTACTTGATATCAGGAAATGATCGAACGAAAGAGGCCGATATAGTGCGATAATGATTGAAATTACCTGTCGAGCATGCAAACCACGCTGGTGTATTCTCGAGGGTCTTTACCTAGTGAGTCCAGGGCTTCAACAGTTCCAGCGTCAACTTTAATGATTAGCAGGATCCAGTGGAACCTGCGCACGTTTATATAAGCAGGCATGCATAACTCATCAACTACACTTAACATCGAGTAAGCAAAATAGAATTTGTAGTACAAGACAGTAACACTCACTTGAAGTTGTAAGGAAATAGTGTGTCTGTTCTGGTATTTTGTGCCTCCATAAACCTTAGCAAGTTTTCCTCTGAGTCTTGGGGGTGGTCTTGTATCATTTTTTCATAAATGATATATGGGTCAACGAACCCAATGCCATAGATTCGACCTCTTTTGCATTCGACAATCTTCATTCTGCATAATAGCGTACAAAAGAATATAGTGAGGATAATTACAGGCAATGAACGAGCTGAGCTAGAGACTTAAATTACAGAAAGAAATGACTTACAGACAATAGCAACTGACGATAGATTTGTCGAGTGCGTCTTGATTGTATAACTGAAAAATTTCTGGAAACTCAATCATTATCTCGTTTTCATAGAAGTAATGCTCTTCCTTGACTTTCACAATGAGCATCTCTCGCCCGTTCTTTACTTCTTTCATGTACCACTCATGCAATCTTCGCATTTGTGTTGATAGATGTGGGACCTGCTCAGGTCTGACCAGAGGGTTCCCGGGGACATATTTCCATGCTAATTCAGCCACGGGGAATTCCTCGGTGCCTAGGAGTTGATCAACACTGATACCCATGTCTCTAGCAGCGTCGGTTACCTTATCGGTAATCACCTTGAGTGGGGGGATCGATTGCATTGCCTGTTCTCCAAGCTGGGGAACTGTTTTCCCGCTTTTATTACTACTTGTACGTCTCGACTGCTGCATTTGTTCCTGATATGACTTCCTAATAGAGCGTTCATAGTCTGATGGCCTATTCTCCACATGTGCCGAAGGTCGCTCAAGAAATTCCACAAAGTGCTCTACGGTTTTCGTAGGTATTATCTCCTTTGGCGGCGGGGGCGGTTTCGGTGCAAAATGGGACTTCACTTTGGAAAGCACGACCGCTCTGGTTTCCTCATCAGTCTTATCGTAAGCTAACTTCTTTTTGGCAAGAGGCTCGTCGTTGGCTTTCTTCTTTGCAGCTGTCTTCCGCTTTTGGCCTTGCTGGAAAACAGGGGGTGGAGTCGGCTGATGCGGCAGAGATCGATATGGTGGACTCGCGCTGGGCTCCCTCTCGAGGTGGGGTGGACTTAGAGGTGTATTGCTACTCGGAGGAGTCGGTGGCCTTGGCGCCGAGTTTGGAAACACGATGCATTCCTTTCTCCATACAATGACACCATGTATGACTTCTCCCAGTGTCTGCTCCCCTTCACCTCCAGGAATGTCAAGCTCTAGTGAGTCATATCCCGGCAGAACTTCATCCACGCCGACACGAGCATAGCCAGCTGGAATCGGATTTCCATGGATGGTTGCTTCAGGTGCATTCGGTAAAGAAAAGCCGACTGCCACCTTCATGGATATGTTCTTCATTTTCTGGTGTAGCTCACAATTTGTCCTCTCTTTGATATCATCCACGGGGTAGCGAGCCAGCAGTGCATCATCGGCCTGGACCCCCGTGGAACCCATGCTGCTTTTCCGCATATATGGGATGGTACTATCCAATGCTGGATCTGCTTGCTCCTGCCGCGGAGATGCCCTTTGCTGGCTAATTGTGTCGATCTGCTCCTGCTGCCGCATTAACATGCGTTCTAACTCCGCGTTCTTTGTTTCTACCTTCTGAAGCCGGTTTGCATCCTGCTTCTTTTTTGTCTGACGGCTTCTATAAGTGTCGTTCCACTCCAAAACCCCCTGAACCCACGGAACAACGCCTTTGCCTTGTGTTCGTCCTCCGTGTTCAGGATTCCTGAGGGCGCGTGTAAGCTCGTCGTTCTCTCTCTCGGGCTGGAACAACCCCGTTCGAGCATCTTCTATTGCTTCAAGTAAAGCGTCCGAGGCTGTTTTAAGATCTGCCTTTTCAATAATCTCCCCTGTCGCTGGGTCCAACTTTCCCCCATGCGCATAAAACCAATTCCGGGACCTCTGGGGCCAATCCGTTGTAGCTGGAATGACCCCTTCAGCAAGCATCTTGGCCTCAGCTGCTTCCTACTTAGGCACGGCTCTCTTGTAACCACCTGTCCCCAGAACATGGTGATACTCTTTTTTCTCAGCATTTATCTTGTTTTTTCTCGACCTTTCCAGAGCTTCATCCGATTCCTTGTACTCCACAAATGCGTCCCAGTGATCTTTTATCTTCTCTAGTGCTCCAGTGAATTCTGGAGTCTTCTTTTTTGCCTTGATGTATTCGCTCCATAATCTTTTCTTCCAGCTCTGGAATTGTGTGGCCATCTTCTTAAGAGCAAACTGCTTGACTTTCAACCGTTGGCCATCTGTGAAACCCTTTGGTAGGTTGAAATGTGACATGAGCGTATCCCAAAGCAAATTTTTCGATCTTTCGTCGACATAACTAACTCCTCGATCTTCCTTTGGCTTATTCCATTCTCGAATTGTGATCGGGATGTTGTCCCTAACAATAACTCCGCATTGATGGATAAATTTATGGGCATTCTATTTAGGAGCAATCGGTTCGCCATCTTCTGCGACTTCATTGATGTTGAACTTTATGCCATCGCCCAACTTTTTGGCCCGGTCTCGTACCCTTCTAGAAGATTTGCTCGATCCGGAGGGCTAAAATAAGAAAGATTCGTTAATATATACATACAAATCAATTAATACATCTAATGATCACCAGAGCTTAATATATATATACCTCGCTGGACTTTGTTAATTGTCTAGCATTTTCTTCGCCATCATTGTTTGTTTGCACTTCGTCTCTTGGTTCGTCCTCAAGTCCTTCACCGGAGTTGTTCAGAAATTGTGAGCTGTCATCTGGTTCATTCTCTTGGTTTTGGGAGGAGCGTATCATGTTGAAGATGATATCCTCTTCATGGTCTCTGCCGCTATCGTCCATAGCTTAACTAATCCAGAAGAAAGATAAAACAATTAGAATGCATTCAATAAGCAAAAACTGAATCATAGTATCGAGAAGAACACTACCGGAGATGCAATCAATACACAGCAAACAGATGCATCACTAAGCATGACATGACTATATGCAGAGCTAGGGGTGTCTAACGCAGTACTACACGTTGCAGACGGAGAGGGAAAACATTCGGAGGGGTTTTCCCGGTGTTTGGCATTTTTCGGACAGGCGAAAGAGAGGGGATGGTTCTATGTTTGCAGTGCTAGAGAGGTGTGATAGATGAACGGGTTGCATATTCGGATTCGTTGGATTTTTCTGAGCAATTTTCATATATAAATTATTTTCATCTGAGTTACGGTTTATTTTATATTAATTTTCCTAGTATAGGTACTCGTATTCATACTAGAACTACTCCTATTTACTCCTAGGGTAGGGCACTCGATATGTCCTACTTCTTAGCAAAAGTCATGCCGTAATCCACGGAAAATTTTGGCATGGAAATGAACACTTGCTACTGTAAAAAAATAGGACATATTGTGCACCCGAAATTTGCCAGAATGGAAATGAATCAACATTCCGGCAAAACATAGGCCACTCGGAGTTTCCCTGCAAAGCACATACACATGCCCAAATAGACAAACAACACATGTCCAAATATTCATCTTCTGAGTTATACACCATATCCACACATCATGAATTATCTACAACATGCAAACTGCCAGTGGACAGACGAAACAGAACTAGGAGCAGCATCACAGTGGTCAATTCCTCACAGTGGTCAACTCCTCACTATGGAGGGTGGGTTGGGATGCTCACTAGATGGCTATCAAGGATGGTGGGGATGGATGCACAGATGCGGGTGTCGTCGGTGATCTTCTGGGCGTCGTCGAGCAGCACGTCGGTGATCTTCCCTGCACCCAAAAAACACATAACAGAGTCATATACTACACAAACAGAGTCATGAACACTTGCTACTGTAAAAAATACACTCATATCCAGAGTTAACTGAATTTTTTTGACAGCGAGTTAACTGAATTTTTTTGACAGCGAGTTAACTGAATTTTTTTGACAGGGAGTAATTCAACTCAATCTGCTAGAACAACACAGATTCAAATCCAGAGTAATATACTATCCCACATCATCATATTTGAGCATTAATATTTCTGTATTACTACACAGCAACTACAGCACTAGGAGTACACAACAACTAGTAGCAGATCAAAGTGTCAGGTGCTTTGTGCTATGTAAACCCTAAGACAGAACCATCTAAGTACACACTACACTAATCACACATTGACCAAAAATCTATTACTACATCGCCAAATTCTTTACAAATTTGTGCACTTTAGGCCATTACAAAGACATTGGTCAACCCTAAATCAGAAAACTCTAAACTGGATCAAGTGACCTAACTATATAGAGCAAAAATTAAAAAAAATTGGTACATCCCATCCTCACCTTGTTCTTCGGAGAGACGGAGGTGGCCGGAGTGGTCGGAGAGGCGGCCCCGCCGATAGGACGTCGGATCAAGATGCGGCGGTGGTCGGAGGGGGTCGGTGATGGGGACGGCGGCGGCCCGTGCTCCCGCGACCTCGGGTGCTCCTGACGGTCCGTGGTGAGCGCAGGCGGCGGCGGGTTCGGGCGCAGCTGGTGGTGCGACGGCTATGGCGTGCGACAGAGAGGGGGGTTCGAGGGAGAGGCTCACGGCGATTCCAACGGTGCGGACGGCGAGCTCGGAGGAGGACCGGAGCGAACGGGGCGGCGGAGGCGATCTCGGCGGTCGGAGGTTGAAGACGAGCGGCCTGGCAGTGTACGTGGTTCTGTTTCCTTCTCCCGGGCGGTGGCTGGCACCGGGACACCGGGCGGTTATATACACAATACCTTTAGTCCCGGCTCCAGCCACAAACCGGGACTAAAGGTCCTTTAGTCCCGGTGCCAGCCACGAACCGGGACTAAAGGCCAATCTTTAGTCCCGGCACTAGCCACGAACCGGGACTAAAGGTCTCTTTTCGGCAGCCCAAATTCCGCGCGGGAGAAGGAACCTTTAGTCCCGGCTGGTGGTTGCAACCGGGACTAAAGGTCTCTTTTCTTTTCTGTTTTGTTTTTCTAAACAGAACATTTTCTATTTTTAGATTTTGAATAACTCTTAGAATATTTAGAGTTTTTGAGTTAATCTTTTTGCTTTAGGTCACAAAAATTATAAACTTTCTGTTAGTGCCAGTAGTTTTCAAATTTGAATAGTTTAAATTTGAATTCTTTGAAATTTGTGTGAATCACTAGTTTGTGAATAACTTTAGTTTAAAAATAGATTTTTAAGTGATTCTTTTTCCTGCTGTTTAATATTGGTGTGTTTTATCAGTATGTTCAATTTCGGAATTTTTAGGATATTTGAAATAGGTGTGTTAGTCAAAAACAGATTCTGTTTAGCTCATTTAGTTTTATACCTTTTTCCTTTGTTTTAATTATTTTAGTTTATGTTTTCTTGTTATTCTTTTGCCAAATTATATTATGTTTCTGTTAGTCAACATGAGGAGTTTTAATTTTCATTTTGAAGAAAGTATTTGACAGATTCAATTTGTCCATATATAAGAATTTCAACACATGGTCATGTTCAAAATATTGGTCAAAACCCTCAATTACCCTTTCTGGATATTTCAAGCTTTTGAAATATTTACAAAGGAAATATTCACCATAAATTCCAAGAGAATTCTAGCATGTCACAAATGCCATATTTGATGATCTTGCCAAGTCTCATGTCTTGGAGAACAAGATAACATCATCAAATTCCCTCAAAACCATCTCTGTCCATTTTCTAGTTTGAGCAACTTTACATTGCTAAACATGTCCAAATTAGCTCAAACTTGGTACACCTGCTAAAATGGTCTAAATATTCATCTAGGCCAAGTGGTGCATCAAGGAGAACTAATTAGCTTGGTCAAAGTATGCCAAAACCAATTCTGCCCATTTCTAGGGTTTGACAAAGTTACATTGGCAACTTTCTCCCATTGATCTCAAATTTTTACCACATTGCCAGATGGTCATGAGCATCACCCCCATCAAGTGGCACAAGTTGGAGAACAAGTTAACTTGATCAAAGCTTGTCAAAACCATTTCTGCCCATTTCTAGGGTTTGAAATATTTACATTGGCAAGTTTCTTCAAATGAGCTACAAATTTGCACCCTAGCTCAAATTGATACCAAGCTCATTCTTGTTAAATTCCAAAGCCATTGGATTCCTCTAAGTACCTCTATTCATCATCAAACACCCAAAACACATATATACCCTAACTCTTACAAAGATTCCCTCCGGTTTGTCCGAAGTGGGACTTTCCAGCTATAAGTCCGGAAACTCACTAGAGAGAAAGTGATGACAGTGAAGCCGGTCACATCCCAGAGTGGGATCTTGGGGTATAAAACTTTTTCTTCACATGTGTCCCTTGCTTATGATTGCGCCGTAACCATGGAGAATCTTCATCATTTAACAGGATGCTTGGGTCAGTCTTCACTGTGAAGGGAGGAATTTCATCAAACTTTTCATAATCTTCTGACATGTCTGTCTTGTCCTCCACTCCCACGATGTTTCTTTTCCCTGAAAGAACTATGTGGCGCTTTGTCTCATCGTATGATGTATTCGCTTCCTTATCTTTTTTCTTTTTCTCGGTTTGGTAGACATGTCCTTCACATAGAAAACCTGCGCCACATCATTGGCTAGGACGAATGGTTCATCTATGTACCCAAGATTGTTGAGATCCACTGTTGTCATTCCGTACTGCGGGTCTACCTTTACCCCGCCTCCTATCAGAATGACCCATTTGCACCGAAACAAAGGGGCCTTAAAAGAAGCTCCATAGTCAAGTTCCCATATCTCCTCTATGTAACCATAATATGTGTCCTTTTTCCTATTGTTGTTTGTTGCATCAAAGCGGACACCACTGTTTTGGTTGGTGCTCTTTTTATCTTGGGCGATTGTGTAAAATGTATTCCCATTTATCTCGTACCCTTTGAAAGTCAATATAGTCGAAGATGGTGACTTGGCCAACAAGTACATCTCATCTCCAATAGTGGTGTTATTCATGAGATGTGTTTGCAACCAACCACCGAAAGTCGCTATGTGTGTACGTTTAATCCAGGGGTCAGACTGCTCCGGGTTCTTGGAGCGTACAATATCCATGTGTTCCTCGATATACGGAGCCACCAAGGTGGAATTTTGTAGAACTGTGTAGTGTGCTTGAGTGAATGAATGCCCGTCCATACTTATTACTGAATTCTTTCCTAGCGTGCCTTTTCCACTCAGTCTCCCCTCATGCCGCGATTGAGGAACACCAATCGGCTTAAGGTCAGGAATAAAGTCAACACAAAACTCAATAACCTCCTCTGTTTCATGGCCCTTGGAGATGCTTCCTTCTGGCCTTGCACGGTTATGAACATATTTCTTTAAGACTCCCATGAACCTCTCAAAGGGGAACATATTGTGTAGAAATACAGGACCCAGAATGGTAATCTCTTCGACTAGGTGAACTAGGATGTGCGTCATAATATTGAAGAAGGATGGTGGGAACACCAACTCGAAACTGACAAGACATTGGACCAAATCATTCTGTAACCTTGGTAGGATTTCTAGATCGATTACCTTCTGAGAAATTGAATGGAGGAATGCACATAGCTTCACAATGGCTAATCGAACATTTTCCGGTACAAGCCCCCTCAATGCAACCGGAAGTAATTGCGTCATAATCATGTGGCAGTCATGAGACTTTAGGTTTTGGAATTTTTTCTCTGCCATATTTATTATTCCCTTTATATTCGACGAGAAGCCAGACGGGACCTTCATACTGCTCAGGCATTCAAAAAAGATTTCCTTCTCTTCTTTGGTAAGAGCGTAGCTGGCAGGACCTTGATACTGCTTTGGTTGCATGCCGTCTTTTTCGTTCATACGTTGCTGGTCCTCTCATGCCTCCGGTGTATCTTTTGTCTTCCCATACACGCTAAGAAGCCTAGCAGGTTCACGCAAAGATTCTTCGTCACATGCATCACGTCGATTGCAGAGAGGACCTCTAGGACTTTCCAATAGGGTAGCTCCCAAAATATAGATTTCTTCTTCCACATGGGTGCGTGTCCGTTAGCGTCATTCGGAACAGATTGTCCACCAGGACCCTTTCCAAAGATTACTTTTAAATCCTTGACCATATCAAATATATCATCACCAGTACGGTGGGCAGGCTTCTTCCGGTGATCTGCCTCACCTTTGAAATGCTTGCCTTTCTTTCTTAAGAGATGCCTGATCGGAAGAAATCGACGATGTCCCAGGTACACATTCTTCTTACATTTATCCAAATATATACTTTCAGTCTCATCTAAACAGTGCGTGCATGCATTGTATCCCTTGTTTGTCTGTCCTGAAAGGTTACTAATAGCAGGCCAATCATTGATGGTTACAAACAGCAACGCTCGTAGGTCAAATTCCTGCTGTTTGTGCTCATCCCACACACGTACACCTTTTATATCCCACAACTGTAAAATTTCTTCAACTAATGGCCTTAGGTACACATCAATGTCGTTGCCGGGTTGCTTAGGGCCTTGGATGAGCACTGGCATCATAATGAACTTCCGCTTCATGCACAACCAAGGAGGAAGGTTATAGATACATAGAGTCACAGGCTAGGTGCTATGACTGCTGCTCTGCTCCCCAAAAGGATTCATGCCATCTGTACTTATACCAAACCATAAGTTCCTTGCGTCATCTGCAAACTCCGGCCAATTTCTCTCGATTTTTCTCCACTGCGACCCATCAGCGGGTACTCTCAACATCCCGTCTTTCTTACGGTCTTCTTTGTGCCATCGCAACAACTTGGCATGCTCTTTGTTTTGGAGCAAACATTTCAACCGTGGTATTATAGGAGCATACCACATCACCTTGGCAGGAACCCTCTTCCTGGGGCGCTCGCCCTCAACATCACCAAGGTCATCGCGGCTGATCTTATAGCGCAATGCACCGCATACCGGGCATGCATTCAAATTCTCGTACTCCTCACCGCGGTAGAGGATGCAGTCATTAGGGCATGCATGTATCTTCTGCACCTCTAATCCTAGAGGGCAGACAACCTTCTTTGCTTCATACGTACTGTCGGGCAATTCGTTATCCTTTCGAAGTGTCTTCTTTATCAGTTTCAGCAACGTTTCAAATCCCTTGTCAGATACACCATTCTCTGCCATCCATTGTAGCAATTCCAGTGTGGTACCCAGCTTTTTCTTGTCATCTTCGCAATTTGGGTACAACAATTTTTTGTGATCCTCTAACATGCGCTCCAACTTCAACCTCTCATTTTCACTTTCGCAGTTTCTCTTTGCATCAGCAATGGCCCGACCAAGATCATCAGCGGCCTCATCTGATGCCTCTTCTTCAGCTTCCCCCATTGTAGTACCATCGTATTCAGGGAACCTAGGATAGTTGTCATCATCCTCTTCTTCTTCATTGTCTTCCATTATAACCCCTCTTTCTCCGTGCTTGGTCCAATAGTTATAGCCGGACATGAAACCGGACTGAAGCAGGTGGATGTGAAGGATTTTTGAGGTAGAGTAATCCCTAACATTCTTACAGACACCACATGCACAACACATAAAACCATTCCACTTGTTTGCCTCAGCCACACGCAGAAAACTATGCACGCCATTAATGAACTCGGGAGAGCGTCGGTCATCGTACATCCATTGCCAGCTCATCTTCATTACACAACATCGAAGTGACCAAATTAATACAAGTTCATACATAAAGTTCATACATACTTCTCATAAAACAACATACAACTATCTAGCTAAAGCATTTGAATGCAACAACAAATGCGATCAAAATCGCAACTAAGGTAATAATTGATCCAACAACATAATGATACCAAGCCTTTTTATTAATGGCATATTTTCTAATCTTTCTAATCTTCAAGCGCATTGCATCCATCTTGATCTTGTGATCATCGACGACATCGGCAACATACAACTCCAATTTCATCTTCTCTTCTTCAATTCTTTTCAATTTTTCTTTCAAATAATCGTTTTCTTTTTCAACTAAATTTAACTTCTCGACAAGAGGGTCGGTTGCAATTTCCGGTTCACATACCTCCTAGATAAAAATATCTATGTCAACTTGATGGGCATAATTGTCATAAACACGAAATGAAACAAATAGTTATAAAAGATAATATACCACATCCGAATCATAAACCGGACGAGGGCCGACGGGGACGGATATCAAAACCATGGCACTATATATAACAAACAATCCTACAAGTAAGAAAATTATACAAGTAACTATCTAAATCATACAAATAAGATTATTTTTTACAAAAATGATAAGAACAAGAGGCTCACCAAGGTGGTGCCAGCGACGGGACGGCGCGGGCGATCGACGGCGGTGAGGACGGGGATGGGAAGGCACTAAGTAGACCACACCTACACATATGCAAACTAAGAAGTTAATTTGAGCTCAAATTGCATATAAATCAAATAAACTCCCACATAATTACTCCCAAACTAAAACCCACAAATCACTATACTTATAGAGCATGAAACGAGCTAAACTAGCAATGAGAGATGAAATGATGAAGTTGCTAACCTTTTAGAACCGTTGGATAGATGGGGTGCCTCCAATCTTGGCAAAAATGGAGGATGAGCTCGAGCTAGGGGAAGGAAACAGAGAGGAGAGAAAGGAGAAGCTTGGACTCGGGCTGGACGAAGCAGCTTTATATAGGGATATCTTTTGTCCCGGTTGGTGATACCAACCGGGACTAAAGGTCTATCTTTAGTCCCGGTGGGTGATACCAACCGGGACTAAAGAGGCTCGCCGGGGCCCCAGCCTGCCGCAACCCCTTTAGTCCCGATTGGTATCACCAACCGGGACTAGAGGTCCCATTTGAACCGGGACTAAAGGGGGCCGTGCCCCCGTCCGCTCCTAGCTGTTGGAACCGGGACTAATGCTCACATTAGTCCCGGGCCCAAACCCGGCCGGGACTAATGCTCCGGATCAAAGGTAGGTTTTCTACTAGTGCATGCATCTAATACTTTTTTTTGGCAAATACATGCATCTAATACGTGATCCCAAGTTAAAAAAAAATACATGATCCCCATTTTCATCCATAAACAGCAAAGGGAGATAAATCTGTACATCGAGAAGGAGGGAGTACCATGTTATGAGTGTCAAACTGTCAACCACATAAACAGAGATGGATAATGGGCTGCTGTTGCCATGTTTCTCCAGCGGTACAGGATCAATCATAGCAGCAATCATGGAGAAAATATGTCCTCTTCAGCAGCAGATATCTCGCAGTGGTTCCATCTCACTATTCTCCAAGAAAAACTAGAGAAGATCACCCAGATCTCGAAGTACATCCACCCGAATCCTCTAGTTTGGCATCTCCACACCTATTCGTAGCCCTGTAGGGCAGGAACTTGTTGGCTTGTCACCATGTCGTGCCAGTACATGATGGTGCACGCCTCACGGTGATGAAGCATCATCGTGCGCCAGCAGCGACTCCTGGCGCAACGTAGGTATGCACCGCAAGTCATGCTCCCTTCCTCCAGCATGCGGCTGCAATCCTGTAGGTTCCAGCATAGGTGCTCCGCCAATGTCAAGTTGCAGACTGCTGTCCGCGGCACTACAATGACTAAAGTTGGCTTGATTCCTTTCCGACATGATCCTACACGATGCTTGCACATAGTTCCTCCAGCGAGAAGGTTAGCATGGTTGACCTGAACACAGGTGCATGGCCTCCCTGATCAAACGTCCACTCGATCAATCTTTGCATATTAATTTATCCAAAATTTCTGTGAGATCATGGCAGAGAAAAGAGGTAGAGGAGGATGTGCTTCCTGTGCGATCTCGAGCCTAGGGCCAACATCGCGATATGGAGAGAGAAAGAAGAGAGATTGGGGACTGATTGATTTCTTCCATAGGGGAAGAAGACCAACGAACTGGACTCTATCGGGTCAGATTGATTTTTGTTTCGAGGGGAAGAAGACCAACGAATTGGACTCCTGGTGGGAATAATTACCGTGAAAGGAGTCAACTCAACCGTTCATCTTTTGATCGAACGGTAATTACTGATTTAACTATGAGGATTAACGTGATGCCTCATTTGGTGCCTCCAATTTGTAAATATGAGATTGTCCCAGTGAGGTAAAGATTGATGGAGACTGATGAGTCATCCAAAAAGTGGGGATGAGGTTCATGATATTGTTCTTTAAAAAAATAAAAAGAAAACAAGGAAAAATGAGAGAAAAAGAGAGAAGGGGCAATGCTACTATCCTTTTACCACACTTGTGCTTCAAAGTAGCACCATGTTCTTCATATAGAGAGTCTCCATGATTTTTCACTTTCATATACTAGTGAGAATTTTTACATTATAGAACTTGGCTTGTATATTCCGATGACGGGCTTCCTCAAATGCCCGAGGTCTTCATGAGCAAGCAAGTTGGATGCACACCCACTTAGTTTCAGTTGAGAGCTTTCATACACTTACAGCTCTAGTGCATTGATATCGATTGAAAGGCCTCTCCATTCCCTAACAATCCCCGAGTTGATGCGAGACTTTTTCAATTTTTGTCTTCCCTTATGAACCTCTACCAACATATTATATTCCACCCATAGTGCCAAGTCCATGCCTCACGCTCATATATTGAGTGAAGTTGAATATGCTGAAGCGCATGAAAAAATATGATACAATTGGTTGATTTGACACCGGGGTGCTCATGTTTTGTACTTATGTTAGGAAGACGGAGTCATATGCCATGCTTACATAATTCAATGAGTAGGGATAACATTCGTTAAGCATCGTATATTTTGAAGAGTAATGATTGTTTACTAGTATTCATGGCACTACTACAGGCGACCGCTAACGCGACACATGAATCAGAGACCCCGCGACCAAACTGTGTGCGATGCATGAATCACAAACGGTGTCGTAAAAAAATCGTCGCCAATAAGACGAACTGTTTGCGATGCCGGAGACATAAAAAACGATTCAGATTAGAGATGTGTGTGCGATACGTGGCATAAAGTTGATCCATACAAACTGTTTGCGATAAGCCAGAACAACAAACACGGTCAGCCAGTTCGTGGTGTGTGTGATACTTGGCATATAGTTCACTCGGATGAACTGTTTGTGATTACCCAACACAACAGAAATGGGCAGCCAGTTTGAATTGTGTGCGATACACGGCACACAGTTCACTCAGATGAACTGTTTGTGATTACCCAACACAACAGAAACGGTTCAACTTAATAAGATGTGTGTGATACGCGGCAAACAGGTCAGTAATCAGAAATGTGTGCGAAGACCGATAACAACACAGACGATTCCTGCTAATAACCCGTGTGTGTTGTGGGCAAACGCTTGCTAGTAAACAATTGTCAGCGATTGATGAAATCATCACCGACGGGTTCCGTAGTTTAATCCATGTGCGATGTGATTTGCTCAGTCTGCACAACATCTACGCTCTTTGTCTACAGAACAACAACATATATACTTATAAGGACATGATTGCATAACCAAATTAAACATCTAATTACATAACTAACCACACACATAACATATGCACACACCAAAGTAAACAATTACATGCATAATAGACTAGGATAAACGATCATATCTAATCATCATCTACTTCTTCTTGTGACGCTTGCCGCTGCTACTCTGCTGGTGGCTCGATCCCTCGTCATCTACAGGAAGGAGGCACTCCCTCATGTCGACGATCCGCATGTGCATCCCGTAGCATGTGTACACGTTCGTGGCTACAAACTTGAGGTGAGGTTCATCCAGTCTCCGCACCCAGGCACCGTGCCAGGATCCAGGATTTCTCTTGGAACCTTCCTTCATGTTTTCGTAGTAGGGGTCGATGATGGCCGCAGCGAGTTCAACTTGGGAGTCCTTCTTCATGCTGCCCCAGACCCTATAGTGGCCACGGATGTCGACAAGCTTCGGGTAGGCCAAGCCCGAAATCTGGAGCGCTTTTACATCGTTGACGGTGTCCACCGTAGCGAACTTGTAGTCGGAGCTCTTGACAAACCTGGTGAAACGCTCGCAAGCACTTGTGGCCAGGTAGCAGTGGTAGACGAGGACGTGATGGCCCACACACAACTGGGTGACGGCAACCGCCTGATCAACCCTGGGACGACCGCCGGTGTACTGGAGGTCGAAGCCGACCACTTTGTACTTGTCGTCCTTAGCAAGCAACTGCTCCATGTTGTTGATGGAGTCCTCCACCACGGCCGGGTCGATGGTGTACACCACCGTGAGTTCCTTTCCCTCATGTGGGCGTCCACATGATGCACGCCGAACTCCATTGGAGTGCTGCTGGATATCCTCTCTCTCTATGTGTCGTCGTGGGTGTGCTTGTTATGTTGTGGGGCGCGATCGAAAGGTTGAAGAGACTAAGATTATAATGGCAATGGGAATAAATGGGGAGGCCGAATGGCCTGGAGTATCGGCGCGCATGGATGACAGTTGTTGCAGTGCATAACTGCATCGTGCCGCACGTATTAACAGCATCGTGGCGACGCACGCGGACGCGACCGCATGCATATGGCGCCCAAAACGTGATCGTGCGGCGACCCCAACCGCGGAAAGAGCGTGCGTGGAGGGACGCGAGCAGAGCGCGCCGCGGCCGCCTCAACGTCGAGCAGAGCGCGTGAAGGGACGCGAGCAGAGCGCGCCGTGGCCGCCTCAACGGCGAGCAACCACATGCATAATTATTGCATATAGCATTTACGATTTCTAGGCATTCAACTAAAGAAATGCGACCTAAACATTCGCCCAAGGACACATTTATGATTTCTAGGCATTTAATTAAAGAAATGGCAAGCCATTGGCCCTGTTTGAAAGAAAATATGAGTCACAACCGAGTTGAAAAGGGCAACAACATCTAACTCCAGCTTACAAACGGTACAAAAGCACGAGGATCAGTTCATCAGGTTTAGACAAAACCCAGATTGAACATGGCAATAGCATCTAACTCAACCACAGTTTTCAGTAGTCACAATCAAATGGATCGGTCTGATCCATAAAATCAAGATCCTGGGCCAAAAAATTTACTAGTACATGATCACAAGTTGTTGTAAATAGAAGCCGAGCACGTTCAGAAGCCCTTTTGTCCACCAGAAACTTCTTTTTGTGCTGTTCAATGTGTCCATCCATGAGAAACTTTTTGTTAAAAAACTTAATCCTCACGGACAATAGTACCCTCGCATTCAAAAGGAAGAATGTGACAAAGCTAGTGTTTGCATGGTTGGATGCATATCCTTCCATTGTTATTCTCCTCAAGCAAATGTCATGAGAACTGAGAAATTCCCTGTGCTTCTTACGCCACTAATTGGTTATACCTTTTTTTCCATGTGTTATTGCCTAAATAGACATGAAGATTGAAAACAGTTAATGTCTAAAAAAAGAGTATGTCGAAAGAGCGACAGCTGAACGGTTAATTCTAGTACATTATATATGGGCTTTCAATGTGCGTGAAATCATCACCTCTATATACAAATTCTCCAGGCATGGAAAGCATCGCAGCAAGCCAATAATCGTGTTCAGATCTAAACACCACATACTGATATGTAAGGTCTTGACAGAATCCAGCACCATTGATAGGCTACCCATGGACAAACTCTTCATTGAGCATAGAACATAAAATTAGTACCAAAAGTGTACTCAAAGATGATATATAACTTATGCGCACAAATGAAAAATGCAGCTTATGATTACAAAAGTGTTGATGATAATATATAGTAGCTGAATAATTGTGGAGCCAAACACCATCTTGTAACCTTTAAACGGATCACGAATTACACCCAAGGTCTCCAGTTTAGGCGCAGAGACCACAATTATTTGTGAAGGTGCATAACAATAACCAAGGAGCAACCTTTGAAGTGAAGGGGCATCTTCGATGATGAGCTCCTGTCCTTTAAAACAAATTCCAATGCTTACAAGGTGAGGCGACTTTATTTGGAGATAACGGATACATATTTGTTCTCCAAAAACAAGCAGCAAGCGCTCCAGGGCAGGGCTGCTGGAGTGGATGATGCTGTGCAGTGAGGCCTCAGATAGATCAACCACCACAAGCGCAAGTTTTTTTAGCAGTGGGAGTCGAAGCATTTGTACCAGATTGTCTGCTAGATGGCACCGGGCCAAGGTGGCGGTGTGGAGAGAGGACGAAAACCATGATATGGACATCAGTGGTGAGGGCACAGATACAGCGGTTGGTGGTAAGCTATTTTCGTTGTAATGGTAGAACTCAAGCTGCTGGAGTTTTTTGAATTCACGGGATGTCAGCCAGTCGTCCACCGTGCAGGGTATGTGCAGCAGGTAGCATGCCGGGATGCAGATGCGTTGAACGGAGCCCTGGTGGGAGGAGATGATGGATCCTAGGAGTTCAAAATCATGAACGACAGATAGCTGACGACAGTCGAGATTAAGAGGCGCGGCGCGCCACAGAGGGCGCCACCGAGATGCGAGGACCTGTGTGCGGCAGCCATCCTTGGTGGGGAGAAGGGAGATGATCTCCCCAAGGATGGCGTCCGGGAGATCGCTTATGCTGTCCGCCCGATATTCTACGGGTTCCTCAGATCCACGGGGGGGCGTGGCTGCTTCTGCCCTCACTGCCGGGTGTAGGATCTACAACCGGCGGCTGTGCTTGCTAGAGCCTCGTCAGTGTACATACCAATCTGGGGAAATTTTTGTGCACAAACATATATGTAGGACATTCAAAATCAATTCTCAAGATCTGGAACAAAAAAAATGGCACAAACATATATGTAGGACATTCAAAATCAATTCTCAATATCTGGCTACGAATTATTAGCACGAATGCTAACCCTTGTCAGATTATTAGCAAAAATCATTTGCACAGAACACACAGTTAATCACTAACCGTAGACAGATACCATTCAAACAATCAATACAGTACACTACACGGATCTAATGAATCTTACTCTGATTTCATGGACTGAGAGAACATAACCATAGGATTTCTATTCCAAAAAAATGAAGGGGGAGGGGGGGGGCAGGAGTAATCAGAGAAAACACATGATATATTTGCCGCAAAAATGGGTCTAGATGACTAACCGGTTTTCCGTCGGAGTCGAAGTCATTGCCGGAGTTGATGTGTGCCTCCGGCTCTGGCTGGCGAGGCACGACGGCAGCGACGACGTCAAGGTCACGCTGCTGCCC
Organism: Elymus sibiricus; assembly: GCA_039707655.1. Taxonomy (NCBI): domain Eukaryota; kingdom Viridiplantae; phylum Streptophyta; class Magnoliopsida; order Poales; family Poaceae; genus Elymus; species Elymus sibiricus. Next base: position 72,607,057 of record CM077668.1, read on the forward strand.
GCGCGAGACCTCGTCGGCGGCGACGGCAACCTCTGTGCCCAGCTTCACGCGTTGCGCGGGTGCTTCACCAGCCCCGGCGTCGCCACTCCCTCCGATGGTGTGCTTCGGCGGCATCCTCACTCACTCCAGACGGCGGTGACCACTGTGGATGGGGGGTGCGGCCGCCTATTACGACCTGCGGCTCGGGCGCACCATTAGTATGGAGCAGTGGGAGCCAGGCGGGTGGCGGTCAAAGGGCTGGCTCGCCTCCCGGTGAGCCTGCGTAGCGGACTGCTGGCATGCCTACCATCATTTCACATAGCTAATAGCACGCCTCCTGGTGACACTGCGCAGCGAACACGCCTCCCGTCAATTCACACACCTGCCCGCACGCCTCCCAGTCTGCCTGCGCGGCGGACTGCTCGTATGCGTCCCGTCAACTCACGCCTGCTCGCACGGCACATGGGGCGCGTGGTGGCACGTATATTGTTTTTCTTTTTTGATGATTAATTCTGCCGCTTTGTTGCTTAACCGAAGCATGGCACGTACATTGTTTGTCTAACGCCCACGGTTCGTATAAATAATACGTTTGCGATATTGGTTGCCAATTATTAATAATCTCCCGTTTGTAAGAAGATTATATCAAACCTTGTCTCAAATTTGACAAAAAAATACAATATCATAGTCTATTGGTGTCCATATGACACCACGATAAGTTTCATGAATTTCAACTAAGTTTTGGATTTACTGGATTTTAAAAATCAAGATTCTCAATGTTTGAAATTTCACGGGAAATAAACATGCACCCAGGGACACACATATGATTTTCCAATCCATTTTGGTGCACTATCACGTGTGCATGTAGCTCAATTTTGATTTCTGCACATTAAATCCCTAGGAAATCAATCAATGTATAAAAACGGCCGAATGACCTCTGTTTTTTTTTCAAATTTTAACACGACACTCCTTTGGTCACATGTTCAGTGCAGAAAAAGTTTGACATGCCTCAAAGTGGTGATGGTGGTGCGGTGTGTGGATGGGTGGGGGAGGGGTCCGGCAGTACACTACGAGTCATGATCCTCCGTGTGGGATTGACTATTTTGTGAGGCATGCCACATCAAAGTCATGAATTGGTTATTTAAAACATTACACAACCCTTCCATATATATATAGGAAAATGGCTATGTACTCCTGGGAGTACATACTCCCGCTCCTCATATACCACATAGATGAATCTTTCATACCTCATTATTATTTTTAATATACTTCATTAATAATTACTAGATACCCCAAAATGAGTTTCATGAAAAAATTACGTCGCAAATGATATTTTTTCAACAAAACTCGTATTGGGGTATCTTAGAATATTTAATGAAGTATATTGACAATGATAAAGAAGTATAATCAATGCATACATGAGGTATATTGAGTATGGAAGTACATACTCCCAGGAGTACAGAAAATTAGTCCTATATATTTATATATATATAGACACACACACACACACAGACATGTTCGGGCCACATGCATGCATTATTGGTGGTCCTCGGACACTCCTCATGCGGTTATCAGCGATGTGCCCATTCGTTAGCCCACGAAGTTTATCAGTTTTCACCGACAGCAAGAGGCATTTGACCAAAGGTGGATTCATCTTGTCCTGTGTATACGGTGTGGATCATGGTGAGATTCCAGATCAAAGTTCGAGTGCGTGCGGACACATGAGTCCCTCTCACCGCCGGCTCAAAGTGAGGGGGACCATACACGTCATGAACCTCTGTGTGTGTTTCCGGTTTGCGAAGCATGTGCCACATCAAAGTTGTCCATTGGGTATTCAAGCATCACACAACACCTCTTTGGGCCAGATGCACGCGGTGATTGTTCTAGGACACTCACTCGCATGTGACGCTCTCTGTGGGCCCACGAGGCCGTCGTCCACCATATCACTTTGACCTACAGCGAGGGAGAGGTTAATTAATTTGACCAACAAGGATGGTTCTTTTTTGGTTTGTGTTACATACGGTAGGAGTATACATATAGTACGCGTCGAAGAGGCGGGGCAACATATATACTATACGCGTCATGAACCTCGCTCCGTGCAGGTGACGACACATCAAAGTTGTGCATTGGTTATTCAAACATCACACAACACCTCTTTGGGCACATGCAGGCGGTGGTTGCCCTATAGGACACTCACTCGTGTGTGACACTTCCATCCGTGGGACCGCGAGGTCGTCTCCATCACTCTGACCCAACGAGAGAGGTTAATTAATTTGACCAACAAGGAGGATTATTTTTGGTTTGTGTTATAGTAGGAGTATATAGTATGCGTCGAAGAGGGCCGGGGGAGCTATGGGATGACCATCACATACTACGCGTCATGAACCTCGCTTCGTGTGGGGACTTTTCGGTTTTTGAGGCAGTTGTGCATTGGGTACGTATTCAAACATCACACAAACACCAGCCTCTTTGGGCCACATGCAGACGATGCATGCATGGTTTGCCCTATAGGACACTCACTCGTGCACGTGCAAAACGCTTCCCTCTCCGTGGGCCCGCGAGGTCGTCATCCATATCACTTTGACCCAACGAGAGAGGTTAATTTGACGACCAAGGAGGATTTCTTTTCGGGTTGTGTTACGGTAGGAGTATATAGTACGCGTCGAAGAGGGGAGGGCCAGCATATATATATATATATATATATATATATATATATATATATATATATATATATACACTACGCGTCACGAACCTCGCTCCGTGTGGGGACTTTACGGTTTCCGAGACGGGTGCCACATCAAAGTTGTGCATTAATTAGGTATTCAAACATCACAACCACACACTCCTCCGTACATATGTTTGGGCCACATGCAAGCGATGGCGGTGTCCTCTGGCACTCACTCACGCGGTTATCGGCGATGCTTCCATCTGTGGGCCCGCTTGGTCCATCACTTTTGACCTACAGCGAGAGAGGTTATAATTTGACTTAGGAGGGGATTAATTTTTGGTTTGTCTTACGATATAGGTCATGCTATATATGAGATTACATAATATACTTTGAGCGCATGTGTACGCATGAATCCCTTCCACCTGATCAAAGTGGGGGGGGGGGGGAAGGCGAGCATATACACGACGCATTTTTGACGCATGCGCCACATCAATGGTGTGCATTGGTATTCAAACATATGCATGCATCACGCACCTCCATACATATGTTTGGGACACATGCATGCAGTGGTTGTCTTCGGACACTCTCCCCTCGATTGGTTATCGGCGGGAAGCCTATATATTCATGGGCCCGCGTGGACGTCCATCACTTCGACCGACAAGGAGAGAGGTTACCAAGGTGGATTCTTCTTCTTTGGCTCGTGTTACCGTATAGTAGGTCGATCATGGTGAGATTAATTCTAGACCTAAGTTTAAGCGCATGCATGCGTATGCATGAATCCCTCTCACCGGCTCGAAGTAGGGTGACATACATACATATATATATATATACTATACGCATCGTGAACCCTCGCTAGCTCCGTGTGGGGACTTTCTGGTTCCAAAGCACGGTGCCACATCAAAAGTTGTGCATTGGGTATTCAAACACCACACAACACTTCCACACATAAGTTTGGGCCACATGCACGCAGTGGTTGTCTTCGGGCACTCCCTCGCGTGGTTATCGTCGACAAGCTAGCCCATTTGTGGGGCCGCGTGGACGTCCATCACTTTGACCAACAATGAGAGAGAGGTTATATGACCAAGGTGGATTCTTCTTGGTCCGTGTTACAGTACGTCTTGGTGAGATGGCCTATCGTCCCACCGACTCAAAGTGTGTGTGTGTGTGGGGGGGGGGGTGGGGGGCACTACTCCGCACTTCCTGAAACTCCGTGGGGTCAGGGATGCCCGGTTAATTTGCGAGAGGCACACATGTGCTACATCAAAATTGTGAATTGGGTATTTAAATATCACACCACACCCTTTTAATACATACATACATACATATATTTATATATATATATATATATGATTATTATGTCTTTGCCACCCGGGGGCATTGCCACCCCTCTGTCTTCCCTCTGATCTGACTTTGAGATCCGTGTAGCATCTTTTAGGTCTGCCATTGACTAGTCTTCCATTTGTCTAATTGCACTGAGACGAGTTCATTAGCACGAAGTAGTAACAAGATTAAATGTTGATACCGTGAATACGCATGGATATATTTTTGGGGAATCTTTTTTGAGTTCATGGGGAAATTCATTTAGGTAATATAAGTATTAATCACCAACCAAATTATTTGTACTATTATAGAAAGTTAGTAAGTGTGTAGTATTTTCATACTATTAGGGAATCTTTTTGGTTAAGTATTCATGATCTGACATTTTGATACCCCTAGACTGACACATACTCTGATAGAACCGTATTAGTGTGATGATTAGCATGCTTCATTAACTGAAACCTGATGGAGGAATGACGATAGCATAGTGTTCGCACAGATCATGAGGCATGCATTGAACGGAGATAACATGGGGTGGCACTGCCACCCAGAGGGGTGGCATAGTCACCGGGTGTTAAAAAATCCACACTAATATATATACCCGCATGTGGTTAGTATGTGGTCTCACCCATCTCGCGCCACAAGCACACATTTGTGGGCCCGCACACGGTCCACCTTTGGCCGGAACCGAAGGGGGGGGGGTTGACCATATGATGGACTCCTATAGGTTTTGTGTTACGGTAGGGTGAGATGTCAGACCTAGCTATTTGGGGGCATGCGTTCATAGCTAGGATTCCCCTCCCGCCGACACGAAGTGGGGGGGGTGTGGCGGACTATAGCAATAATGGGCGCTTTGTGAGACACGTGCCACATCAAAGTTGTGCATTGGGTATTTGAACATCAAACCACCCTTTTCATACATATATTTGGTCCACATGCAAGTGTGTCCGTGTTCTGACCCTTTCCCACGTTTTTTTTGCCTAATTTATAAACAGCAGACAAGACGGATGGGATTGGGGATGTAACAGACACGGTTCCCTCAGACTACCCGTGTGCCAACCCTGTGCGCCTGTCACTCACATCAGCACAGTAGATTGGGGTCCACGAGGCTTCCCTCCCAATCACAAAAATATCTACCCGCCTGGAGGGTTTTTCTGTTTGATAGCACATGATTACTATGTTTCGACCGTGTGCGATGTTCTCTGCTCCCGCTCTCGAAAATATCTATCTACCCGCCTGCATGCAGTGGTTGTCTTCGGACACTCTTCCCTCGATTGGTTATCGGCGGGAAGCCTATATATTCATGGGCCCGCGTGGACGTCCATCACTTCGACCGACAAGGAGAGAGGTTACCAAGGTGGATTCTTCTTCTTTGGCTCGTGTTACCGTATAGTAGGTCGATCATGGTGAGATTAATTCTAGACCTAAGTTTAAGCGCATGCATGCATATGCATGAATCCCTCTCACCGGCTCGAAGTAGGGTGACATACGTACATATATATATATACTATACGCATCGTGAACCCTCGCTAGCTCCGTGTGGGGACTTTCCGGTTCCAAAGCACGGTGCCACATCAAAAGTTGTGCATTGGGTATTCAAACACCACACAACACTTCCACACATAAGTTTGGGCCACATGCACGCAGTGGTTGTCTTCGGGCACTCCCTCGCGTGGTTATCGTCGACAAGCTAGCCCATTTGTGGGGCCGCGTGGACGTCCATCACTTTGACCAACAATGAGAGAGAGGTTATACGACCAAGGTGGATTCTTCTTGGTCCGTGTTACAATACGTCTTGGTGAGATGGCCTATCGTCCCACCGACTCAAAGTGTGTGTGTGTGTGGGGGGGGGGGGGGGGTGGGGGGCACTACTCCGCACTTCCTGAAACTCCGTGGGGTCAGGGATGCCCGGTTAATTTGCGAGAGGCACACATGTGCTACATCAAAATTGTGAATTGGGTATTTAAATATCACACCACACCCTTTTAATACATACATATATATATATATATATATATATATATATATATATATGATTATTATGTCTTTGCCACCCGGGGGCATTGCCACCCCTCTGTCTTCCCTCTGATCTGACTTTGAGATCCGTGTAGCATCTTTTAGGTCTGCCATTGACTAGTCTTCCATTTGTCTAATTGCACTGAGACGAGTTCATTAGCACGAAGTAGTAACAAGATTAAATGTTGATACCGTGTATACGCATGGATATATTTTTGGGGAATCTTTTTTGAGTTCATGGGGAAATTCATTTAGGTAATATAAGTATTAATCACCAACCAAATTATTTGTACTATTATAGAAAGTTAGTAAGTGTGTAGTATTTTCATACTATTAGGGAATCTTTTTGGTTAAGTATTCATGATCTGACATTTTGATACCCCTAGACTGACACATACTCTGATAGAACCGTATTAGTGTGATGATTAGCATGCTTCATTAACTGAAACCTGATGGAGGAATGACGATAGCATAGTGTTCGCACAGATCATGAGGCATGCATTGAACGGAGATAACATGGGGTGGCACTGCCACCCAGAGGGGTGGCATAGTCACCGGGTGTTAAAAAATCCACACTAATATATATACCCGCATGTGGTTAGTATGTGGTCTCACCCATCTCGCGCCACAAGCACACATTTGTGGGCCCGCACACGGTCCACCTTTGACCGGAACCGAAGGGGGGGGGTTGACCATATGATGGACTCCTATAGGTTTTGTGTTACGGTAGGGTGAGATGTCAGACCTAGCTATTTGGGGGCATGCGTTCATAGCTAGGATTCCCCTCCCGCCGACACGTAGTGGGGGGGGGGGGGGTGTGGCGGACTATAGCAATAATGGGCGCTTTGTGAGACACGTGCCACATCAAAGTTGTGCATTGGGTATTTGAACATCAAACCACCCTTTTCATACATATATTTGGTCCACATGCAAGTGTGTTCGTGTTCTGACCCTTTCTCACGTTTTTTTTGCCTAATTTATAAACAGCAGACAAGACGGATGGGATTGGGGATGTAACAGACACGGTTCCCTCAGACTACCCGTGTGCCAACCCCGTGCGCCTGTCACGAACATCAGCACAGTAGATTGGGGTCCACGAGGCTTCCCTCCCAATCACAAAAATATCTACCCGCCTGGAGGGTTTTTCTGTTTGATAGCACATGATTAATATGTTTTGACCGTGTGCGATGTTCTCTGCTCCCGCTCTCGAAAATATCTATCTACTCGCCTGGAGGGTTTTTCTGTTCAATAGCACACGATTATTATGTTTCGACCGTGTGCGATGTCTGTTACTCCCGCTCTGCTTCAATCCCTTGATCCAAATTTTCAGTAGCCCCGGAATTTTACTCCCGCCTGCATCCCTCGCAATCTCTGAAATATCTGCTCGCCTGGAGGGGTTTTATGTTTGATAGCACACGATTATTATGTTTGGACCATGTGCGATGTTTGTTACTCCCGCGCGCTCTGCTTCAATCCCTTGATCCAAATTTTCAGTAGCCCCGGCATTTTACTACCGCCTACATCCCTCGCAATCTCTGAAATATCTGCTCGCCTGGAGGGTTTTTATGTTTGATAGCACACGATTATTATGTTTGGACCGTGTGCGATGTGTGTTACTCCCGCTCTGCTTTAACCCCTTGATCCAAATTTTCAGTAGCCCCGGCATTTTACTCCCGCCTAGTAAAATTTTCAGTAGCCGCGACATTTCCTCAAACACCACCTTGGCCCCCCTCCACACACACCCCAAAACCTCCGTTCACACACACCCCTCATCATTCACTCGAAACCTAGCTAGGTCACCGCCACCGCCGCCGCCGCGCCACCTCCATCGTCAACCTCTGCCGGTCTGCCCGTGCAGGTTACCCACCGATCAACATACCCTCGCCGCCCTGAGTTTCTTAGATGGCGCCTGCGAAACGCCCCCTTTCCCATAGATCCCCATCCCCACCCCTCCCCCACTCCAGAGCATCGCAGCCTAAGCCCGGCAACGCTTCCTGGGGAGCTCGAGGAACGAATGGCCCAAAAGAGGTTTATCGTGGCCTCTTCGCCCGACGTCGGCATGGTGGCCGCCGACGAAGCTGACGACGATGACTGGCCGGAGGCTTTTAATCAGCGGACTAGAGTATTCTGGTATGTCACGGACACCGGCTACGACATCGAGGTCGTCGACAGCGACGGCTTGACGCGGGCTATGTCACAGGTTAAGTTGCCCACCCCCAACCCCTCGGGTTCAACCGCCGTCGATCTCCTCGATGGCCCTGCTGCTGATCTCATCTGGCTCGTTGTCAACAATTTGCCATCCTTCATCGCCATGTAGCCCCTTTTGTCATTTCTGAAGGACATGTTCTGCGACGTTGCCTTGGGATCCTCAGCTGCCAAGTCAGACCTCATCGACGGCGACCATGAGGAGGGCACCCTCTCCGGCTCTTCCAAGGGGAAAGAGCCAATCTGCGACATTAGGGAGGGCACCCTACAGCCATGCTCTTCCAAGGTGAAGGAGCCCATCTGCGACAACATGGAGCACACCCAGAGTCCGTGCTCTTCCAATGGGAAGGAGCCCATCTGTGACAAGTGGGGAAACCCATGATTTGTTTTGCCGTGCCTCTTCACAGGGGGAATCCCATGATTTGTTTTTGGTTGTTCGTAGTATGCCTTGTTTATTTCAGTTATTCACAAATTGATGTTCTATATGTGCAAGTATGAACTTTGCAGTTCAATTTCATAAATACTAGTTTCAACAATACCAATATGAATGACTATATTTGCTTGCTGCTAAGCCTATTGTAGCGACCATATGCCTCTTTTAACGGTTTTTGGTTGTTCGGTTGTTTGTAGTTAGCATATGTCCAGTTTCAATTGCTATCTTTGGTTGTATGTAGTATGCCTTGTTTATTTCAGTTATTCACAATGTGATGTTCTATATGTGCAAGTATGAACTGTGCAGTTACCACACCTTTCCACTTATTGTTTTGCTTAACTAGCGTGCTTAAACCTGCACACTGAAGCTATCATTTGGAGATTATGTTGTCTACCATGGATATATTTGGTTGATGATTAGCCTGTTGTGCTTAACATGCCTTTCGATGTACTTACACAGGAAAATATTGGGAACGACTGTTGTTTTCCATCGAGGTTAGTTTCATCCCATGGCTTATATATACTCACTGTTTAGACACACCTTTCCACTTCTTGTTTTGCTTAACTAGCGTGCTTAAACCTGCACACTGAAGCTATCATTTGGAGATTATGTTGTCTACCATGGATATATTTGGTTGATGATTAGCCTGTTGTGCTTAACATGCCTTTCGATGTACTTACATAGGACAATATTGGGAACGACTGCTGTTTTCCATCGAGGTTAGTTTCATCCCATGGCTTATATATACTCACTGTTTAGGATATTGGTAGCTTGTACCATATAGGCCGGGGGCTGATAAGGGATTAATCGGTGAATCGTACATTTAACTGAATATATCTGTAACCCATTTATCGGTAGGTTAACTTGGGCCATATCTAATATATCTGAGGCTACATAGCAACATGCATTGTACTGAATGTCTAAATATGCAATCCTAGGCTACATAGCAACAAGGAAGAGTGTTACCTTAATGTTCTGATGATGTCTAGATATACATAGAAGAGCAGCAACAACAACAACACAGCAGCAGCTAACTACAGTTAATCGGCCGATATTTGTAACAATGTAATAAACTCCCTCCACCCCATAATATAAGATGTTAATTCATCCAATATGTGAGTATATTGTATGTAATAAGATCTTATATAATGGGACGGAGGGAGTGTTGTACTACATCATTGTGCAATTGCTGTTTAGCTTCTAATAATAACTTGGTGCTTTTAGGTACATATGTCATTGGTAAAGATCCGTGCTTCAACCCTTTTTGCGTATGGGGCAATGAGATATTCATGAACCAGCATCAACTGAGGAAACTGATAAAGATTGTTAGTAAAATGGGTCAAAAGATGGCAATTAAACTATTTGTTTACACTTTATGCAATACAACAGTGAACTGCAGGATGGTAAGTAAGAACTCTGCAGCCTTGTTTTTACTGCCCATAATGAGTTGTGTTAGATGACAATGTCTGAATCCTTTTCCTTTGCAGTGTTTCCCAAAGCAGTTTACTCAAGATTACCTCTCAAACTACATGATTGGTGGGCATGAAAAGGTTAAAGTATTTCTACCAGAACACAATGACTATCGAGATGTCCTCATGAAGATAGTGAAGGGTGGGCTGTCGGCCATCACAAGGGGTTTGACTAGAGTCGTGCGTGCCTTCTGCATGGAGGAGGGCACACTATGGGCATTCCGCTTCACCTTGTTCAGCAACCAGAATGTCTTTCGCCTCTTTCGTTACCGTCTTTAATAGTACATGTATACAACCCTGGTTCATCATTCTTTATTTGGTGCATATGTATTTCTTGTTTTTTTATGTAACTCTTGAACATATGTACCTGTGAATCGAATAATGCATTGGTTGTTGAACCTGATGCATATGAATAAAGTTATAGCCTACTTTCAAATTCAAATTTGGTACAATTTTAAATAGCAGAGATTAAATTAGAGTGAAAATATGCTCTGCAGGTCATTACGGCGCACACGGTCTGTATAGTACAACGTGTATGATATACATCATAATCCGACACGGTTCACAAAGAGGAAACGTGTGCGACCATGCACACAGTTGCCGTTTGCAAAGCGTGTGTGATGTCAGACAATATCACAAACGGTCCGAGAGAACTAAATGTTTGTGATAGTCGCCTTATCGTACACGCTTTACAACCATGAACTGTTTCTTATGTCGTACGCATCGTAAACTTTGCACCACAGAATAACGTGTGCAATAGTTATCCCGTCCGACACACGTATGACAGTCGGACATTTCGTAAACTCATCTGACACTCATACGATGATTAACTAATCTTCTTAATTATATATCGCATACGGTTCGGGAGAAGTGAATGTGTGTGATAGTCTCCTTATCTTACACGTTTTACAATCGTGAACTGTTTGTGATGGGGTGAGTATCGTAAAAGTTTCACCACAAAATACCGTGTGCGATGGTAATGCGAGCACACACGAGTAGCAAGGATGGAGCGTTTGGGATATTCGATAGATCACAAACAGTTGTGTGACGATTCGCGTCTGGATAGATCGGGCATCGCATACGCTTAGTTCTACAAAACGTATGCTTGCGTGCTCCCCATCGCCGACGGTTTCTGGGTCGTGTGGGAAGGACCCCCCTATCGCACACACAGGCAAGGCAACGGTTTAAAAATCCGTCGCGGAAAGGGGTAAAAACCGTTTGTATAGCAGCTCGTTGTACCAGTGTGGATATTATTATGTTGATATCAATTACTTCATTGTTTCTCAATATTCATACTGTAAAGAGATTACATGATAAGACATGCTAGATAGCATTCAACATCAAAAATTCTATTTTTATCATTTACCTACTCGAGGACGAGGAGGAATTAAGCTTGGGGATGCAGATACATCTCCAACGTATTTATAATTTTTGATGGTTACATGCTATTATATTATCAGTTTTGTATGCTTTATATTCAATTTTATATCATTTTTGGGAACTAACCTATTAACCCAGTGCCAAGTGTCAGTTTTTATTTTTGCCTATTTTATTGTTTCGCAGAAAAACTATACCAAACGAAGTCCAAACATGATGAAACTATACGGTGATTTTTTCTAGACCAGAAGGGACCCTAGAAGCTTCAGGAGGAGGCCAGAAGAGATACGAGAGGGCCACAAGCTCACACGATGCGCGCCAAGGGGGCGTGCCACCTGAGCTTGTGGGCCCCTCGTAGGTCCTTTTGACCTAATTCCAAGCCTATAAATTCCCATAAATCCAGAAACCACCAGAGCGAGACCCGAAACAATTATTCCGCCACCTCAAGCCTCTGTTCTTCCGCGATCGCATCTTGAGGCCTCCACCGGTACTCTGCCGGATGGGGAATCGATCACGGAGGGGTTCTACATCAACCTTGCCGCCCTTCTGATGATGTGTGAGTAGTTCCCATAGGACCTACGGGTCCATAGTTAGTAGCTAGATGGCTTTCTCTCTCTCTTTGCTCTTCAATACAATGTTCTCTTCGGTGATCGATTCAATGTAATCTTCTTTTGCGGTGTGTTTTTCCGGATCTGATGAATTGTGGGTTTATGATCAGATTATTCATTGAAAGTAATTGATTCTTTTCTAAACTTTATTATGTGTGATTATTATAGCTTTGTATTTTTCTCTGATCTATTCGTTTGGTTTGGCCAACTAGATTGATATATCTTCAGTGGGAGAGGTGCTTTGTGGTAGGTTCAATCTTGCGGTGTCCTCACCTCATGACAGAAGGGGTAGCGAGACACGCATTTGTATTGTTGCTACTAAGGGTAAAACGACGGGGTTCAATCACATTGCTTGATTTTATTCTGTCTACATTATTTCATCATTCTCCAAGCATTACACTGTATGTTATGAACTTAATACCCTAAGATGCATGCTGGATAGCGGTCGAGGGGTGGAGTAATAGTAGTAGATGTAGGCAGGAGTCGGTCTACTTGTCACGGACGTAATGTGTAACACCCAAAAAATATTCTCTTTTGAATTTTAAAATCTTTTCTTTAAAATAAAATTCTTTGGATCACTATGACCCTATTTCTCTCTTTCTCTAGTTTGAAAATCATTTTGAGTTTTCAATTGGGTTTCAAATTTTTTAAAATGATTCTGATTTGATGGTTTATTACTTGAGTAATTATTTTTGAAGGATAAAAAATATTTTCTTTCAGAAAAGTTCTGAATAAATAAATTATTTCAATGAAATGACCCATTTCATTTTTTCTTCCAACACTTAGAAATTTCCCACAAAAATTATTCTGTTACTTCTAAATTATCATGCAAGTCATTATCACACCCTAGGACAGTACCCAATACCTCTCCTCTCCAAAAAAATATTTTTATCATATATAACCAATTCCATAGTTTGAATTTCATTTATTCCTAGTTCCTTTGATTTACAAAGGAACTATATTTTTTCCAACTCTTCTGCACCCACAAAAATTATCTCAGCTACCTGACAGTAACCACACTCCATTTCACCAAAAACATTCTGTTCCATAGTTCAAAATTTTCAAATTTCATTCAATTGAAATTTGGACCAGACTCAAACTCTCTGCTAAAATCACAATTTTAATTGCTCCAAAAATTCTGAAATTTTGCCAGCATCTCTATTATGCATCAGTACCTCACCACAAAAATCCTCACAAATTCCAAAAATGCCAGTGGCCATCTAGCATTTCATCAAACACTTGGTGTGCACTGTAGCCTACTGTAAAAAAAATTCAAAATTCAGAGAAGTTCAGAGAGAGGAGGGAATCGATGCCGTGCACTCCACATCATCTTCTATCCCCCACGGTGTCGCCTCTGGTGATCATCAATGCGTCGCCAGGGACCCCCTCGCCAGCCTCTCGCCGCCGACAGCACAGTGGCCGGCCGGTGCAATGGCCACTGCCCTCGGCCGCGGCAGCCGAGAGGATCAGTGCGGCCACCAGCTACCATCACTCCTCTCCTAAATCCCCTCCATGCGGCGGCATCCCCTTCACTTCCACGCGCCGTCCAAGACGTCCCGACCCTGCCTGGCAGTCGCCAGAGACAGACACCACCGCCATGGCCGTACGAGTGCCGTCGTAGATAAGGCGGTGGAACGAGGGAATTGAGCATGCTGGCACTTCGAGGAGACTCCATCGACCTCACTTATGACCACCGTCCAAGACCACCGACCGTAGCTACCTCCACCGGCCGGAATTACTTCGGTGTGATCTGAACCCGCACGACCATCATCGAATCGCCTATAAAAAGCCTCCCCGAGCACCGCCGATCACCTGCACCACTCCACCATCCCTCCAATCCACCCCGACGTCACTCCATTGGCCCCGAGGGGGTCTTCTTCTTCGGCTACGGCCGCCCGATCCGCTTCGGGTTCCGAGAAGAATCCGACGCCTATAGGCCACCTCCACCTCTCAAATCTTGCCAGTAGACTCCTAGTGCCCCCTCTCATCAGAACCGGACGTCAATTTGATGGTTGCAGGTCCCTCCGACTAGATCCACCATCACCCGACGCCACCGTCCGCCGGAGTTGACCTCACCGTCGTTGTGGTGCTCGCCGGCGACCAACTCCACCACCCACCGACGCGGAATCCCCCCCAGCTCATCCCTGCCATCGCCACCTCCTGTAACGCCGGCGATCCCCGCCGGTGATCACCGCACCTCCTCTGTACACGCGCGCGAGGCGCGTTTGAAATTCAAACCTGACGGGTGGCCGCCACCCGTCAGTGTTTTATTCTTTTCCACGTTATTTCGAAGACGCCTTCTACCGCTTTCCATTTTCTGAACGGGAAGACGTATTCTATCCCGAAGCGTTTTCTGTTTTTACCGCAGGGATCTGCTGGTAGTTTTTAATTTTACAGAGAGGTCCCTGGATTTAAAACCTTTATAACTTTTAAACCACAAATAATTTTCAGTTGATTCTTTTTCTGAAAATCTTCTTTTTCACTCTAGTTTGTTTTAGTATTTATTTGAAAAAAAATTGAGACAACTTTTTGTATTGTTAGAAAAAATTGATTTGAATTTGAATTCTTATTTTCTAGAAATTGAGGAGGGGAACTTTGCCGGAAATTTTGAGGGTTCACCTTCTGCCTACTTTGATGAAGGCAAGCATTTTTGAACTTGGGATATGGTGATTGCATACATGTTTGCATCTGTTCGAGATATCACCGGTTATGTGGTGAATAGCAAGTGCATATCATTTTGTGCATTTCTTGCGTGCATCAAAGAATCTTCCTAACGTGAAGGAAGTGGTGAGAAACCAGGAGTGTACCTCCTGCCTTTGACGTGCCGGTGGGCACGGGTCACATCAGGACATGATGGTGTCACTGTGGCAGGTGGAGCATGCCCGTCATAATAATAATAACACCTCCTGAGTCGACCTAGATCGAGTCTTGTTCCGTCATGCCTAGCTAAAATTCATGCTGCCACTTGTCTTCCCGCGAGGGGAGTACAGCTTAGTAAGTTGCTAACCCCTTTCCGTGTGCACACAACTTAGAGGGGCCCTGATGAGGGTTCCATGGCCATGGACTAATGCCAGTCATCGGGTCAGGGGGCATGGGTGTATCCGGCTGGGCTGAGAGGGGGGCACCCCTTGTAATCCGCGTGTATAAATAGTGATCCCATGCTATTCGAGACGATGGTCTCCCCGTCTTAGAGTTTTTCTTGAATGATGCTTTGGGTGATTCCTGGCATCCGGAAAGTTAATCTGGTGTGTGCTGGTCAGGTTTGTTTTCAACCCAAAGACCGTAATGGGAATTAGTCAGCATCTCGGTGTTGGCTAAAGAAATCCTATACACGTGGGTAAAGAGTACACCCTCTGCTAAGTTATACCTATTCGAATAGCCATGTCCACGGTCAAGGACGTTAGCTGGGAAGGGTCAAGTGTCGGTCCCGGTGTCGGTCTTCAGAGGATATAATTAAAATTGAGCATGATTCATTTTGCAGGATAATTATTATCACTACTGATGCTATCATGAATATTATAGTTAACATGAATATTATTGTGAATTAACCTTTTCTTCTATGTGCAACCTCTGAGTATCACTTGGGATGGCTAGTCCACCTGGATACTCAGTTTTATTTTCTTTTCTGAGTATCACATGGGATGGCTAGTCCACCTGGATACTCAGTTTTATTTACTTTTCTGAGTATCACTTGGGATGGCAAGTCCACCTGGATACTCAATTCTTTTCAAGACCTCTCGAGGCGTCGCTTTCAGACACCCGTATGGCATTTCTTTTCAAGACCTCTCAAGGCGTCACTTTCAGACACCCGTTTGGCATTTCTTTTCAAGACCTCTCGAGGCGTCGCTTTCAGACATGCGTTTTTCATTTTTCTTGGAATTTCTCGGGCGGTCCAATGCCCGATGTTCCATTTTATTTTCTTGGTTTATTACTGAAATTATATAATCATTCATCCACACAATATTAACATTTAGCATCCCATAATTTAATTCCGGTCAGCATATGCATTTAATATGGTCCATCATGAACATATGCATTCGGTATATCTTTTGTTCATAATGTTTGCGAGTACATTCCAACGTACTCAAAGGCTTGTCCCTGGCTTGTTAATTTGGCCAGACCCGGAGGAAGACGAGCTTGTGGAGGAAGAGTGCGCTAGCGAGCCCGACGCTTAGAGGTGTTGCCAGTCAGTCAACATGTGGTCTTGGAGTCTACCACGTGTATCATCCGCAGTGCTTCCGCTACACTAATAAAATAGCTAAGCCTCACACTGACGCTTGGCTTTACTTTATTGTATCAGTGTTGTAATATCACCACACCACTATCTTATTCTGCCACCGTCGTATATTGACAAGTTTGTAATAAATGTTGAGCACTCTGGCACAACCCTGTGTAATATTATGTATGTACTGGATATCTATATCAAGGGAGTCCACCAGTTGTTCTGATCTTGGGGCCGGTGTGACTTGGAGCTATTCTGTGATTTACTCCGGAAACAGGCCCGACAAACCTTGGTACCAGAGCCAGGCTGAATGTAGGAAGCCCTTGGTGCGATCGCTAGTAGTAGAGTCAGTCCTAATTTTTTTTAGCAGCATCACATGCATTGTAACAATTTTTTCCTTGGTCATCATATACTTATGATATGACTATTTGGATTTTTTGTCTACTGTTGTAGATGTCTGGTGGCAGCTGCCCGACCTAGATTTTCACCAACGAGCCTGCGGGATTTTCCCGTCTTCTCGTCTACATCGCCAGGGTCGCGATGGGATCTCCGAGTCGTCCGGAGTACACAGTTTTTCCCGACAGGATCTCAGACACCCTGACTATGTACCAGGCATTGGTATATATTCGGGGTGGAGAGGCCGCGCCTTACCGCAACTATAGTTTTGTGGGGAGAGTCATGCCTACTGAGAGGCATGCTATCCAGAAGGCTGCCCGAGAGGCCGTCGCTTGTCTTAGGGACATCCTTCCAGTCATGCAGACACGTCCCTATCATTATCTTCCATGCCATGTTCCATACACTAGTCACTATGCTTTCTCTTGCACCGCGGTAGAAAGGGACGAGGCGATTGAGCCCCTTGTTCAGTACATCATGGCTCTAGAGTCAGTCTTCACCTCACTGGTGGATGATTATCTTGCCGCACGGATGGACTTAGCTCGTGCGAGGGCTCTGATAACCCACAAGTATAGGGGATCAATTGTAGCTTTTTCGATAAATAAGAGCGTCGAAACCAATGAGGAGCTAAAGGTAGAATTAATATTCCCTTCAAGTTCTATTGACCACCGATACAACTCTACGCGCACTTAACGTTCGCTTTACCTAGAACAAGTATGAAACTATTTTGTAGGTGATAGGATAAGTTTGCAAGAATAAAACTAGAAGTACTTTGCGAGAATAAAACTACGAGTAATTTGCAAGATAATAAAAGTTAGTTGTTTAGTAGAAAACTTTTGTAACACAAGAGAATGATTTGTCCCTAGGCAATCGATAACTAGACCGGTAATCATTATTGCAATTTTATATGAGGGAGAGGCATGAGCTAACATACTTTCCGTACTTGGATCATATGCACTTATGATTGGAACTCTAGCAAGCATCCTCAACTACCAAAGATCATTAAGGTAAAACCCAACCATAGCATTAAGTATCAAGTCCTCTTTACTCCCATACGCAACAACCCCCTTACTCGGGTGTAAGCTTCTGTCACTCTAGCCGCCCACCATAAGCGAATTATGAACGTATTGCAAACCCTACAGCGGGAATCCCCCATGTGTGTGCGGCACGGAAGGCACCATAGGACAGCACCAAAATAAAACGTACAACTCAAACCAATCACGATCATCAATCAACCCATAGGACAAAACCAATCTACTCAAACATCATAGGATGGCCACAAATCATTGGATAATAATATGTAGCATTAAGCACCATGTTTAAGTAGAGAATTACAGCGGGAAAAGAGAGGTTACACCGCTGCATAGAGGGGGAGAGAGTTGGTGTTGACGGCGGCGAAGTTGTTGGTGTAGATCGCCGTCACGATGTTTCCCCTGGCGGGGCTCCAGCGCCACCGGAAGAGAGGGGGAGAGAGCCCCCCTCCTTCTTCTTCTTCCTTGGCCTCCCCCCTAGATGGGAGGAGAGTTTCTCCTCTGGTCCATGGCTGCCATGGCGGCGGACGGGCAGGAGCCCCTCCTAGATTGGATCTCTCTCTCTGTTCTCTTCTGTTCCGCGTTCCAGTTTTCTGGCCTTTCACCGTTTCTTAAATTCCCGGAGATCCGTAACTCCGATTGCGCTGAAATTTTAACACGATTGTTTTCCGGATATTAACTTCCTTGCGCCCGACGAAGAGCACCAACTGACCTACGAGGGCCTCACGAGGCACCATGGCGCTTCGGGCCCCCCCTGGCGCGCCCTGGTGCCTAGTGGGGCCCACAAGCACCTCCTTGCGTTGATTCCACCTCCCAAAAATCACATATATTCCAAAATAATTATCTGTAAAATTTTATTGCATTTGGACTTCGTTTGATATGGATATTCTGTGAAACAAAAAACATGCAACAAACAGGAACTGGCAGTGGGCACTGGATGAATATGTTAGTCCCAAAAAACAATATAAAATGTTGCCAAAAATATGTGAAAGTTGTAGAATATTGGCATGAAACAATCAAAAATTGTAGATACGATGGAGACGTATCAGCATCTCCAAGCTTAATTCCTGCTAGTCCTCGAGTAAGTAAATGATAAAAAAGATAATTTTTGATGTGGAATGCCACTTAGCATAATCTTGATCATATAGTTTAATCATGGCATGAATATTAAGACACGAGTGATTCAAAGCAATAGTCTATAATTTGATATAAAGACATAAATACTCAAGCATACTAACAAACAACCATGTCTTTCAAAATATCAACGCTAAAGAAAGTTATCCCTAGCCCATTATGCTCAGTCATTGATCCATTCATGAAACACACTCAACATTAACTACACCCAATGCACAAGTATGACAATAGTGCTCTCCAGTTGGTGCTTTATAAGAGAAGATGGAGACTCAATAAAAATAAAAATGCATAAAAGTAAAATAGATAGGCCCTTCACAGAGGGAAGCAGAGATTTGCAAATGTGCCAGAGCTCAAAGCTTAAATTAGAGAGATAAAATTATTTTGAGAGGCATGCTTTTCCTGTCAACGAAAATGACCGAGAATTCCCAATATCTTCCATGCTAGACACATTATAGGCGGTTCCCAAACAGAAAATAAAGTTCATTTCCTTTCCACAATTCTTTCACAATCCATGGCTAGCCGTATCCACGGGTGCCCTCCATACCAACACTTTCCAAGGAATTTTGTTGTTATTAATTTTTGATTCATTGTCGGACTGGGCATCGCTATTACCAGCCACTCTCTCGTGCAATGACAAGTGAATAAACACTCATCGTGAGAATAACACACCTAGCATCGAAAATATTGGCCACCCCCTGCCGCTTCATGAGCGGTACGGGCACACAAAAAGGAAAATTATTTTGAAAAATTAGAGTTGGCACATGCAAATTTACTTGGAACGGCATGGAAATACCGCATATAGCACTACTGGAATCAAGGTCTTTGCCATCTGCCAGCTCTTTGCCGTCTGCCAGCTGATGGCAAAGAGGCTGTTTGCCGTCTGTCTTGCTAAAGCAGACGGCAAAGAACCAGCTGATCGCAAAGAGGGTCTTTTCCATCTGCCGCTTCTTTGCCGTCTGCTGGCAGACGACAAAGAACTCTTTGCCGTCTGCCAGCAGACGGCAAAGACCAAAGTGGGCCCCACGGGGCACTGCACTGGCTAGGTCACACGGGCCACTTCTTTGCCGTCTGCCAGCAGACGGCAACGAGGTGAGGGGGGCCCACAATGTCACGGCGTGGGCGGGCTAACGGTTACCCTCTTTGCCGTCTGCTGGGAGACGGCAAAGAGTTCTTTGCCGTCTGCCAGCAGACGGCAAAGAAATTAACTTAATTTCGCCCCCCGCGCCCCGCGCCTCTCTCTCTCTCACACATCTCTGTCTCCCTCTCTCTCTCAGCGCCGCCGCCCCCTCCCGGCAGCCCGCCGCCGCCCCCTCCCGGCAGCCCGCCGCCGCCCCCTCCCCGCAGCCCTCCTCCTCCACTACCGCCGCCCCCTCCCCGCAGCCCTCCTCCTCCACCACCGCCGCCCCCTCCCCGCAGCCCCGTCGCCCCTGCCGCCCCCTGCCCCGCCGCTTTGGCGAGCTCCACCCTCCCCCTCCGCCGCCCCCGACGACCCAGCTCCGCCCCTCCCCCTCCGCCACCCCGCGCCGCCGCCTCGACCCCCCTCCGGTGAGCTCCACCCTCCCCCCTTTTTTTGTTTTTTTTCTGTTTTTTTTTCTTTTTTTATTAGTTCATATTAGTTAGTTTATATTAGTTAGTTATTAGTTCATATTAGTTAGTTTATATTAGGTAGGAAAAACTTAGATAGAAAAGAAGAAAAGAAAAAACCTAGAAGAAAAAAAAAGAAAAGAAGAAGAAAAAAAGGAAAAATAAAAAAGGAAAAGAACAAAAAATAATAATAAGAAGAAGAAACAGAAGAAGATGAGGAGGAGAAGAAAAAAGAAGAAGAAGAAGAAGAAAAAAAGAGGAGAGGAGGAGAAGAAGAAGAGGAAAAAGGAAAGGAAGAAGAAGAAGAGGAGGAGGAGGAGAAGAAAAAAGAAGAAGAGGAAGAAGAAGAAGAAAAAAGAGGAGAGATGGAGAAGAAGAAGAGGAAAAAGGAAAGGAGGAAGAAGAAGAAGAAGAAGGAAAAAAAAAGGAAGAAAAGGAAGAAAAGGAAGAAGAGGAAGAAGAAGAAAAGAAAAAAAGAGCAAAAACCCCGACCCCGACCCGACACCCCGACCCCGACCCCGACCTGACACCCCGACCCCGACACCCCGACCCCGACCCCGACCCAACACCCCGACCCCGACACCCCGACCCCGACACGGCACCCCGACCCCGACACCCCTGACACCCCGACACCACGACACCCAGACACGACACCCCCCGACACCCCGACCCCGACACGACATGCCGACACCCCGACACCACGACACCATGACACAACGCCACCCAGACACGACACCCCCGACCCCCGACACCTCTTCGGCCTCCTGTTGACCGAAAAGGTGCTCTTCGGCCTTCCAGAGGCCGACGGGGTCATATATTTGTGAATTATGAGTTAGGAAGTATATTTCCTGATTTTGTTAAGAAAAACATCATATATATTTGTGTTGATCGGGTGGATTTAAATGTGCAGTTCTTTCGTTGCTGCGAGGGTCTCTGGTGTTCAACGACCTCCCCGTGCATTCGACGAGCTCCGCCCCTGCGTTCGTGGGTGAGCACAAATGACATCTCCTCCTCCCCCCTTCATTTGCTCTGTTCCGGTCTTCGTGTCGATGAAACATGCTAGATGTAGGTAGATTCAATCATCAGTATGCGTGACCACTATGCGTCTCCCGTTCGAAAGGGTTACATCTATAAATATGGATGCATTTGCATATTTATAACCGTGATTCTTTCGAATTGTCCAACGTTATCCATGGACAGCCCGAGTATGTGTAGATTGGGTTCGTTTTCCCATATGCTCTACTCCAGATCCGATGCAGAATTCGTCAGTGCCTCCCTGTTGTTCTCCGGGTACACATCCTCTCTGCTTATTGCCGAGACGTGTATCAGGAGAACAGCGGGGAGGTGCTACCGAAATTTTGCGTCGGATCCGGAGCAGAGCATGGGAAAATGAACCCAATCTACACATACTCGGGTGGGATTAGGACCTATCTTTACCTAGTAGCGTCTAGGTTGCATGGACGTAATAAAACTGACAAACTCTATTATTTGATGAATGTGGTTTGCTGAATTATGTATATATTTCTTGTGTGTCCAGTAGCTAGGCAAGATGAGTGATCGTGCGTGGATGTACACCGGTCACACTAGTCAGAAAGACATGACACATGAATGGTTAACAAAAACCAAGGGGTTTGTGAGAGCCGCATTTGCAAATGGACAGAGAAAAACCTGGTGCCCCTGTGTCGAGTGCGATATCTATTATAAGAAGTCAGAGCTTGAAATGATCAAACACCTACAGAAGAGTGGTTTTATGCCTGATTATACGGTCTGGACATTTCATGGTGAGTCTGCCCAACGTGCCAGAGCTAAGGAGGGCCGTCGTCGCACCGACGAGCATGGTACCGGGATGGAAGACATGGTGGAAGACTTTGATGATGCTCGGGATTCGGACGATGAGATGGAGGAATCTGCAAAGGCCTTCAATGATATGTTGGAGTCTTCAAAACGTCCTCTCCACGCGCACACTGAGCTTTGTCAGCTGGATGCCATCGCACAAGTAATGGCTCTGAAGGCTCAATTCAACTTGGGCAGAGAATGCTACGACGTGATGATGACACTATTTGGACGCTTTCTACCCAAAGGCCATGTAATGCCTGCAAACCTGTACCAGTCGGACAAAATCCTCCGTGTACTTAAGATGCCCTATGAGAAGATAGATGCCTGTGAGAAAGGATGTGCCTTATTTAGGCTTGAGTATGCGGACTTGAAGTATTGTCCCGTTTGCTAGTCTTCCAGGTATGTTGAGGTAGACAACGGTATGGGTGAGAAGAGTCAGACAAAAATCCCAGTTAATGTTCTTCGGTATATGCCAATCATACCAAGACTTCAACGTCTTTTCATGGTCGAAGAGACGGCCAGACTGATGACATGGCACAAATTGGGCAAAAGAACCGAACTAGATGCAGATGGGGAGCCGATGTTAGTACACACATCGGACGCTTTTGCGTGGAAGCGCTTCGATGCAATACATCATGCTAAAGCGGCATATCCAAGGCATCCTCGAATCGCCATAAGCACGGATGTGTTCAATGTGTTTGGTATGATGGCAGCCCAATACAGTTGTTGGCCTGTATTTGTCATTCCACTCAATCTCCCCCCCGGACAAATTATGCAAAGAAAGAACATTTTCCTGACGTTGATAATTCCGGGGCACAACTATCCGGGGAAGAATATGAATGTGTACATGCAGCCGCTTAAGGATGAACTGCAAGAAGCTTGGGATAATGGGATCAAGACATACGACGCCGCTACAAAAAAAACTTCCTAATGCGTGTGTGGTACATGTACTCCATGCAAGACTTGCCGGCGTATGCGCTATTCGTTGGCTGGTGTGTGCATGGAAGGTTTCCGTGCCACACATGCAAGGCAGCTCTTGAGTTTCATCGGCTGAAGGCGGGTGGCAAGTTTTCTTGCTTCGACATGCATAGACAGTTCCTGGATCCTCGCCATAAGTTCAGAAAAGACAAGAAGAACTTCATCAAAGGTAGAGTTGTCAAAAACTCTGCACCACTTGCGTTGACAGGCAAACAGACCCTGGATCAGTTAAACTCTCTCGAGCCGGATCCAGAGCGTCTAGGGTATTTCAAGGGGTATAATTCCAAACATGCCTGGACTCACAAGACATGCTTGTGGGATCTGCCTTACTTCAAAGACCTCCTTTGCCCACACAACATCGACGTGATGCACACTGAAAAGAATGTCGGCAAGGCCCTCTTTGGTACATTGTTCGGCATAGAGGGGAAAACAAAGGATAATCCTAAGGCTAGAGTCGATCAGCAGGCTCTATGTGATAGACCGCTACAAAACATGCGACAACCGAAAGGAAAGAAAAACTGGACGAAGCCAAAGGCATGGTTCAATCATGGAAGGCCAGTTATGAGGGAAATACTCGTGTGGGTGAAAAATGAGTTGATGTTCTCCGATGGGTATGCAGCGAATCTAAACAGGGGAGCGAGCCTTGAAAAATTGAAAATATTTGGTCTCAAGAGTCATGATTGGCACATATGGCTTGAGCGGGTAATGCCGGTGATGTTGCGTGGCTTTATCCCTGAGGATGAATGGCTAGTACTGGCAGAGCTGAGCTATTTCTTCCGTGTTCTTTGTGCGAAAGAACTATCGCCTGGCTTGCTAGAAGAACTGGAAGAGTTGGCGCCGGAGTTGATCTGCAAGTTAGAGAAGATCTTTCCACCAGGCTTCTTTAATCCAATGCAGCATTTGATTTTGCATCACCCGACCGAGGCACGATTGGGGCGGCCCATGCAGAATCGTTGGTGCTACGCAACTGAGAGGATGTAGAAGACGCTTCGAGAAAAATCTAAAAATAAACGTCGAATTGAAGCATCGATGGCCGAGTCATTCATTACTGAGGAGGCGGCAAACTTCGTGACAGGACACTACAAAGCCAAAAATCGTCATTTCAATAATCCGAAGCCTCGGTACAATGCTGGCGACCCTAAAAAGGGTGGATCCAACCTCAGCCTATTCAAAGGGAAGCTCGCACCAGCCGGTGCTTATACTTCCTTATCGCTGGATGTCGACGAATGGCGGACCATTACGTTGTATATCTTGAACAACCTAACAGAAGTGCGGCCGTCCATCGAGTAAGTTCTCGGTACATTGTTTCGCAACCTCTAATTCCTTTGAACTGCTCTTATTCCCGGATATTTGATACAGTCGATACGTCGGCAAATTCTCGTATGGAGCGGTGATCCAAAAGGATTCCGTCGAAGAGTATGAGCTTCTGGCAATGCATGGAGGCGGCTATCCCGGTTTCATCTCTTGGTTCAAACAAACGGTAATTTCCATTAGACCATTTCATTTCTTCGTCTAATTTCTGGCTAATGCAACAATCCTTTCGTATTAAACTTGTAGGCTAGTTCAGATTCTATGGACGCCGAATTGAGACAAGTCGCTAATGGTTTTGACTATAAGGTCCATTCATTTGACAAATACGACATCAACGGGTATCGCTTTCGTACATATGGCAAAGAGCTATCTATGGCCGACCGAAAGTCTACAAATTGTTGTGTGTCTCTGCTATCGGCGAAGGAGGTACCGAGTATTATGGAAGAGTTGAAGCAATTTATGAACTTCTATTCTATGGTGCAAACCCACCGAAAGTCATAGTCTTCAAATGTTATTGGTTCCAGCCGAAGGAGACTAGAAGGACTCATGAACATCTAGGGCTAGTCGAAATCAAACAAAGCACCCATTTGGATGTTCCCGATGTCTATATTACGGCACAACAGGCAACCCAAGTTTTCTATCTACCGTGGGCCTGCCAAAGTGATCCAAATCTCAAAGGTTGGGATGTCGTTTATGAAGTGCCGCCACATGTTAGACCACCTCCCCCCAATGAAGAGGATTATGAACCTCACATTAACCCAGACACATATGAAGGAGAATTCTTCCAAGAAACACGTCTTTCCAAAAAACGTTTCAAGAACCGCTCTACTTCACCTCAGAACATTGAAGTAGACAGCGGCAGTGAATCCGAGCCTGAGCCGGAACAAGAAGAGGTTACTGCTGCGGATGACCTGTCAATGCTTGACCGATTACGTACAGGAGGCCTTCACATGTTGATGCATTTATTGATGATGATGATGAGCACGTCATTACTGATAGTGATGATGATGATGCATTTATTGACCCCGAAGCATATATAGACGATGATGATGCATTTATTAATGATGACGATGAAGATTAATATTATAGTTCATGTCAGGTATTCAATTATTATTTTGTACATATATATTATTAATTGGTTCATGTTAGGTATTCAATTTTTTATTATGTTCATGATGATGATACACTTAAATTATATTCATGTCAGGTATTCATTTTTTTTATGTTGTACTAACTTCGTTTACTCTTTGTCATTGCAGGTGTTGACAGATGGTGGGCGCGGGTCGAGAGCGCTCCGAGGCTCCTTCCTCGGCGCGTGGTGGGAGGGGTACTTCCATCCCACCCCAGCACCTCCGGAGAGCGCTGGATCTCGGTATGCAGACACCGGCGGGCGCTTCTTCTTCGGCCGGGAGAGGGCGGGGGGGGGGAAGAAGGAGAAGGCTGGTAGAGGTTGACGTGGCGGCGGGAGAGGTAGGAAGGCTGCTACTACGCCTTCCTCGCCACCACCCCCAGCTGATTCACCCGACCACAGGAGTGCTCCGTCTGAGATGGAGCCGCCTGAGCTGGACCCGTCTTGGACTCCGGTCCACGAGCCTCCGGCCACCGAGCCTATGGTGAACGCGCCTACGGCCGACGAGCCTCGGGTCGACGAGCGTCGGGCCGACGAGCCTCGGGTCGACGAGCGTCGGGACGCTGAGCCTTCGTCCCACAAGACTCCGGAGCTCAGCAGGGATCACGCTGAGTCGCAGCGGGATCCATGGGCGGACTCGACGGAGTCGAGTGGCCGTGCTGCCGGTGGCTATAGTTCTGATAGCTATAGCGAGGGTGAGTGGGTTGAGGGGCGCAAAGTCTACTAGCGTGGTGGTACAAAGCTCCCGCCCACCCCGGCGACCCCCGACCAGAGGTGGTTGATTGCGCCTAACGGGAAGAAGTAAGTGCATTTACTCTTTTTTAACCTTTTGCCTTCACGTTTCTTCGAATATCTAATGCGTTGGCCTTGTCATACTGCAGGTCTTGGACACATGAGCCTCGTGTCCGCAGGCCCAACACTGTCCTTGGTGTGATTTGTCGCCAGAGCTTCCCGGGGTGGGTCACGTTGCCCGGTGAGGGCTGGGTTCCAGAGCTAGGAATGACCTGGGAGCACTACTTGGCTGCCCCGGCCCCGCCGGGGCATAGGATCGGCGATGTCGAGTGCCACACGGTGGCCGACATTGTGATCCAGACGTTTTGGGTAATTTCTCCTTTGCCGTCTACGTTGTGTTTTCTTCTTGTATTGGCAACCCTAGTGATTGTACTAATCCGTGTTTTCTTGTTTGATTGCAGACCTTCTACAGGTGTGCTGAGGGACAGGAGGAGGCCGCGGCTCGGGTTATCGACAACGAGTGCAGGCGCCTACTTCAAAACTTTCGGCACGAGGCTCGGACGCAGGCTGTTCGAGACTACTACGCCTCGACCGGTATTAGGAGGAAAAAAGAGAAGTGCCGCGGCAAGTATCTGAGCAAGGAGAAGTACATGAAGGTAATTACCTATTCTTAAGGCCTTGTACTTAGTTTCCTTGATTTGATTCGTAGGCGTAGCGCTCAAATTTCTCTTGCTTAACTTAGGTGCCCCCGAGATGGTGTGCGGATAGGATGGACTGTTGGGAGGCATTGGTGGATGAGTGGTGCTCTCCCCAATGGCGCTCCACCCACGACACTGCAAAGGACAAGCGTGTCAAAATGAAAGGTGTCCCACACCATCTAGGCAGCGTCAACCTACATCAGTACGGGGAAAACTGGGTATGTGGTTTGCTTCATGATTCATGCAAATTCATTCTTCAGGCTAGCTTGAGCCCTTAACTAATACTCTATTCCTCTCTTTTAGGGGCGACACAACAAGGCTCCAGTGCCAGGGCTGTTCGACCTCTATGCCATGTCCAATACTGCCTCGTACAAGAACGCCAAGGCATTCTCTGAGTCTGACCTCGATGATCCAGAGAAATTCAGTAACCGCACCTCCCACCACAAGCTTGTGAGGTACAGAGACGAGGGGAAGGCGAGGAAAGGGCCAGACTTTAACCCGAGCCAGGAACCTCTTGATCCAGAGCTGGTGATGATATCTGGTGGCGGGAGGCACCATGGCTCGTTAGCCATTGGGGATGGACTGATACGTTGTACTAGCACTCTCCCGCAGATCAAGAAGCGCCAGACCAGCTCCGATCCTGAGATAAGGCCTCGTGCAAGGCCAATGGAGCTCAAATTCAAGGTTAGTTATACGGACTCAGATACCTTTCCTCCATTACATTGTGTGTGTGGCCGTCGATGATTACAATGCTAAGACCGGCAGGCTGCTCTTGAGGCAGAGAGAGCGAAGACCCAGGCTGCTATTGAGGAAGAGAGAGCGAAGACCCAGGCGCTTCTAGAGGAGAGGGACCGGCAGGCGGAGGAGAGGACGGCTAGGCTAATGGAAGAGGAGAGGAACCGGAACGAGTTGGGTCAACGGGCCCTATACGAGCTCATCGTGGTAAGTTTCTTCTGCATATTAGCCAAATCATGCACGTAATGTTCCTTTCATTACTAATTAATATGACTGACTCGAGAAAACCAAATGTGCAGACCATGTGCCAGAACAATGGCACGACCCTTCCGCCGATGCCAGTCATTGCTCCAGCGGAAACGGTGAGTTTCATTTGAATGGTCATTAGTTACTAGTCTTCACATTTGAGTTGCATCATGCTAACAATACATTGGAAATGATCTTTGGTGCAGCATAACTCCCGACAAGCATCGACCGATGCTTCTCCGTCGGCCACTGGCGCGACCGGTCCTACACCTACACCTAAGTGATGACGGTAAGTTTTCCCAAGTGTTTAGCTTAACAAATGCATACTTAGCTTAAGAAATGACCTATTTATCTCCAAAATGCCGTATACATAGCTTAGTTTCCTCGAAAATGACATTATAACCTTACTTAGCTCCAAAATGACCAATTTTACCATGGATAGCTCTCAAATGACCTATACTTAGCTTAGCTTAAGAAATGACCTATTTAGCTCTAAAATGACCTGTACTTAGCATTATTTCCTCCAAAATGACATAATAACCTTAATTAGCTCTCAAATGACCCATTTAACCTAGGATAGCTCTAAAATGACCTATACTTAGCATTTATTCCTCCAAAATGACTTAATATGCTTAGCTAACTCAAAAATAACATAACAACCTTAATTAGCTCCAAAAGGACCTATTTAACCTAGGATAGCTCTAAAATGACCTATAATTATCAATTATTCCTCCAAAATGACTTTATATGCTTAGCTAGCTCAAAAATGTCATAATAACCTTATTTAGCTCCAAAATGACCTATTTAACCTAGAATAGCTCTAAAATGACCTATACTTAGCATTTATTTCTCCGAAATGACTCAATATGCTTAATTAGCTCAAAAATGGCATAATTACCTAGGTTAGCTCTAAAATGACCTATACTTAGCTTATTTAGTTCATTTATGACATATTTAGCATATTTAGGTCAAAAATGACCTATTTAACCTAGGATAGCTCTAAAATGACCTATACTTAGCATTTATCCCTCCAAAATGACTTAATATGCTTAGCTAGCTCAAAAATGAAATAATATGCTTAAGAAATGACCTATTTAGCTCCAAAATGACTTAATATGCTTAGCTAGCTAAAAAATGACATAACAACCTTAATTAGTTCCAAAATGACCTATTTAACCTAGGATAGATCTAAAATGACCTATACTTAGCATTTATTCCTCCAAAAATGGATTTATATGCTTAGCTAGCTCAAAAATGACATAATAACCTTAATTAGCTCCAAAATGACCTATTTAGCTCCAAAATGACTTAATATGCTCCAAAATGACTTAATATGCTCCAAAATGACCTATTTAGCTCCAAAATGACTTAATATGCTCCAAAATGACCTATTTAGCTCCAAAATGACTGAATATGCTCCAAAATGACCTATTTAGCTCCAAAATGACCTAATTAGCTCCAAAATGACCTATTTAGCTCCAAAATGACTTAATATTCTCCAAAATGACCATTTTAGCTCCAAAATGACTTAATATGCTCCAAAATGACCTAATATGCTCAAAAATGACTTAATATGCTCCAAAATGAGCTATTTAGCTCCAAAATGACTTAATATGCTCCAAAATGACCTATTTAGCTACAAAATGACCTATTTAGCTCGAAAATGACCTATTTAGTTCCAAAATGACCTATTTAGCTCCAAAATGACCTATTTAGCTCCAAAATGACCTATTTAGCTCCAAAATGACCTATTTAGCTCCAAATTGACTTAATATGCTCCAAAATGACCTATTTAGCTCCAAAATGACTTAATATGCTCCAAAATGACCAATTTAGCTCCAAAATGACTTAATATGCTCCAAAATGACTTAATATGCTCCAAAATGACCTATTTAGCTCCAAAATGACTTAATATGCTCCAAAATGACCTATTTAGCTCCAAAATGACTTAATATAATCCAAAATGACCTATACTTAGCTTATTTAGTTCATTTATGACATACTTAGCATATTTAGGTCAAAAATGGCCTATTTAACTAGGTTAGCTCTAAAATGACACAAGTAAGCAATAAGAAGAAGAAAAACAAAGAGAAGAAAAATTCTTCTTCTTCTTCTTCTTCTTCTTCTAGTCTTCTTCTTCTAACTTTCTTCTTTCCCATTTTGCAGATTTGATTCACTTCACGGGAGCTTGCTTTCATGCATGGAGTCCTTATCTTCCTTTTTGTTTATGTGATGGATGATTTTGTATATGTGTTTGATATGTGAAACTTGCTACTATTGTAACATGGATATGTGTTGGATATGTTCATGACAATATTGGATATGTGTTGGATGTGTTCATGACAATATTGTGAAACTTGCTACTATTGGTAACATGTGTTCATGGATATGTGTTCATGAGTATTGGTAATATGTGTTGGATATGCTATATTGGTCATATATATATATATATGTTTGATTTTCTTTGAAAATGAATTGATTTAAGAAAAAACAGAAAAAACAGGGAAAATATAGCCACTTTGCCGTCTGCTAGTAGACGACAAAGAGGTTTGCCGTCTGCTAGCAGACGGCAAAGAGGCCACGTGGCAGCAGTCTATGCAACCTGGGCTGGCCTATTTGGCCTCTTTGCCATTTGCTAGCAGACGGCAAAGAGCTTGCTTCTTTGCCATCTGCTAGCAGACGGCAAAGAGCTTGCTTCTTTGCCGTCTGCTGGCAGACGGCAAAGAGCCTGTGTTGGCCCAGCTGACGCCTGACGTCCAGGGGCTTTGCCGTCTGCCAGCAGACGGCAAAGCGGCCTTTACCGGCTCCTGTTCAGCCGGAGTGTTTGCCGTCTGCTGGCAGACGGCAAAGGCTTTGCCGTCCGCGAGGCATGCCTTTGCCGTCTGCTATGGCAGACGGCAAAGTGCCTGATACCTGTAGTGTAGGTAGGTATGGTGGACTCATTTGGCACAACTTTAGGTTTAAGGAGTTGGATGCAGAAGCAGCATTCCCGCTTAGTACAAATGAAGGCTAGCAAATAGATTGAGAAGCAACCAACCAGAAAACGAAAACGGTCATAAGCATGCATTGAGAATAACTAACACTGAATAATGCACCATAAGTATTGACTTTACGTGCATGCATAAGGAATCACAAACCTTAACACCAATATTCTTACTAAATCACAATTACTCACTAGCATAACTCACATATTATCATCTCCATATCGCAAAACTATTGCAAGGAATCAAACATATCATATTCAGTGATCTACAAGGTTTATGTAGAATTTTCTGACTAACCATGTGAATGACCAATTCCTGTTGACTCTCTAAATAGATATAAGTGAAGCAAGAGAGTTTAATTCTTTCTACAAAAGACCATACTCTAATAAATATGAGTGAAGCAAAAGAGCATTCTACAAATAACGGTTTTCTATATGAAGAGAAACAGGCACCCAAACTTCAAATGATATAAGTGAAGCACATGAAGCATTCTATAAAGCCATACTCAAAAGATATAAGTGAAGTGCATGAAGCATTCTATAAATCAACCAAGGACTATCTCATACCAGCATGGTGCATTATTAAAATAAAAATAAAAGGCACACTACGATCCAAGAATTTACGCATATCATGTGAACAAAACAAAAACCGAGACATACCGACAATTGTTGAATAAAGATGGGATGCCTTCTGGGGCATCCGCAAGCTTAGACGCTTGAGTATCCTTGAATATTTACTTGGGGTGCCTTGGACATCCCCAAGCTTGTGCTCTTTCCTCTCCTCATTCTGCTCATATCAATACCTCCTCGATCTTTGAACACTTCATCCACACAAAACTTAACAAAACCTTCGTGAGATCCGTTATTATAATAAAGCAAATCACTACTTTAAGTACTGTTGCAAACCCATTCATATTTTATTTTTGCATTATACCTACTGTATTATAACTTCTCCAGGGCTTATACCATCCGATACAATCCACAGTTTCATCAGAAACAAGCAAAACAATGCATCAAAAACAGAATCTGTCAAAAACAGAACAGTCTGTAGTAATCTGAACATTGACCATACTTCTGTAACTCCAAATATTCTGAAAAATTAGGAAAAAATAAAAAATTTGAATAGAAGTACTGTGCAAAAATTTCAGAATTTTTGCACGTTCCAGTAAAAAATGTAAATTCACGCACTACAGCAAAAGTTTCTGTTTTTGCACCGCACACACCAAACAAGCAATTTAAACATCCTAACGGTAAATCTTGGCACATTATTTTTATAATACAATGGATTTGTACAAGGGGATAATTATTTTTGTTGAAAAGTTTCTGGAATTCAAGATTTGCAAAGTTTCCATGGGCATGAACAAAGTTCAAGGAGCTCCCCCACTTCAACGGTGCTCGTCTTTCTTACTTTCACTTTTATTTTTGAAATTTTTTTAGGTTCCCCTCTATATTTTTTTGTTTTTAAACTTTATAAAAGCACTCAAAATAAATAAATGACTCTCTAAAACTTCCGGGTTGTCTCCCAGGCTGCGCTTTCTTTAAAGCCATTAAGCTAGGCATAAAGTGCTCAAGTAATTGATCTGCCCGGATCCCAAGGTATATCAAAGCCAATTTTAATTAAAAATGATTTGTATTTTAGTAGTGAGCACAATGCAACATATATCATGCAATGATGAAGTCTAACTCTCTTCCTATGCATCGGCATGTCATAAAAGAACAATTCATGCACATCAAGTAAAGGCCAATGCATAGTATAAACAGTTTCTTGCAATTTTATCGCATTGGAAACATAGAGAGGCGGAGATGTAGTTCCTCTCTCATAATAATAATTGCAAGTAGGAGCAGCAAGCACATGTATATTATACTCATCAAAATCATCATGTGCAATAGTAAAAGGCAACCCATCAAGGTAATCGTTAATAAGCGCAAACTTCTCCGATATAGTGTAGTTGGGAGAATTCAAAAAGATAATAGGACTATCATGTGTGGGTGCAATAGCAACAATTTCTTTCTTAACATAAGGAACTATAGCAAGTTCATCTCCATAAGCATAATTCATATTGGCATCACGGCCACAAGCATAGCAAGCATCAATTTCATCAAAAAGGGATATTTCAAACAAATCAAAGGGATCATAGCATTCATCATAGCATTCATCCTTCGGTAAGCACGAAGGGAAATTAAACAATGTATGAGATAAAGAGTCACTCTCATCAGAAGGTGGGCACGGTTGATCAATCCGCTCTTCCCCTTTTTGTTCTTCGCTCTCCTCGTCCTCTTTTTCATCCAATGAGCTCACAGTGTCATCATTTTCTTCTTCCATAGATTCCTGCAAAATATTAGTCTCTTCTTGGATAGCAGAGACTTTCTCAATAAATTGATCAATATAGGCATTGTATTCATAATTCTCATAGCAATATTTAAGTATAGCAAAATTTTCAGATCGGTAAACAGCATCATCATAATTTTCATACTTTTCAGACAAAGATTCAATTTCGTAAGCACCCTTAAAAGTAACAAATTCTTCTATTTGTTCCACATCATAGTAATCATATATACCATTAGCATAAGAAGCCAAGGTTTCATCATCATTAAATTCACATGAAAAGGGAAGGTGTGGAGCCTTCATCCTAGAGCAGCAAGTATAATCATATCTTAAGCATAAATTCCGAGCATACAAATGCAACTAATAAATTTGATCCCATAAGAGTTTTCCTTTTTGAGACAAGCGATAATCCCTAAAGTATTCCCGTTGATCCAAAGTAACTCCCATTATCAAGTTGAATGGAGTTTTATCAGGATTATCAAAGTAGTATTTAATGTTTTCCACATAACGAGCATCGAGGGTTTTAGGAGGTTCCCCATCTCCATGAGTAGAAAGTACAACTAATTTCTTTGGTGTTTCGTGTTCCATATCCGTAACTAAAGATAGAAAATAAGAGCACAAAAAAAACTACTTAGTGATAAAGCAAACAAGCACCCACAAGAATATCAACCCCACGCTATTGCTCCCCGGCAGCGGCGCTAGAAAAAGGTCTTGATAACCCACAAGTATAGGGGATCAATTGTAGATTTTTCGATAAATAAGAGTGTCGAACCCAACGAGGAGCTAAAGGTAGAATTAATATTCCCTTCAAGTTCTATCGACCACCGATACAACTCTACGAGCACTTAACGTTCGCTTTACCTAGAACAAGTATGAAACTATTTTGTAGGTGATAGGATAAGTTTGCAAGAATAAAACTAGAAGTACTTTGCGAGAATAAAACTACGATTAATTTGCAAGATAATAAAAGTTAGTTGTTTAGTAGAAAATTTTTGTAACACAAGAGAATGATTTGTCCCTAGGCAATCGATAACTAGACCGGTAATCATTATTTCAATTTTATATGAGGGAGAGGCATGAGCTAACATACTTTCCGTACTTGGATCATATGCACTTATGATTGGAACTCTAGCAAGCATCCGCAACTACCAAAGATCATTAAGGTAAAACCCAACCATAGTATTAAGTATCAAGTCCTCTTTACTCCCATACGCAACAACCCCCTTACTCAGGTGTAAGCTTCTGTCACTCGAGCCGCCCACCATAAGAGAATTATGAACGTATTGCAAACCCTACAGTGGGAATCCCCCATGTGTACGCGGCACGGAAGGCACCATAGGACAGCACCAAAATAAAACGTACAACTCAAACCAATCACGATCATCAATCAACCCATAGGACAAAATGAATCTACTCAAACATCATAGGATGGCCAAAAATCATTGGATAATAATATGTAGCATTAAGCACCATGTTTAAGTAGAGAATTACAGTGGGAAAAGAGAGGTTATATCGCTGCATAGAGGGGGAGAGAGTTGGTGTTGACGGCGGCGAAGTTGTTGGTGTAGATCGCCGTCACGATGTTTCCCCTGGCGGCGCTCCGGCGCCACCAGAAGAGAGGGGGAGAGAGCCCCCCTTATTCTTCTTCTTCCTTGCCCCCCCACTAGATGGGAGGAGAGGTTCCCCTCTGGTCCATGGGTGCCATGGTGGCGGAGGGGTAGGAGCCCCTCCTAGATTGGATCTCTCTCTCTGTTCTCTTCTGTTTCGCGTTCCTGTTTTCTGGCCTTTCACCATTTCTTAAATTCCCGGAGATCTGTAACTCCGATTGCGCTGAAATTTTAACACAATTTTTTCCGGATATTAACTTCCATGCGCCCGAAGAAGAGCACCAACTGACCTACGAGGGCCTCACGAGGCACCACGGCGCGCCGGGTCCCCCCTGGCGCGCCCTGGTGCCTCGTGGGGCCCACCAGCACCGCCTTGCGTTGATTCCACCTCCCAAAAATCACATATATTCCAAAATAATTTTCCGTAAAATTTTATTGTATTTGGACTTCGTTTGATATGGATATTCTGCGAAACAAAAAACATGCAACAAACAGGAACTGGCACTGGCACTGGATCAATATGTTAGTCCCAAAAAACAATATAAAATGTTGCCAAAAATATGTGAAAGTTGTAGAATATTGGCATGAAACAATCAAAAATTATAGATACGACAGAGACGTATCAGGCTCCTCGCAGGAGTGAGTTCCGTACTCCTTCACCGCGCGCTCCTCGCATTCCGACTCCACCATACGATCCTCCTACTCGTTCCGTGATTCGATGCTCATCTCCGAGCGATGAGTCTAGTCGCTTGGCTATTCCCACTCCGGTTAGAGCTTCACCACCTACGAGCACAGTACCACCGCGAGCAGGCATGGCATCAACAGCTGCCCGACTGGAGACCATACCCGAGGAGGAAGAGGAGGCCAAGTCTTCGGCACCACGTCTGGGACTTACCCTCAGCAGGGCCTGCGACATTCCAGACACTCGGTGATAGCAGACTAGGCATCAGCACCGTAGTCGCCTTTTATGAGAGTGTAGCTGTAAAATATTTTCTATTTCTTTTCTTCTTTGTAAGATGGCGAGTAGTAGACTTGGATCGCAGCATGCTAAGAGGACGGAGTAGTGCACTAGTCTTAATAAGCAGTCATGTAAGCATCACGGCTACGATGAGCATATTGTGTAATTAAATCATGCATGTATAATTAAATCTGCATGTATAATATAACCTGCTACTTTTATGCGCCTAATTTTTTGGGGGAAATTATTTTCAGTCCCTTAAAATTTATTTTCTTCCTTTATAATTTCTTTTCTCATCGGTGTTACACCAATACCCCAGAAACAAAATGCATCGTCCCTGGGCCCGTTCTATGTCCAGTCCACCAGAGGACAACTTTGTACATATGGGAAATAATTTCACACCAGGACAGACAATTCAGCAAAGCAATGATTCAGCATTCTCTTAAAATTATTTTCAGTCCCTTAAAATTTATTTTCTTCCTTCATAATTTCTTTTCTCATCGGTGTTACACCAATACCCCAGAAACAAAATGCATCGTCCCTGGGCCCGTTCTATGTCCAGTCCACCAGAGGACAACTTTGTACATATGGGAAATAATTTCACACCAGGACAGACAATTCAGCAAAGCAATGATTCAGCATTCTCACAAGTGTGCCATCTTTATGAACAAAGTCAGCAGCAGCACTAGGAAATGATGCAGCATTTGATAAATATGGGAAATCACCAAGGACAGCACCAGCCCAGATCAAAATTATCTAAACTCCAAAGGACCAATACAACTGTCTTTTCTCACACAGATAAACCTTTGGAGGTAGACAACTGGCTGCGTGATATTGAAAGAAAATTGGTCATAGCCCAGTGTACGGACGAGGAAAAAGTATTATATGCTCCGCATTATTTTTCTGGAACAGCAGCATCATGGTGGGAAAATTTATGCCACACGCATCCCAATGGAGGAGACATGACAAGGTAGCAATTCAAGGAGAGCTTTCGGGGAGCACATATTCCCAACAGCATCATGAAATTAAAGAAAAGAGAATTTGAGGATCTCAAGCAATGGGGTACAATGGTAACTCAGTACCTCGATCAGTTTACTCAGCTAGCCAGGTATGCCAATGATGAATATATGACAGAGAGCAAAAAAATGGAGAAATTCCTCGATGGGCTCGTTCCATCTTTAAAATGCCAACTGGTGGTCCATACTTTTCCAGATTTCAAGACACTGGTAGACAAGGCTATTATCCTGGAAAATGAGCACCGCAACATGAATGAGATTCGCAAGCGCCGCATGAACCAGTCAGTGCAGGCTCGCAACAACAGGCCCCGAAATGAATTTCAGAGGCCTGTGGCACCTTGACCAGCAATTCCAACACCACGACCGCAACAAAACCGCAGTACCTTCAACAACAGAGCCAAATAAGCAATATTCTGTCTTGGCATCACCTGTTACGCCTATG
The DNA here is from genome assembly GCA_039707655.1 of Elymus sibiricus. Classification (NCBI taxonomy): domain Eukaryota; kingdom Viridiplantae; phylum Streptophyta; class Magnoliopsida; order Poales; family Poaceae; genus Elymus; species Elymus sibiricus. The sequence continues at coordinate 72,644,487 of CM077668.1, forward strand.
GAGCAGAGGGGCATTATGCTAGGCAGTGCCCAAAACAGGGGAATAATGCCCCTAAACCCAACAACAATGGCCGCAGTACCAATGCAGCTCTGCGACACAACAACCCCAACAACAATCACAGAAAGGGGCAGGTTAACCACGTGACATTTGAGGAAGTCGAGAATGCACCGGACATCGCGTTTGGTACGTTCCCTGTCAACACCATTAATGCTACAGTTTTATTTGATTCTGGAGCTTCCCATTCATGCATCTCTAAAAGATTTGCCTCAAAGAATCAATTTTCCTTTTCGCCTTTGAAAAATTCGATGGTTATTCAGTCCCCGGGATCAAAGCAAAGCACACAATGGTACTGCCAGGATGTGAACATTGACATAAAAGGAATGAAGTTTTTAGCAAATCTTATTGTACCGGAGGCAGTCGATCTGGATGTTAATTTGGGAATGGACTGGTTGACCACAAATAAAGGTTTTATAGACTGCTACAATCGTACAGTGACTCTCACTAATTGTCAAGGGAAGACAGTAAAGTTTGATACAAGGGGAATTTCTACCTCGCAAGGAAAGTTAAATCAGGTGGACATGACAGAGTTAACCAAGGTTCCTGTGGCATGCGAATACCCCGATGTATTTCCTGAGGAGCTACCAGGCATGCCACCAGATCGTGAAATTGAATTTGTTATCGAACTAGCACCTGGAACGGCACCCATTTACAAGAAGCCTTATCGAATGGCTCCGGCAGAGTTGGTTGAGCTGAAGAAACAAATTAAGGAATTATTGGAAAAGGGTTATGTGCGACCAAGCTCATCACCATGGGGAGCACCGGTTTTATTTGCCAAGAAAAAGGATGGGACCCTAAGGTTATGTATTGACTATAGGGCACTCAATATGGTTACTATCAAAAATAAATATCCACTACCAAGGATCAATGACCTGTTCAACCAACTGGCAGAAGCCAAGGTTTTCTCAAAAATAGACTTGAGATCGGGCTACCATCAGTTAAGAATCCGATCTTCAGACATACCCAAGACTGCTTTTACCACCAGATACGGATTATATGAGTTCACTGTGATGCCTTTCGGATTGACCAACGCTCCTGCTTATTTTGTACATCTCATGAACAAGGTTTTCATGAAGTATCTGGACAAATTCGTGGTAGTGTTCATTGATGACATACTTATTTATTCCAAGACGCCAGAACAACATCTTCAAATAGTCCTGGAAGAATTGCGGAAAAATCAACTCTATGCTAAATTCAGTAAGTGTGAATTTTGGTTACGAGAAGTTGGTTGAAGGATGGAATAGCAGTGGACCCAAGTAAAGTAAAGGATGTCTTAGGATGGAAGCAACCCACCAACATGACTGAGATCAGGAATTTTCTTGGTTTGTCTAGCTACTATCGACGGTTTATTGAAGGCTTCTCCACCATAGCCAAACGCATGACTCAGTTACCCAAGAAGGATAAATTTTTTGAATGGACTGAAGCATGTGAGAAAAGTTTCCAAGAATTGAAAAAGAGGTTAACAACGGCACCTGTTCTGACCGTACCCGATGTGCACAAGAATTTTGAAATATACTGTGTGATACGTCTCCGTCGTATCTACTTTTCCAAACACTCTTGCTCTTGTTTTGGCCCCTAATTTGCATGATTTGACTGAAACTAACCCGGACTGACGCTGTTTTCAGCAGAATTACCATGGTGTTGTTTTTTGTGCAGAAATAAAAAGTGCTTGGACTTGGATGAAACTTTTTGGAGATTTTTTATGGAATATATAAAAAATACTGGCACCAAGACCCACTTGAGGGGGGCCACCCAGTGCCCACAAGGCACCAGGCCGCGCCACCCCCCAGGCGTGCCCTAGTACCTCATGGGGCCCACGTGGCTCTGTCTGACCTAATTCCAACGCTATAAATTCGCAATTCAAGAGAAAAAATAAGAGAGGAAGTTTTGTTATGTTTCATGATACGGAGCCGCCGCCACCTCCTGTTCTTCATCGGGAGGTCAGATCTGGAGTCCGTCTGGGGCTCCGGAGAGGGGGATCTTCCGGCATCGTCATCATCAACCATCCTTCATCACCAATTACATGATGCTCACCGCCGGGAGTGAGTAACTCCTTCGTAGGCTTGCTGGACGGTGATGAGTTGCATGAGATTTTTCATGTAATCGAGTTACTTTTGTTAGGGCTTGATCCCTAGTATCCACTATGTTCTGAGATTGATGTTGCTATGACTTTGCTATGCTTAATGCTTGTCACTAGGGCCTGAGTGCCATGATTCCAGATCTGAACCCTTTATGTTTTCATGAATATATTTGTGTTCTTGATCCGATCTTGCAAGTTATATGCACCTGCTACGTGTTATGATCCACATATCCCAAGGTGACAATAATTGGGATTCTTTCCGGTTATTGCCGTAGTTTGAGGAGTTCATGTATTCACAATGTGTTAATGCTTTGTTCCGGTTCTGTATTAAAAGGAGGCCTTAATATCCCTTAGTTTCCTTATGGACCCCGCTGCCATGGGAGGGTAGGACAAAAGATGTCATGCAAGTTCTTATCGCAAGCGCGTATGACTATATACGGAATACATGCCTACATTATCACTACTAGGGAAAACCCTAGTAGTAGCGCAGGGATAGGGCCTAGCAGTAGCGCGGGTTCCGGCGCTACTGCTATGGCGCTACAGCTAACATTTAGCAGTGGTGCTCGTTTCGCCGCGCTACTGCTAAGTCTGTTAGCAGTAGCGCGTTCCACAGCCCGCGCTACTGATAGTTACTAGCAGCACGCCTGGACCCCACGCTACTACTACTATTTTGTATTCTATTTCTATTTTTTTATATCGTATTTATACACCATTATACAAGTTTTCATACAGTAGCAATTTAGAGATTGGTATATCATTATGATCATGATGGGTTATTATATCATCAGGTGAAATAACCGCGGATTAGATTCAAGTGGATAGATCCAAAGTGACCAAGTTGGAAAAATTCCAACTTGGTCACTTTGGATCCATCCACTTGAATCTAATCCGCGGTTCTTTCACCCAATGATATAATAACTCATCATCATCATAATAACTCATCATCATCATCATCATAATAATAATATTAACAACTCATCATCATCATCATCATAGTCATATAACAACTCCTCATCATCAACACTAACTAATTGTTCTTAATACCTAGGACCTACTCCTCTCTCCTAGGTAAAATAGCATAAAAGAGGTAAACCGGTCCATCTCCAAAATGGAGAATGGAGATCCACCTGTCGCCAACTTCTGGCTTGCGCACACGCATGTTGTCTCCAATCGGTTGCGTGCACGCCTTCATTACTTTGCTCCAATCTTCGATATTGAGCCTTCCATCTTTCAAAGAAATAGAGTATGCACTTTGGTAAGCCATTGGTGGAAACGGTCGTAAGCTAACCATGTACATACTCCCATCGGTAAGCATCATGTGAGGCACAACCTCGCCAGGGAGCTTCTGTTGAACAATATAGTAACATATATAGTTAGCAATGTAGTTTACTTAAGAAGAATGTATGCAACGAAGTTACCATCATTAACAAAATCATACCAAGTTTTTCGCAATGAGGTTACCATCAAGCAACTGATGGACTAGTGGCACGTATCCAGTATAATTTGGGCTGATAAACTGATTGGTCTTAAAATTCTCAACATCATCTATAAATGAGACAAGATATCCTTTCTCCTCACAATTAAGCTCGGAGCCATAACTATAGTACGTCATGTCCACAGCTTTCCGAGTATTTTTTGAAGATAAGAAATAAGCTGATAATTATAAATAAACAAGTTTAGTAGCGATGAACACCAAATATTTTTAAATAAAAAATATAAATTACTTAACAAATTAGTTTGACAAACTCACATTTCGGCAAAACAGGAGGCATATCCACATCGACCCAAATGTCGATATTATCTTCAATATCTTCATCTTCGGGATGAATATCAAAAGTTATTTGCATATTCTCCTCAAATCCATAGGCCTTGCAGAAAGCTTCCCAATTAGACCAGCCGAAATGTGAGTGATTAAGCGCATTGTAGAGCTTAACCCGAAAAGCATAACCGTGTTTAGTCCTGAGGTGAGCCCTCCTCGTCTCCATATTCTCAAGGTCTTGGAAACCGAGCTTCTGCAAGACAAACGGTCTTGCATGGCACGGGATGTACTAGTCAAATTGAAAAAAAACGGAAATTACACGTTGAACCAAAGAATCACAAGTCATGATTAATTACAATGAAATACTTGTCGTTGCGTACCGTACAAACATCGAAGGTCTCTTCCAACTTCACGGTGAAGAACCTACCATTTTGCAGGTGAGGCTCCCTATCGCACAAACCCCGGTCATCGCAGCAGTAGTCGCACTCCGGGATCTTTTCATCATCGGATATTTCCTGCGTTCAAAATTCAAAGATTATAAATCGACGGCAACTAACAGGAACTCAACACATAGATCATTATTATTCATCACGGGTTGACTGTCGGTCTGTTGAGTCTTTCCTTGAAAACTCTCATCTCACGTGGTGTATATGGTGGGCACTCCCTCTCTGACATTTTCGACCGTCGGTGATGGTCGCTACTCGATATTTCCTATATAGTCTAGCAGAAGTCATGCTAAAATTCACGGAAAAATCCGGCATGACCTTCGCTAAAATAGGACATATCGAGCGCCTGAAATTTGCTGGAACGGAAATGAATCAACACTCCGGCAAAACATAGGCCACTCGGATTTTCCCAGCGATACAAAGATGTACATACACATACAAAGATGTTTAAACTTGAAATTCTATCCGGATCAATTATCATTTAAAAAAAACTAGCTGCACATTGTCACAGCTACTCATCTACTACTACTACATCTATAACCCGAACATTTCATTTGGACAAGAAGCATAACTAAATACCCTAGTTCTTCAAGAAAGTATGTCTCTCTCTCTCTCTAAATTTGGCAATGTGAGATTGACATAACTAAATACCCTAGTTCTACTCTATTCAACTTTGAGGAGAAGAGAAGGAGGAGGAGGACTTTTAGCTCACCGACTCGGGTGTAGAGGAAGTAAAGGTAGCTCCGACGACGATCACTCCACAGCGAGACGCGACACTACAAAGCCTGCATATTCCACCTCAAAATTTTAGATCATCAAATCTCATATAGCATTCTTTGATGACAAAGTGATAATGACATAAAAATAATTAAATTGTCCAATACATTTCTATATTGAAAAAGAAAATTACTAAAAATTTCTATACCTAAATTTTCTTACTAAATTTTTTTATTACTAAATTTGATACCAAAAAATTTCTGAAATAGCATTCCAATACATTTCTATTACTAAAACTTTTTTATATTCAAAAATCTATTCACTAGTTTTCTATTTTATTCAAAAGACCATTCTACGTACCTATCTACATTCTACACGAAAATTCTACCTATCTATTCTATTCAAAAAACCTCCATTCTACCTATATTTTCTATTTTATTCTATTCAAAATACCTACATTCTATTCATATAACTTATATGTTCTATTTTATTCAAAAAAACATAGATGGGGGAGGGAGGAAGGGAGGAGGGAGGGAGGGAGGCAGGAGGGAGGAAGGGAGGGAGGGAGGCAGGAGGGAGGCAGGAGGGAGGAGGGAGGAGTGAGGAGGGCAGTGGGAGGAGGGAGGAGAGGGCGGCCAGTGAAGGAGGGAGGAGTGAGGAGGGTAGTGGGAGGAGGGAGGAGAGGGCGGCCGGCGGAGGAGGGAGGAGGGCAGTGGGAGGAGTGAGGAGTGAGGAGGGCAGTGGGAGGAGGGAGGAAGGCTGCCAGAGGAGGAGGGAGGGATGCAGATACCTCAGTGGCGACAGCTGCGGCGGTCGACGGCGGGCGGCGGCGGCGGCAGAGAGAGCGAGAGTGTGAGGGGGAGAGTGAGGGAGAGAGGAAACGATGGGGTGGATAAGGTGCGCATAGTAGTAGCGCGGGTAAGGGACCCGCGCTGCTACTACCTGCAATACCTGTAGCGCGGTCCTGGAGCCGGCGCTACCGCTAGGCGGTGCATGGGAGCCGGGCCCGTGTAAAAACAGTAGTAGCGCCTGTACAGAAGACAGCGCTACTGCTACTTCCTTAGTAATAGCGCGTATTTGTGGGCAGGCGCTGCTACTATAGCCTGGCCTAAGGGACATGGTGGGGCCCATCTAGCAGCAGCGCCTAAAAGAAAGCCCGTGCTACTGATATAAGTGTAGCAGTAGCGTCGGTTCCTGACACGCGCTGCTGATAAATACCAGTAGCGCCTTGTCTCTAGCCCGCACTACTGCTAAGGTTCTACCTATAAGCTTTCTCCTAGTAGTGTATATTGATGAATTGGAGCTAATTCTATGTCGCCCTAGGTTATGACTGTTACATGATGAATGTTATCCAACATAATCACCGATCCAATGCCTATGAGCTTCTCACATATTGTTCTTGCTAAGTTACTACTATTGCTACTACTGTCACAATTGCTACAAAACTACTGCTGCTACTGTTACTACTACTGTTACTATTATTGCTACTGCTATCAAACTATCATACTACTGTGCTACTGATCACTCTGCTGCAGATATTTAGTCTCCAAGTGTGGCTGAATTGACAACTCAACTACTAATACTTGCAAATATTCTTTGGCTCCCCTTGTGTCGAATCAATAAATTTGGGTTGAATACTCTACCCTCGAAAACTGTTGCGATCCCCTATACTTGTGGGTTATCAAGACCTTTTTCTAGCGCCATTGCCGGGGAGCATAGCTTTATTTGCTAAGTCACTTGGGATTTATATCTGTTGATCACTATGAAGAATATGAAAGACGCTAAGACCAAGATCGTTCCCTCTAAGACGAGGGGAGGTAAGGAGCTGCCATCTAGCTCTGCACTTGATTCACCTTCTGTTTTGAGTAAACTTGCAACACCACCACATGCTATTAATTCTGATATGTCGCAAGTTATTGATGATACCACTTCTGTTATGAATGATACTCATGATGATGCTAGTACTACGCTCGATAATGCTGTGCCACTTGGTGAATTTCTTACTGAACAAATTGCTAAAGCTAAAGAAATTGAAAATGTTGAAACTCTTGAGAATTTCGATTCACCTATTATGCCTAGCTCTCCTACTAGAGTTGAAACACCTGATGAACATTGCTTTGATAGGGAGACAGCTAGAGCCATTCTTGCTTGTAATGATAGACATGAAGTTATAAAGTTGCTTGCTGATATGAAAGAAAAATCTATGAGGGAGAGAATGAAATATGGTCCTAAGTTTGCTACTTCTCCCATATTTGTTACTGATAAGGATTATGAATTCTCTGTCAATCCTGAGTTAATTACTTTGGTTGAATCTGATCCTTTCCATGGTTATGAAACTGAAACCGTTGTGGCACATCTTACTAAATTAAATGACATAGCCACCCTATTTGCTCATGAGGAAAAAAATTGCTATTACTATATTCTTAAGTTGTTTCCTTTCTCATTAAAGGGTGATGCTAAGGAATGGTATAATACTCTTGCTCCTGGATGTGTGCATAGCCCCCAGGATATGATTTATTACTTCTCTGAAAAATATTTTCCTGCTCATAAGAAACAAGCTGCCTTACAGGAAATATTTAACTTTGTGCAAATTGAAGAAGAGAATCTCCCTCAAGCTTGGGAGAGGCTTCTCCAACTACTTAATGCTTTGCCTGATCATCATCTTAAGAAAAATGAAATACTTGATATCTTCTATAATGGACTAACCGATGCTTCTAGGGACTACCTAGATAGTTGTGCGAGTTGTGTTTTCAGGGAATGGACTATTGATCAAGCTAAGGAATTATTGAATAATATATTGAAGAATGCTAATGATTGGACACTTCCTGAACCACCGCCTAAACCCACTCCGAAGAAGAGGGGTATTTTATATCTCAGTCATGAAGATATGCAAGAAGCAAAGAAATGTATGAAGGAAAAAGGTATTAAAGCTGAAGATGTTAAGAATTTACCACCTATTGAAGAAATACATGGTCTTGACACACCGCCACAGGTAGTAGAGGTAAATTCTCTTATAAAATTTGATGAAGGTGATATTCCTTATAACAAACCTCCAAGTCAATGCTTGTATGAATTTGACAATTATATTATTAAGCAAGATCATTTCAATGCAAATGTTATGAAACAATTGAAACGAAATGCCTACATGATTGATCGCTTGAGTGACTTGTTATTTAGAATTGCTAATGATGTTAAAGGTGTGAGTAAACATGCATCTATGGTTCAAACTCAATTAGACAAGTTGCTAAATCTCAAAGTGAATTGCTCAATGAAATGAAAAACAATATGAATGATCATGCTGTTAGAGTAATGACTAGAGGAGGTAGAATGACTCAGGAGCCACTTTATCCTGAAGGTCACCCTAAAAGAATTGAACAAGACTCTCAAAGAATTAATGTTGATGCACCTAGTCCATCTAAAAAGAAAAAGAAAAAGAAAAATGATAGGACTTTGCATACTTCTAGTGAACCTGAGGTAGAAAAACCCTTGGAGGATAGTAATGATGTTTCTATTTCAGATGCCGAAACACAATCTGGTAATGAACAACCACCTGATGATAATAATAATGATGATGCTCATATGGATATCCAACCAGATATTGATAAAGAACCGGATAATGATGTTGAAATAGAACCTGCTGTTGATCTTGATAACCCACCGTCTAAAAATAAACGTTATGATAAAAGAGAACTCATTGCTAGAAAACATGGTAAGGAAAGAGAACCATGGATTCAAAAACCCATGCCCTTTCCTTCTAAACCATCTAAGAAAAAGGATGAGGAAGAATTTGAACGCTTTTCTGAAATGCTTAGGCCAGTCTTTTTGCGTACTCGTTTGACTAATATTATAAAGAGGCCTCCTTATGCTAAATACATGAAAGACATTGTCACAAACAAAAGAAAGATACCTGAAGCTGAGATTTCCACCATGCTTGCAAATTATTCTTTAAGGATGGAGTACCTAAGAAACTAGGAGATCCAGGAATACCAACTATACCATGCTCCATTAAACGAAATTATGTCAAAACTGCTTTGTGTGATTTAGGAGCCGGTGTTAGTGTTATGCCTTTCTCTCTACATAAAAGACTTGATTTGAATAAACTCACTCCCACTGAAATATCATTGCAAATGGCTAACAAATCAACAGCCATCCCTATCGGTGTTTGTGAGGATGTGCCCTTTGTAGTTGCAAACGTTACTATTCTAACAGACTTTGTTATACTTGATATGCCCGAGGAGGACAACATGTCGATTATCCTGGGTAGACCCTTTTTGAATACTGCAGGAGCTGTTATTGATTGCAACAAAAGCAAGGTCACTTTTCATATCAATGGTAATGAACATACGGTGCACTTTCCGAAGAAACAATTTCAAGTAAATGGTATTCATATTATTGAAAAGACTCCGACAATCACTATTGGAAGTTTTCAACTCCCTCTTCCTACTGTTAAAAAGAAATATGAAACTCTTCTTATCGGGGAGATGCATATCCCCGTTGAGGTAACTTAGTGTTATACGAAAGTTCTTCGGTTTCATGTTACCCGGAAATGGTTTGTTAATAAGACTTGATCAACCTTATTAATTGATTCTTTTAGAGGGGCATGTGGTCGATGAATTTAGTAAGCACGACCGTCTGTACCCACCTTTTGTTTTCTATTATTTTTAGTTAAATGCAATAAAATGCCATGATTATCCTGTTTTCTGACTTATCCGTGCAATAAAAAAGTGCTCAGAATGCAATAAAATTTTGATATGAATTTTTATATAATATTTAAGAATTTTTGGCACTGCAAACGTACCAGGGGGTTGCCCCAGGTGCCCACGAGGCACCAAGGCGCGCCACCCCCCTGGCGCGTGCTACTTGTAGCTTGCGTTGGTATTTCCCCAAAGAGGAAGGGATGATGCAGCACAATAGAGATAAGTATTTCCTTCAGTTATGAAACCAAGGTTATTGAACCAGTAGGAGAATCACACAACACCTCGTTAGCAACACCTGCACACAAACAACAAATCCTTGCACCCAACGCAAACGAGAGGTTGTCAATCTCTCGGCGGTCAATTGCAAGATTAAATTGTATGTGATATATAGATAGATAGAAACAAAAATACAAAATAAAATAAATAAAAGAAAATGGCAGCAATATTTTTAGGGTTTTAGTAATATGATTTAGATAGACTCGGGGGCCATAGATTTCACTAGAGGCTTCTCTCAAGAAAATAGCATACGGTGGGTAGACAAATTACTGTTGGGCAATTGATAGAAAAGCAAATAATCATGACGATATCCAAGGCAATGATCATGTATATAGGCATCACATCCAAGATTAGTAGACCGACTCCTGCCTGCATCTACTATTATTACTCCACACATCGACCGCTATCCGGCATGCATCTAGTGTATTAAGTCCAATAAAGAACGGAGTAATGCCTTAAGAACGATGACATGATGTAGACAAGATAAACTCACGTATGAATAAAACCCATCTTTTTACCCTTAGTAGCAACGATACATACGTGTCATGTCCCTTTCTGTCACTGGGATTGAGCACCGCAAGATCGAACCCACTACAAAGCACCTCTTCCCATGGCAAGATAAATCAATCTAGTTGGCCAAACCAAATCAATAGATCGGAGAAGAAATACGAGGCTATAATAATCATGCATAAAAGAGTGCAGCAAAGACTCAAATAATTTCATGGATAATCTGATCATAAACTCACAATTCATCGGATCCCAACAAACACACCGCAAAAAGTGATTACATTGGATAGAACTCCAAGAACATCGAGGAGAACATTGTATTGAAGATCAAAAAGAGAGAAGAAGCCATCTAGCTACTGCCCATGGACCCGAAGGTCTGTGGTAAACTACTCACGCATCATCGGAAGGGCAGCAAGGTTGATGTAGAGCCCCTCCGTGATCGATTCCCCCTCCGGCAGATTGCCGGAGAAGGACCCCAGATGGGATCTCTCTGGAACAGAAACTTGCGGCGGCAGAAAAAGTATTTCGTGGACTCCCCTGAGGGTTTCTAATTTTTTTGGAAGTTATAGTGCTGGAATTAGGTCAAACGGAGCTCTGTGGGCCCCACGAGGCCCTGGCAGGCATGCCCTGGTGCCTCGTGGGCCCCACCAGGGTCTTCTGGCCTCCTCCCGAAGCTTCTAGTGTTTATGTTGGCCAATAAAAAATCTCCAAAAAGTTTCGTGGCATTTGGACTTCGTTCGTTACTGATTTTCTGTGAAACAAAAACAGGGCAGAAAATAGCAACTGGCACTGGGCACTAAGTTAACAGGTTAGTCTCCAAAAATGATATATAATTGCTGTAAATGATTATAAAAACATCCAAGATTGATATTATAACAGCATGGAACAATCAAAAATTATAGATACGTTGGAGAGGTATCAGCATCCCCAAGCTTAATTCCTGCTCGTCCTCGAGTAGGTAAATGATAAAAACAGAATTTTTGATGTGGAATGCTGCCTAACATAATCATCAGATATTCTTTTCTTTTATAGCATGGACATTGAACTTGTATGATTCAAAGCAATAGTCTATAGTTTGACATGAAAACATAGATACTCAAGCATACTAACAAGCAACCATGTCTTTCAAAATATCAACGCTAAAGAAAGTTATCCCTAGCCCATTATGCTCAATCATTGATCCATTCATGAAACACACTCAAATATTAGCTACATCCAATGCACAAGTATGACAATAGTGCTCTCTAGTTGGTGCTTTTGTAAGAGAAGATGGAGACTCAAATAAAAATAAAAATTGCATAAAAGTAAATAGATAGGCCCTTCGCAGAGGGAAGCAGAGATTTGTCAAATGTGCCAGAGCTCAAAGCTTATATTAGAGAGATAAAAAAATATTTTGAGAGGCATGCTTTTCCTGTAAACGAAAACGACCGAGAATTCCCAATATTTTCCATGCTAGACACATCATAGGTGGTTCCCAAACAGAAAGTAAAGTTTATTTCCTTTCCACCATTTCTTTCACAATCCATGGCTAGCCGTATCCACGGGTGCCCTCCAAACCAACACTTTCCAAGGAATTTTGTTGTTATTAATTTGATTTCATGCAGGACTAGGCATCCCTATTACCAACCATTCTCTCGTGCAATGACAAGTGAATAAACACTCATCATGAGAATAACACACCCAGCATGGAAAATAATGGCCACCCCCTGCCGCTTCATGAGCGGTACGGGCGCACAAAACAGAAAAATTATTTTGAAAATTAGAGTTGGCACACGCAAATTTACTTGGAACGGCATTGAAATACCGCATATAGGTAGATATAGTGGACTCATATGGCAAAACTGGGATTAAGGATTTTGGATGCACAAGCAGTATTTCCGCTTAGTACAAATGAAGGCTAGCAAAAGATTGAGAAGCAACCAACCAAAAAATGAAAACGGTCATAAACATGCATTGAACACAACTAACACTGAATAATGCACCATAAGTAGGATATAATTTCATTGCATAACTATTGACTTTACGTGCATGCATAGGGAATCACAAACCTTAACACTAATATTCTTACTAAATCACAATTACTCACTCACATGACTCACATATCATCATCTCCATATCGCAAAACTATTGCAAGGAATCACACTTGTCATATTAAATGATCTATATGAAAGTTTTTATCTATATCCCTCTTGAATATTCATCACTTTGGGACCAAATTCATATCTTGTGCAAATTACCATTACTTTCATCGACTCTCAAAAAGATTTAAGTGAAGCATGAGAGTGCAAATATTTCTTCAAAATTTCAATCTTATCAATTCTCAAAATAATATAATTGAAGCATGAGAATTCATTTCTTCAAAATTTTAGTCTTGTCAATTCTCAAAATATTATAAGTGAAGCATGAGAATTTATTTCTTCAAAATATTAATCAACTCTCAAAATAATATAAGTGAAGCAAGAGAGTTTATTTCTTTAAAATATAGCCACCACCGTGCTCAAAAAGATTTAAGTGAAGCACTAGAGCAACTGCCTAGCTCAAAAAATTTAAGTGAAGCACATAGAGTATTCTAACAAATGATGATGAACGTGTGGCTCTCTCAAGATAGGTGTGTTCAGCAAAGATGATTGTGACAAACTAAAAAGCAAACAAAGCAAAGACTCATATAATACACGACGCTCCAAGCAAAACTCATATCATGTGACGAATAAAAATATAGCACCAAGTAAAATTACTGATGGTTGGTAGAAGAAAGAGGGGATGCCTTCCGGGGCATCCCCAAGCTTAGACGCTTGAGTCTTCCTTGAATATTACCTTGGGGTGCCTCGGGCATCCCCAAGCTTAGGCTTTTGCTGCTCCTTATTCCTTCATCCATCGTGATCTCACCCAAAACTTGAAAACTTCATTCACACAAAACTCAACAAAACCTTCGTGAGATCCGTTAGTATAACAAAATAAATCACTACTATAAGTACTGTTGCGAACCCATTCATATTTTATTTTTTCATGATACCTACTGTACTCTAACTTCACCATGGCTTATACCCCCCGATACAATCCATAGATTCATCAAAACAAGCAAGTAGTGCATCAAAAACAGAATCTGTCAAAAACAGAACAGTCTGTAGAGATCTGAATTATGGTCATACTTCTGTAACTCGAAAAATTCTGAAAAATTAGGACAACGTGGGAAATTCATATATCAATATTGTGTAAACAATTCAGAAGGTTTTGACGATCCAGAGAAAAACCAAAATTCCATCACTGGACGCAAAACTTTCTGTTTTCAAACAGCATCAATTATACTATCTTCCAAATCATCCTAAAGGCTTTACTTGGCACAAACACTAATTAAAAACAAAAAAACACAATCATACCAGTAGCATGACAGTGAAAACAAACAATAACAGAAACTTATAACAAAAATTTATTTTATTCATTGGGTTGCCTCCCAACAAGCACTATTGTTTTGTGCCTCTAGCTAGGCATAATGCATAGTTTCAAGTGTTGTCATATTTCAAGTTGATTCCATAAGTGGCCCTCATAATTGATTCATATGGTGCTTTAATTCTTTTCCTAGGGAAATTCTCCATACCCTTTTTTAATGGAAATTGAAATTTTATATTCCCTTCTTTCATATCAATAACGGCACCTATAGTTCATAAGAACGGCCTACCAAGTATTATGGGGCAAGAAGAATTGCATTCAATATCAAGAACAATAAAATCAACGGGCACATAATTTCTATTTGCAAGAATAAGAACATCATTAATTCTACCCATTGGCTTTTTAATAGTAGAATCCGCCAAGTGCAAATTAAGAGAACATTCATCTATATTGGTGAGACCTAGCACATCACATAAAGATTTTGGAATTGTGGAAACGCTAGCACCCAAATCACATAAAGCATTGCACTCATAATTTTTAATTTTAACTTTAATGGTGGATTCCCATTCATCATATAATTTTCTAGGAATTGAAACTTCTAGTTCTAACTTTTCTTCTAACGCTTTCATCATTGCTTCTACGATGTGTTTAGTAAAAGCCTTGTTTTGCTCATAAGCGTTGGGTGAATTTAACATGGATTGTAACAAAGAGATGCATTCAATCAAAGAACAATTATCATAATTAAATTCTTTGTAATCCAAGAGAGTGGGCACATCGCTATTTAAAGTTTTTACCTCTCCAAACCCACTTTTAGCAATTTTCTTATCAAGATTTTCACCCTTCGAATTATGGGGACGCTCTTTAGCTAAAGTTGACCCTTCTTCAGTCCCCTTTTTATCAAGTTTAATATTGCTAAACAAAGAATCAATAGATGAAACACCAATCATTTTAATATCCTCATCACTACTACGATAAAAATCAGGAGGAATCGCTTTTTCTAAAAATTCTCGTTTAGCTTTTAGCATGGCGGTTCTTTTCTTACTCTCATTCATGGAGACATATAAAGCTTTAATTGATTCACTAATATCAATTTTGGGTGGCAAAATTTTAGTCTTAATATTTTCCACATCATGAATAATTCTATCAATGCTCCTAGACATATCATCAATTTTACTCAAATTTTCTTCTATTGTAGTGTTGAAAACCTTTTGAGCATTAATAAATTCTTTAATATTACTTTCAAGATCAGAAGGTATCCTATTATTATTATTATTATAGGAATTACCATAAGGATTGCTATAATTATTAGAGGAATTCCCAGGAAACGGCCTAGCGTTGAAATTACCTCTATAAGCATTACTATTAAAATTGTTTCGCGGGACAAAACTCACATCTACGGGATAATTATGTTGCTCAATCAAAGTGGACAATGGCAAATCATTAGGATCAATAGGAGCATTTTTGCTAGCAACCAATTTCATAAGCGCATCAACTTTATCACTCAAATTATTAATTTCCTCAATAGAATTCACCTTTTTACTAGTAGGAGTTCTTTCAGTATGCCATTGTGAATAATTTGCCACAATATTATCAAGAAATTTAGTAGCTTCACCCAAAGTAATTTCCATAAAAGTACCACCCGTGGCGGAATCTAAAAGATTTCTAGAGACAAAATTCAATCCCGCATAAAAAATTTGTATGATCATCCATAAATTTAAACCATGAGTAGGGCAATTTCTTATCATTAATTTCATCCTCTCCCAAGATTGGGCAACATGTTCATGATCAAGTTGCTTGAATTGCATAATTTGATTTCTACGAGAAATAATTTTCACGGGAGGAAAATATTTAGTAATAAAAGCATCTTTACACCTATCCCCAGAATCGATACTATTTCGTGGTAAAGATGAAAACCAAATTTTTGCGCGATCCCGCAACGAGAATGGGAATAATTTTAATTTCACAATATCATTGTCCACATCTTTTTTCTTTTGCATGTCACACAATTCTACGAAATTGTTAAGATGGGATGCAGCATCTTCATTAGGACTACCAGAAAATTGATCTTTCATGACAAGATTTAGCAAAGCGGCATTAATATCACAAGTCTCCGCACTAGAGGCGGGTGGAGCAATTGGAGTACTAATAAAATCATTATTATTAGTATTGGAAAAATCACACAATTTTGTATTTTCTTGAGACATCGTGACTACGCAAACAAGATAACAAGCAAGCAAACAAGCAAACAAGAAAAAGGCAAAAGGAAAATATTTTTGTATTTTTGTAAAAACGTTTTAGAAGTGGGGGAGATGAAAACGAGAGGCAAATGGCAAATAAAGTAAATGCAAGGAGATGAGAGTTTATGCAAAGGTACTTGATAGATGTTGATGATGTCTCCCCGGCAACGGCACCAGAAATTCTTCCTGCTACTTGTAGCTTGCGTTGGTATTTCCCCGAAGAGGAAGGGATGATGCAGTACAGTAGAGATAAGTATTTCCCTCAGTTATGAAACCAAGGTAATCGAACCAGTAGGAGAATCACACAACACCTCGTTAGCAGCACCTGCACACAAACAACAAATCCTTGCACCCAACGCAAACGAGAGGTTGTCAATCTCTCGGCGGTCAATTGCAAGATTAAATTGTATGTGATAGATAGATAGATTGAAACAAAAATACAAAATAAAATAAATAAAAGAAAATGGCAGCAATATTTTTAGGGTTTTAGTAATATGATTTAGATAGACCCGGGGGCCATAGATTTCACTAGAGGCTTCTCTCAAGAAAATAGCATATGGTGGGTAGAGAAATTACTGTTGGGCAATTGATAGAAAAGCAAATAATCATGACGATATCCAAGGCAATGATCATGTATATAGGCATCATGTCCAAGATTAGTAGACCGACTCCTGCCTGCATCTACTACTATTACTCCACACATCGACCGCTATCCAGCATGCATCTAGTGTATTAAGTCCAATAAAGAACGAAGTAATGCCTTAAGAACGATGACATGATGTAGACAAGATAAACTCACGTATGAATAAACCCCATCTTTTTACCCTTAGTAGCAATGATACATACGTGTCATGTCCCTTTCTGTCACTGGGATTGAGCACCGCAAGATCGAACCCACTACAAAGCACCTCTTCCCATGGCAAGATAAATCAATCTAGTTGGCCAAACCAAATCAATAGATCGGAGAAGAAATACGAGGATATAATAATCATGCATAAAAGAGTGCAGCAAAGACTCAAATAATTTCATGGATAATCTGATCATAAACTCACAATTCATCGGATCCCAACAAACACACCGCAAAAAGTGATTACATCGGATAGAACTCCAAGAACATGAGGAGAACATTGTATTGAAGATCAAAAAGAGAGAAGAAGCCATCTAGCTACTGCCTATGGACCCGAAGGTCTGTGGTAAAGTAGTCACGCATCATCGGAAGGGCAGCAAGGTTGATGTAGAGCCCCTCCGTGATCAATTCCCCCTCCGGCAGATTACCGGAGAAGGACCCCAGATGGGATCTCTCTGGAACAGAAACTTGCAGTGGCGGAAAAAGTATTTCGTGGACTCCCCTGAGGGTTTTTGATTTTTCTGGAATTTATAGTGCTGGAATTAGGTCAAACGGAGCTCTATGGGCCCCACGAGGCACCAGGGCGCGCCTGCCCCCCCAGCCGCACCGTGGTGGCTCGTCGGCCCCACCAGGGTCTTCTGGCCTCCTCCCGAAGCTTCTAGTGTTTATCTTGGCCAATAAAAAATCTCCAAAAAGTTTCATGGCATTTGGACTTCGTTTGGTATTGATTTTCTGTAAAACAAAAAAAGGGCAGAAAACAGCAACTAGCACTGGCCACTAAGTTAATAGGTTAGTCTCCAAAAATGATATATAATTGCTGTAAATGATTATAAAAACATCCAAGATTGATATTATAACAGATGGAACAATCATAAATTATAGATACGTTGGAGACGTATCAGCGCGCCCAGGTGGCTCGTGGGCCCCACAGGGACCCCCTCACTTATCCCTTCAGCCCACTTCGTCTCTTACCTCTAGCAAAAATTCATGGTAGCTCTCTCTCTCTCTTGTGTTCTAGCTCACAAACCTGAAATTTTCGATCTCCTTGCTCGGAGCTCCGTTTCCGAAACTGTTTTGGGAGATTGCTCCTTAGTATGTGACTCCTCCATTGCTCCAATTAGTTTTTGCTCTAGTGGATTATATTTTGCATAATTAGCTGCTCTGGGTGCTACTAAAAATGCGCTTGCATGTTGAATTCTTTGAGTTCCAAGTAGTTTGAATGCTTGATATAGTCTCTAGACATCCATATGAGTAGTTGCTATTAATCTTGTGAAGTTTTATTGATATCATTTTGTGGCCCAAAAATTTTCAGAAAAATGTTCTAGGGAAATGAATATCTTCTGGAGAAGCTCTTCGAGGAGGAGGCCCTCGGAAGCATCATCAAGTGAAAGCTCGGCACGCCAGTCATATGAGGAACCAAGGGCAAGTTCAGTGCGAGGTGCCGAAGGGAAATCGTGCCGATGGCCGTGCGACGAGTTCATGTTGGGTGCAGGCATCAAGGAGGAATTTGACCAATATATTCACAATGCCGAGCTCTCCACCTTTATCGCAGATAAGCCACCACAGCATTACAACCTCACTCATTCCTTCACTCAAAACTTTGATTATCACCCGCGCACTTCTAGAGTTTTATTTCACCTCTATGAAAAATCCTATTATATGTCTCTAGAAGAATTCTGCGATGCATGCAAAATTCCATATTGGGGTTCATTAGATGAACCACCAAGATCTGATTATGAGTTGTTTCTTAATAGCCTTTGCAACGGTGAGGATAGGGGAATCACACAGGCTAGAACAATTAGCATTCACTTTCCCGCTATTCGGTATTTTGCACTTTTTAATGGTAAATGCGTTGTTGGTAAGCAAGATTGTAGTGCACTTTGTGCCCCTGATCTGAGTCTTATTCATACAGCTTTGACTGGTAGGAAGCTTTATAATCTTGGGGCTATTGTTGCACGTAGGTTGTAGCGTAATGCGGGTAATGGTGATTTGTATGGAGGAATTTATGCCTCCTGCTTAGCTACAAAGTTAGGGGTGTTGCCCAATTTCAATGATCCCCTCTTGCCTTATAAATATTTGAATTTTGAAACAATGCGAGAACATAGGTTTTTTAAAACGCAATGCATAGGGTGATGAATATAATTTAGTTTTTAATAAATATCAATCTGTGTATGTTGCTTTGCCTGCTCCTGCCATCTTTGATTTTCAGAACAAACAGAGATATTTTCTTTATGAGAATGACGTGCAGGAGTACAATGTGGCTGTCAAGGCTGCTCGTCTAGCTGAGGAGGCGGCTCAGAACACCTCTACGAGCTACCATTTCGATTATTATCCAGGACAGCCATGGCCGTAGACCAAGCTAGGCAAAAGCCTAAGCTTGGGGGAGTACGTATCTCTCACCGACATTACATTCATGCTCACACATTTAATTCCAGTTGTCAGTGTTCATACTTTTTCATTGTATAATCCATGCTAGTTTTATTTTCTCGCTTTCTTCTAGTGTGTTTGAATTTTTTTGAGAAAATCCAAAAATATTTCTAATTTCTTTTTGGTTTTTCTTTCTAGCTTAATTAGCAGTAGTAATATTAAAAGAAAACCCAAAAAGATTTCCTGTTTCTTCTTTTGCTTGTTGGGAGTTCTCCCGTGTAAATAGTTTTTTCTTGTTTTTCGTTTTTCTTCTTTATTTGCTTTCTTCAGAAAAACTAAAAACTCCAAAAATATGTCAGTGTGTTTCTGTGAAATTCTTTTCTTTTGTTGAGTAATTGTAAGGAGAAAACAACGATGAAAATGTTGAGTGGCTCTCATATGCATTATTGTTGATCTAACAAAGAGCCTATATTGCCTTTAAATAAAATGCTTGCAGATTCCAGCTTAGTCCACGGCACACTTACACTATTTTCATTTTCATATCATTCGGTCGTGCAAGTGAAAGGCAATAATGACGATGACTTGATGAAGTGACTGTGGCAAGGAAAAGCGGGTATGAACTCGACTTGTTCTTTGTTTTTGTAAATATGTTTAACTCAGTATCCATGATTCAACATATTATGATTAAACATGTTTATGATGACAATTAGAGATTATAGTTGCTCATGCCATGCTTAAGTAGCTAGGAGTGGATAATGATTTATCTTGAGTGTCAACATGCATTAAAATGATTGTGATGTAGTATGATGATATGGTATCCTCCTCTGAATGTTTCAAGTGGCTTGACTTGGCACATGTTCACGCATGTAGTTGATTCAAAATCAACATAGCCCTCACGATATTTATGTTCATGGTGTTTATATCCTACTCATGCTAGTATTCAATGTTGATTATTCATAATGCATGATTATGACCGTTTTCGCTCTCTAGCTGGTCGCTTCTCAACCTACTTGCTAGCCTTCGCCTGTACTAAGCGGGAATGCTGCTTGTGCATCAAAACCCTTAAACCTAAAGTTATTCCATATGAGTCCACTATATCTACCTATATGCGGTATTACTCTGCCGTTCTAAGTAAATTTGCATGTGCCACCTCTAAATATTCAAATGAACATCTATTTTGTGTGCCCGTACCGCTCATGGAGCGACAGGGGGCGGTCAGTGTCTTCCATGCTAAGCGGGTTATTCTCATGATGAGTGTTTATTCACTTGTCCTTGCACGAGAGGGGTTGGTAATCGGGATGCACAGTCCCATTATTAAAATTGCAAAATAATAAAACAAACTCCCCCGGAAAGTTGTTGGTATGGAGGGCACCCGAGGATTCGGCTAGCCATTGCTTGTGATTGTTGGTGGAGGGGGAGTAAACTTTACTTTACCGCTTGGGAACCACGGCTAATGTGTTTAGCATGGAAGATATTGAAAACTCTTGGTCGTGACGTTGACACGAAAGGCATACCTCCCAAAATTTTATTTATTTCTGATTTAAGCTTTGAGCTCTGGCACCTCTGCAAATCCATGCTTCCCTCTACGAAGGGCCTATCTATTTACTTTTAAGCTATTTTACTTTTATTGTTGAGTCATCACCTTCTCAAATAAGCACCAGACCTGAGAGCACTATTGTCATTCTCATGCATTGTGTATAGTTAGTGTTGTGTGCATCATGCCTGGATCTCTTCTACCATGAATTACAATGTTTAGTCGCTGCTTGAAATTTGGAGGTGCTCTGCATTTATGTTTTGCGGTCTCAGAACGGGCTAGCGAGATACCATGCTGTCATATTATATCATGATTGTTTTGACAAAGTGTTGGCATTTGAGATATCTTATTATTGCTCGCTAGTTGATTATGCCATTGATATGAGTGAATATAATTTCTAATAGTTATCATTTGCATGGTTAGTTCAAGATCTTTGCTGAAAACTTGGACACTATTTAAGCATATATATATGGATACAAGAACAAAAGAGTTTGTAAAAGTTTTTCTTTATCACTTTCAGTTTGTCAACTGAATTGCTTGAGGACAAGCAATGAGTTAAGCTTGGGGGAGTTGATACATCTCCGTCGTATCTACTTTTCCAAACACTTTTGCTCTTGTTTTGACCCCTAATTTGCATGATTTGAATGGAACTAACCCGGACTGACGCTGTTTTCAGCAGAATTACCATGGTGTTGTTTTTTGTGCATAAATAAAAAGTTCTTGGAATTGGATGAAACTTTCTAGAGATTTTTTATGGAATATATAAAAAATACTGGCACCAAGACCCACTGGAGGGGGCCACCCAGTGCCCACGAGGCACCAGGGCGCGCCACCCCCCCAGGCGCGCCGTGGTTCCTCATGGGGCCCACGTGGCTCCGTCTGACCTAATTCCAACGCTATAAATTCACAATTCCAGAGAAAAAAATAAGAGAGGAAGTTTTATTGTGCTTCACGATACGGAGCCGCCGCCACCTCCT
This sequence comes from Elymus sibiricus, assembly GCA_039707655.1. Taxonomy (NCBI): domain Eukaryota; kingdom Viridiplantae; phylum Streptophyta; class Magnoliopsida; order Poales; family Poaceae; genus Elymus; species Elymus sibiricus. The sequence goes on from CM077668.1 coordinate 72,666,375, forward strand.
GTTCTTCATCGGGAGGCCAGATCTGGAGTCCGTTTGGGGCTCCGAAGAGGGGGATCTTCCGACATCGTCATCATCAACCATCCTTCATCACCAATTTCATGATGCTCACCGCCGGGAGTGAGTAACTCCTTCGTAGGCTTGCTAGACGGTGATGAGTTGGATGAGATTTATCATGTAATCGAGTTAGTTTTTTAGGGCTTGATCCCTAGTATCAACTATGTTCTGAGATTAATGTTGCTATGACTTTGCTATGCTTAATGCTTGTCACTAGGGCCCGAGTGCCATGATTCCAGATCTGAACCCTTTATGTTTTCATGAATATATTTGTGTTCTTGATCCGATCTTGCAAGTTATATGCACCTGCTACGTGTTATGATCCGCATACCCCAAGGTGATAATAATTGGGATTCTTTCCGGTGATTGCCGTAGTTTGAGGAGTTCATGTATTCACTATGTGTTAATGCTTTGTTCCGGTTCTCTATTAAAAGGAGGCCTTAATATCCCTTAGTTTCCTTATGGACCCCGCTGCCACGGGAGGGTAGGACAAAAGATGTCATGCAAGTTCTTATCGCAAGCACGTATGACTATATACGGAATACATGCCTACATTATATTGATGAATTGGAGCTAGTTCTGTGTCGCCCTAGGTTATGACTGGTACATGATGAATGTTATCCAACATAATCACTGACCCAATGCCTACGAGCTTCTCACATATTGTTCTTGCTAAGTTACTACTGTAGCTACTACTGCCACAATTGCTACAAAACTACTGCTGCTACTGTTACTACTACTGTTACTATTATTGCTACTGCTATCAAACTATCATACTACTGTGCTACTGATCACTCTGCTGCAGATATTTACTCTCCAGGTGTGGTTGAATTGACAACTCAACTGCTAATACTTGCAAATATTCTTTGGCTACCCATGTGTCGAATCAATAAATTTGGGTTGAATACTCAACCCTCGAAAACTGTTGCGATCCCCTATACTTGTGGGTTATCACTGTGACACATCCAGAAAAGGCCTGGGATGTGTATTAATGCAAGAAGGAAAGGTCGTAGCATATACTTCGAGACAACTATGACGACACGAAGAAAATTATCCTACCCATGACTTAGAACTAGCAGCTGTGATATATGCGCTCAAGGAGTGGCGACATTACCTTCTTGGTAATCGATGTGAGATATACACGGATCACAATTTTTTTAAGTATATCTTCACCCAGCCAGAGCTAAACCTGCGACAGCGTCGCTGGCTTGAGCTAATTAAGGATTATGATGTGGGAATTCATTACCACCCTGGTAAAGAAAATGTTGTGGCTGATGCCCTCAGCCGAAATCCATGCACCAACATTGACAGTGTGCAATTCTCACAGCACGAGTTCAACCGAGAATTTGCCAAACTTAACATGGTCCTAGTCACGGAAGGAACCATTTTTCGCCTAGAAGTAAAACCAACATTAGAAGATCAGATCAAAGAAACCCAGGAAGGACACTCCAGTATTGAAGGAATTAAAAGGAAAGTAAATTCAGGCAAGGCATCCGAATTTTCCATTGATAGTCAGGGAATCCTATGGTATGGAAAAAGATTATGCGTACCCAATAAGGAAGAGCTAAAGCAACAGATTTTGGCAGAAGCCCATACCACTCCATACTCTATTCACCCAGGGGGAACCAAGATGTACAAAGATCTCCAGGAAAAATTTTGGTGGCACGGGATGAAAAGAGATATAGCCGTATATGTGTCACGTTGTGACTCTTGTCAGCGTATAAAAGCAGAGCACCAGAGGCCATCAGGATTGTTACAGCCACTCAGAGTTCCCGAATGGAAATGGGATGAGATAGGGATGGATTTTATTGTTGGATTGCCGAGGTCACGACACGGGAATGATGCTATCTGGGTTATCACAGATTTATTAACCAAGGTGGCACACTTCATTCTGGTAAAAACAACATATTCAACACAGAAGCTTGCTAAGTTATACCTCTCCAGAATTGTTTGCTTACACGGAGTACCCAAGACCATAGTCTCTGATAGAGGCACTCAGTTTGTCTCTAGGTTTTGGGATCACTTGCAGCAAGCCTTAGGAACTCAACTGGTATTCAGTACAGCATATCACCCACAGACAGGAGGGCAGACTGAACGGATAAATCAGATATTGGAGGACATGCTGAGAGCTTGTGTTCTTACTTATGGAGTCAGCTGGGAGGACAGTTTGTTTCTGCAGAATTTTCATATAACAACAGTTATCAAGCCAGTCTAAAAATGTCACCCTTCGAAGCCCTATACGGGCGGAGGTGCCGTACCCCACTCAATTGGTCTGAAACCGGAGATAGCCGAATCTTCGGCCCGGAAGTTCTCAAGGAAGCAAAAACAAAATTAAAACTTATCCGAGACAGGCTGAAAGCAACTTAGAGCCATTAGAAGAGCTATTATGACCAGAAACACCGACAGATCAACTTCGTACCCGACAAATATGTATACCTCAGGGTATCTCCAATGAGGGGACTGCAGATATTTAAAGTCAAAGGGAAACTGGCACAAAGATTTATTGGACCATTCAGAATAATTGCAAGGAGAGGCAAGGTTGCCTACCAACTGGAGCTACCAGCAGAATTGTCAGATGTTCATGATGTGTTTCACGTGTCACAACTGAGGAGATGTGTCAGTAACCCTGACAAACAAGTCCAACATCAGGACCTGGATATCCAGCCAGACCTTACTTATAAGGAACGTCCTATAAATTTTTTGGAAGAGTCAGAACGGAGAACCCGTCGGAGTGTGATAAAGTTTTACAAGGTCCAGTGGAGTAATCACACCGAGGAAGAAGCAACATGGGAAAGAGAGGATCACCTAAGGACTGAGTACCCGTACCTCTTTGAGGAACAGCTGAAATCTCGAGGACGAGATTTTTCTTAAGAGGGGTAGGTGTTGTAACACCCCAAAAATATTTTCTTTTGAATTTTAAAATCTTTTCTTTAAAATAAAATTCTTTGGATCAATATGACCCTATTTCTCTCTTTCTCTATTTTGAAAATCATTTTGAGTTTTCAATTGGGTTTCAATTTTTTTTAAATGATTCTGATTTGATGGTTTATTACTTGAGTAATTATTTTTGAAGTATCAAAAATATTTTCTTTTAGAAAAGTTTTGAATAAATAAATTATTTCAATGAAATGACCGATTTCATTTTTTCTTCCAACACTTAGAAAATTCCCACAAAAATTATTCCGTTACTTCTAAATTATCATACAAGTCATTCTCACACTCTAGGACAGTACCCAATATATCTCCTCTCCAAAAAAATATTTTTATCATATTTAACCAATTCCATAGTTTGAATTTCATTTATTCCTAGTTCCTTTGATTTACAAAGGAACTATATTTTTTCCAACTCTTCTGCACCACAAAAATTATCTCAGCTACTTGACAGTAACCACACTCCATTTCACCAAAAAAATTCCGTTCCAGAGTTCAAAATTTTCAAATTTCATTCAATTCAAATTTGGACCAGATTCAAACTCTTTGCTGAAATCACAATTTTAATTGCTCCAAAAATTCTGAAATTTTGCCAGCATCTCTATTATGCATCAGTACCTCACCACAAAAATCCTCACAAATTCCAAAAATGCCAGTGGCCATCTAGCATTTCATCAAACACTTTGTCTGCACTGTAGTCTACTGTAAAAAAAATTCAGAATTCAGAGAAGTTCAGAGAGAGGAGGGAATTGATGCCGTGCACTCCACATCTTCTTCTCTCCCCCACGGCATCGCCTCGGGTGATCATCAATCCGTCGCCAGGGACCCCCTCGCCAACCTCTCACCGCCGACAGCACAGTGGCCGGCCGGTGCAACGGCCACTGTCCTCGACCGCGGCGCCCGAGAGGATCAACGCGGCCACCAGCTGCCATCACTCCTCTCTACCGCTACCTCTCCTAACTCCCCTCCACGCAGCGGCATCCCCTTCACTTCCACGCGCCATCCAAGCCGTCCCGACCCCGCCTGGTAGTCGCCAGAGACGGACACCGCCGCCATGGCCGTACGGGTGCCGTCGTGGATAAGGCGGTGGAACGAGGGAATTGAGCACGCTGGCGCTTAGAGGAGACTCCATCGACCTCACTTATGACCATCGTCCAAGACCACCGACCGTAGCTACCTCCACCGGCCGGAATTACTCCGGCGTGATCTGAACCCGCACGGCCATCATCAAATCGCCTATAAAAAGCCTCCCCGAGCACCGCCGATCAACTGCACCACTCCACCATCCCTCCAATCCACCCCGACGCCACTCCATTGGCCCTGAGGGGGTCTACTTCTCTGGCTACGGCCGACCGATCCGCTTCGTGTTCCGAGAAGAATCCGACGCCTGTAGGCCACCTCCACCTCTCAAATCTTGCCAGTAGACTCCTAGTGCTCCCTCTCATCAGAACCGCACGTCAATTTGACGGTTGCAGGTCTCTCCAACGAGACCCACCATCACCCGATTCCGCAGTCCGCCGGAGTTGACCTCGCCGTCGTTGTGGTGCTCGCCGGCGACAACTCCACCACCCACCGACGCGGAATCCTCCCCCGAGCTCATCCCTACCATCGCCACCTCCTGTAACGCCGGCGATCGCCGCCGGTGATCACCGCACCTCCTATGTACATGCGCGCGAGGCGCGTTTGAAATTCAAACCTGACGGGTGGGGCCCACCCGTTAGTGTTTTATTCTTTTCCACGTTATTTCGAAGACGCCTTCTGCCGCTTTCCGTTTTCTGAACGGGAAGATGTATTCTATCCTGAAGCGTTTTCTGTTTTTACCGCAGGGACCCGCTGGTAGTTTTTATTTTTACAAAGAGGTCCCTAGATTTAAAACCTTTATAACTTTTAAACCACAAATCATTTTTAGTTGATTTTTTTTCTGAAAATCTTCTTTGTCACTCTAGTTTTTTTAGTATTTATTTAAAAAAAATTGAGACAACTTTTTGTACTGTTACAAAAAAATTGATATGAATTTGAATTCTAATTTTCTAGAAATCAAGGAGGGGAACTTTGCTGGAAATTTTGAGGGATCACCTTCTGCCTACTTTGATCAAGGCAAGCATTTTTGAACTTGGGATATGGTGATTGCATACATGTTTGCATCTGTTCGAGATATCATCGGTTATGTGGTAAATAGCAAGTGCATGCATGGTCATATCATTTTGTGCATTTCTTGCATGCATCAAAGAATCTTCCTAACATGAAGGAAGTGGTGAGAAACCAGGAGTGTAACTCTTGCCTTTGACGTGCCAGTGGGCACGGGTCACATCAGGACACGATGGTGTCACTGTGGCAGTTGGAGCATGCCCGTCATAATAATAATAACACCTCCTAAGTCTTGTTCTGTCATGCCTAGCTAAAATTCGTGCTGCCACTTGTCTTCCCGTGAGGGGAGTACGGCTTAGTAAGTTGCTAACCCCTTTCCGTGTGCACACCACTTAGAGGGGCCATGATGAGGGTTCCATGGCCATGGACAAATGCTAGTCATCGGGTCAGGGAGCATGGGTGTATCCGGCTGGGCTGATAGGTGGGCACCCCTTGTAATCCGTGCGTATAAATAGTGATCCCATGCTATTCAAGACGATGGTCTCCCCGTCTTAGAGTCTTTCTTGAATGATGCTTTGGGTGATTACTAGCATCCGAAGAGTTAATCTGGTGTGTGCTGGTCAGGTGTGTTTTCAACCCAAAGACCGTAATGGGAATTAGTCAGCGTCTCGGTGTTGGCTAAAGAAATCCTATACACATGGGTAAAGAGTACACCCTCTGCAGAGTTATACCTATTCGAATAGCCGTGTCCACGGTCAAGGACGTTAGCTGGGAAGGGTCAAGTGTCGGTCCCGGTGTCGGTCTTCGGAGGGTATAATTAAAATTGAGCATGATTCATTTTTCAGGATAATTATTATCGCTACTGATGCTATCATGAATATTATAGTTAACATGAATATTATTGTGAATTAACCTTTTCTTCTATGTGTAACCTCTGAGTATCAATTGGGATGGCTAGTCCACCTGGATACTCAGTTTTATTTTCTTTTCTGAGTATCACTTGGGATGGCTAGTCCACCTGGATATTCAGTTTTATTTTCTTTTCTGAGTATCACTTGGGCTGGCTAGTCCACCTGGATACTCAATTCTTTTCAAGACCTCTCGAGGCGTTGCTTTCAGACACCCGTTTGGCATTTCTTTTCAAGACCTCTCGAGGCGCCGCTTTCCGACACCCGTTTGGCATTTCTTTTCAAGACCTCTCGAGGTGTCGCTTTCAGACACCCGTTTGGCATTTATTTTCAAGACCTCTCGAGGCGTCGCTTTCAGACACCCGTTTGGCATTTTTCTTGGAATTTCTCGGGCGGTCCAATGCCCGATGTTCCATTTTATTTTCTTGGTTTATTACTGAAATTATATAATCATTCATCCACACCATATTAAAATTTAGCATGCCATAATTTAATTCCGGTCAGCATATGCATTTAATATGGTCCATCATGAACATACGCATTCGGTATATCTTTTGTTCATAATGTTTGCAAGTACATTCCAACGTACTCACAGGCTTGTCCCTGGCTTGTTAATTTGGCCAGACCCGGAGGAAGACGAGCTTGTGGAGGAAGAGTGCGCTAGCGAGATCGACGCTTAGAGGTGTTCCCAGTCAGTCAACATGTGGTCTTGGTGTCTACCACGTGTATCATCCGCAGTGCTTCCGCTACACTAATAAAATAGCCAAGCCTCACACTGACGCTTGGCTTTACTTTATTGTATCAGTGTTGTAATATCACCACACCACTGTCTTATTCCGCCACCGTCGTATATTGACAAGTTTGTAATAAATATTGAGCACTCTGGCTCAACCCTGTGTAACATTATGTATGTACAGGATATCTATATCAAGGGAGTCCACCAGTTGTTCTGATCTTGGCACTACTAGGAAATACCTTATAGGTGGAGGCTTAATAGTAGCGAGGGGAAAATACCGGCACTACTGGTAATTAGCAGTAGCGCGCTCTAAGGACATGCGCTACTTGTATCAACTTAGCAGTAGCGCGGGTGTACGTGACATCACTGCTGGTAAATGGGCCCCACCGTACCCACCAGGCCACGAATAGTAGCAGCGCGGGCTGGGGAAAAGGCGCTACTGCTATTGCTATTAGCAGTAGTGCGGGTCAGGTAACCACCGCTGCAACTACGGCTGCACTGGTCCACGTGGTGGTCCCCTCTTAGCAGTAGCGCGGTTTGTGGACTAGCGCTGCTGCTATTGCTCTTAGCAGTAGCGCCGTTCGCCAACGCGCGCTACTGCTAAGCCGCAACTAGCACCTTTTGAAACGCCCTTTCCCCCCTCCCCCCTCCTCTCTCCCTCACTTCTTCTGACTCACTTGCTTTCCCCATTAGCTAGCTTTCTTCTCTCTTCCTTCTCCTACCTCTCTTCTCTCTACTTTAATGCCCCCTCCACCATCTCCATTAATGCACCCCTTTTCTCTCTTATCTTCCTCACTCTTCTCTCCTCCCTCCACTAGTTAGAGCTATCCATCTCCTTCCCCTACTAGCTATAGATCTATCCATTTAGTAAGTGGAACCTATCAACTCCCCAAATAGATCTATTCTTTAATGAAGTAAAGCCATCTAGTCACCGTGCTTCTCTCTCGAGATAGCTAGGTGAGTAAAAAAATGTGCTTTGAAAGAATTAATGGAAAATATGTGTGCGATATGACCGAATCGGGCGATATGATGGAAATTGTGCATGTGGCATGAGTTGCCGCCTATATGTCTATTTGCCGAATTGTGTGTGACATGAGAGTTGCTTATGTTTTGCCGAAATGTCGATTTATTTCCGTTTCGGCGAATTTTGGGCAAACTCTATATGTCCTTTTTTTAGGGAAGGTCATGCCGAATTTTTGTATGACTTTGATGCATGGATGCGTTTATAATCCTTTTGCTTATTAATTATACCATGCAGGCGATCATGAAGGTCAGTGGAACGATGGTGGAAAGATGGTTGCGATCCGCGGTGCACGACATGTATGAAAATAACCGGAAGGAGATTTTCTGTCCGTGTCGAAGATGCAAAGGAGGAGTCTTGCTCGACCCCTTTAAGGAAGGCCATTTGAAAGCGCACCTGCTCATGACTGGTTTCATGGATGGCTATACTCGGTGGATAAGTGAAGATGATGACGTCGATGGGGCAGCCAATGACGACATTGGACAAGACGAAGAGATGACCGATAATGGTGGTGGAGAAGAGGCCGAACATGGCGGCGGAGAAGAGGCCGGACATGGGGGTGGAGAAGAGGCCGGACATGGGGGCGGAGAAGTGGCCGGACATGACAGAGAAGACGCGGACACACCGGAGCATTCGTCGCTACTAAGTTCAGTCGTGCGGGACCCTCATGTTCGAGACCTGCTTCGCAAGAAGACGACTAACGACAGAGCTGCTTGTAGAGAGGAGGCCAAGCTGGAGCAACTGGAGGTAGACTCTCATACTCCATTGTATGATGGTTGCGATCCCAAGGTGACCCACTTGAGTTTCACGCTCGAACTTCTAAAGACAAAAGCTAAAAACAAATGGACCGACAGAAGCCTCGATGAGCTTCTCAAGTATCTAAAGAAGGTTCTTCCCGCGGGGAATCTGTGTCCTACTAGTGTCGATGAGGCCAAGAAGATCGTGTGCCCTCTTGATCTGCCGCAGATTAGATACCATGCATGCATCAACGATTGCATCATTTATCGGAAGGAGCACGCGGAAAAAAAACTGTCCGGTGTGCAATGCTTCTCGATACAAGAAGGCCGGAAAGAAATCTCCCCAGAAAGTTGTACGGTACCTACCGATCACTCCCCGTCTGCAGCGTTATTTCGTAGATCCTAAGGAAGCAAAGCTCATGCGCTGGCACGCGGAGAGGGTGAAGTCCGACGATGGAGATGATCCGAAGCTGAGACACCTCGCGGATGCAAGCCAGTGGAGAGCGTTCAATGCCGAATATTGATTTTTCGTAGGTGATCCAAGGAACATCGTGCTTGGCGCGAGTACTGATGGCATGAATCCATTTGGCAACCAGAACACCAACCATAGCACATGGCCCGTGTTTGTATGGATGTACAGCCTTCCCCCCTGGAAGTGCATGAAGACAAAGTACATACACATGAGCATGCAGATTCAAGGGCCGAAACAACCGGGAAATAATATTAATCTGTATCTGGGGCTACGTCAAGAGGAGTTAGACACGTTATGGAAAACACTGGCCAAGACATGGGATGCCAGCAAAGGCGAGTATTTCTATATGAGAGCCGCGCTGATGACGACAGTGCACGACTATCTCGGTTACAGATATGTCGCAAGCCAGGTGTGCCACGGATATTGCAGATGCATGTGGTGCATGGATGATACAACGTCTCAGCAGCTAACGAAAGATGGCGGGTCTGGGAAAATCATGTACATGGGGCATCGAAGATGGCTCGCGAAGGACGACCCATGGAGAAACCGTGGAGATCTATTCAATGGTGAGGCTGAGCATCGAGGACCTCCACGTAAGAGGAGCGGCGCCGAAATCGATGAGCTGTTGAAAAACTGGGAACAGTGCCCCACGCCGGGAAAGAAGAAAAAGGCGCCGGAGCCGCTGCTGAAGGTATGGAAAACGAGGTCTATTTTCTGGGACATGGAGTACTGGCCCAAACTCAACACGCCTCATTGCCTCGTTCAAATGCATATCACGAAGAAAGTCCTTTAGAGCTTGCTTGCAACACTAATGAACATGCCGGATAAGACCAAGGATGGGCTGAAGGCAAGAAGAGACTTGGAAGATTTGAACATCAGTGCAGATCTCCACATGCCGCCCCGTAAAAAGTTGGAGGAGACGGAGATGGAGACGGAGGCGCGGGACCTGGGCGAAAAAGTCAACAAGAAGGAAGAGAATTATTGCCCCCCTTCTTGCTTTACCTTAAGTCCGAAGGAGATCGATCAATTCTTCAACTGCCTTACCGGAATCAAAGTTAGTTCCGGTTACTGTGGGAAGATAAGCAGATTTCTAGACACCAAGAAGAAAAGGTTTAGCGGGATGAAGTCTCATGACTGTCATGTGATGATGACGCAGATAATTCCTGTTGCCCTTAGAGGGATAATGGACAAGCACGTCCATGACACGCTTATTAGTCTCTGCAACTTTTTCGACATTATCTCTCGAAAGTCGATCAGTGTGAAGCAGCTCCAAAGGCTACAGGAAGAGATCGTTGTGATACTAAATGAGCTTGAGATGTACTTCCCGCCCACGTTCTTTGACGTCATGGTGCATCTGTGTGTCCACATTGTGGACGACATCATAGATCTCGGGCCGACATTCCTGCAGAACATGATGCCGTTTGAGAGGATGAATGGGGTCATCAAAGGATTCGTTCGTAACATGTCCCGTACGGATGGAAGCATCATCCTAGGCTATCTGACCCAAGAGTGCACCTCTTTCTACGAGAATTATCTATATGGCGGAGACCCTGTTGTTGGTTTGCCCGTTAACAAGCACCTTGGGAGGCTCGGAGGAGAAGGTCACACCAACGGCTGGAGGGAACTGCATGTGGACCACTCGGGTCGACGCAATGACTTTGACAGAGCAAACTTAGTAGTGCTACAACACCTAGACGTGGTAGATCCTTTCGCGACACTGCACAAAGAAACCATCGCAAAGAAGTACCATGACCGGGGGCTATGCAAGACGAACGCCGAAGTTATTATAGAGAGCACAACTCCACTCTCCTTCCTTGGTTCAAAGAGCATGTTCTTGCTAATCCCCCGGAAGAGGGCTCTATGGACGGATTGCTCATATACGCCTTAGCACATGGCCTCGCGGCCAACCTCGCGACCTATCAAGCATACGATATCAATGGATACACGTTCTACACGGAGGCCAAAGATATAAACAGTGATTTTCAGAACTCAGGGGTGACGATGGAATGCATGACCGGCGACAACGCCGCAACTGAAAGATTATACAGAAGGGTCGAAGAGATCTGGGAGCTTGACTACTTTGGACTGCACAATGCGACGATGTTCCGTGTCAGATGGGCTAAGAACGTCGAAAGAGAAAACCAGTATTTCACTACCATGTCTATACCTGACGCCAAGAGTGCTACAATGAACGCCATCGCAAAAAACGAGCCATGGGTACACGCTAAGCACGTGACGCAATGCTTCTTCATAACCGACCCGAGCAATCCCAGCCGTGTTGTCGTGAGGATAGGCAAAAGGAACATCATTGGAATGGATGGAGTCGCCAACGAGGAAGACTACGACCAGTACGGCAACCCGATGAGGGAAGATGACGATGACGATGAAGCATACGTCAAAAGAAGAATCAATACTACATTACCTAAGAAAGATCGTAATCCATGGAAAAGGAAAAGTCACAACGAGGGGCTCAATTATTCGACAGCGAACAAGAAGGGAAAGAAGCTCACTCAGAAATGAAAACGTCGATGCTGAGAAACCATCATTTATGTATATGTATTTATTTTGTGTACGCACTTAATCGATATCGGTCAAATGATGTGTAATATATATCGTTGCCTGAGTTATATACATTGTATCCGATCCCCTTCTTCCCGGCTCGGTCGTCTTTCGGAAAAGAAAAGAAAATGAAAAGAAATAGAAAAATGAGAAAGGAAAGAAGAAAATGAAAAGGAAAATGAAAGGATTAGAAAAGGAAATGAAAAGAAAAAGAAAAAGAAAAAGGAGAAAGGAAATAAGAAAAATAAAATGAAAAGAAAAAGCAAAAGGAGAAAATGAAAAGAAAAATCAAAGGAATAGCAGTAGCGCGTTTATGGACCCGCGCTATAGCTAACTTAGCTGTAGCGCGGGCTACCAAAACCGGCGCTACTGATAAGTTGGCTATAGCAGTAGCGCGGGTCCACACCCGCACTATAGATAAGTTAGTTGTAGCGCCGGTTTGGGTAGCCCGCGCTACAGCTAAGTTAGCTATAGCGCGGGTCCATAAACGCGCTACTGCTATGTTTGAGTTAACCGCACCGCGTGGCCCTTTCTTCCCCAATTCCCCCCATTCCATCCCCTTCCCCTCCTCCACGCCATCATCGGAGCCCTCGTCGCCCTTGCCTCCTCGCGCCATCGCCGGAGCCCGTCCTCGCCGCGCCTGCCTCCTCCTCGACGTCGCCGCGCGCCTGCCTCCTCCTCCTCGACCTCGCCGCGCCTGCCTCCTCCTCGACGTCACCGCACGCCTGCCTCCTCCTCCTCGACGTCGCCGCAAGTCCAACCTCCTCCTCCTCCATCGACCTCGCCGCCCTGTAAGCCCCTCCTCTCCCCTCCCCTCTTGTCTCTCTCTGCTCTCTCTCTCTCTCTCTGCCATATGTATGAATCCTAGGTTATTTAGTGCTAGATTAGTTCCATATGAACCCTAGGTTAATTAGTGCTAGATTAGTGCCATGTATACCCTAGGGTTAGTGCTAGATTATGAAACCTAGGTGCCATTTGAACCCTAGGTTAGTGTTATGAACCCTAGTAAAAAATATTGTTGCTATTTACATTTTTTTAGTTCAAACAGAATTGTTGCTATTTAAAAAAAATTAGTTAAAGCAATTCTTGTTATTTAAAGAAAAAACAGAATTGTTGCTATTTAAAAAAACTTTGTTAAAGTATTTGTTGCTATTTAAAGAAAAAACAGAATTTTTTATTAGGACAGTACCTAGGAATTTAAAACATATTTTGATGGTGAATTTCTTTATGGTGAATTTCTTTGAATAATTAAAGTGCATGAATTTCTTTGATATACATGATGTTGGCCGTTGATGGTGAACATATTTCGAATAATTGAAGTGCCAAATGATGTTGGCTGCTGTTGTTGCCATATGATGTGCCAAATGATGGAGATGACGTGCTATTGTTGCCTATGTTGGCTTTTCTTGTTTGCAGGGAAATGATCCGAGTGGCCTATGTTTTGCCGGAATGTTGATTCATTTCCGTTCCGGCGAATTTCAGGCGTTCGATATGTCCACTATTTAGCAAAGGTCATGCCAAAATTTCCCGTGAATTTTGGCATGACTTGTGCTAGAAAGTAGGCATATCGAGTGCCCGGCATTTGCTGGGACGGGAATGAAACGGCATTCCGGCAAACCATAGGCCTTTTTTTATGTCATTACTCATTTTATTATAGTTTAAGAATTAAACGAGCAGACTTAATCATAGGAAACATGTCAAACAACGACGAAACCGGGGCTTCTGACCACGCTGCTGACGACATACAATATGACTGTGAACATGATTACCTCGACTTTTTGTCTAGTCAGCAAACAGAAGATTTGCAGGGCGACCTGGTCATAGCGGACGATGGTACTGCCGCCGACATCGACACCGATGGCACCGATGGCACCGGCACCGATGGCAGCGCCGAAGGTACCGGCGCCGAAGCCGGTAACGAAAAGAAGAAGCAGAAGAAGCAGAGGACACGACGCCCTAACAAACTCGGCATCGGAAGAATCCTGGTCACAGAGATGCACCCCGGCAAATTCGAGCCAGTAGCGCCGGATGAAGCTCGCAAGTGCTACGGCAACCAAGTCGGATGCATCCTATGGGAAACCGTGAGCATCAACGACAATGACTTCAGGAAGAGACCACATCTGGAGCACTTGCTCCTAACGAAGCTGCACAAGAGATTCCAGTTCCCTGGCTGGGATCACCGCATAGAAAACCCGTGGGATGATGCTGCCATGAAAGATATCAATAACCACGCCATGGGCATGTTCAGCAACGATTTGGCCCCCTGGAAAGGGAGGGTGAAACGAGTGATTGATGCTAACAAACCCCTCTCCAAGATTTTGGCGGACAATCCGACACTTACGGCAGAGGAGTTCGAAAAGTTCAAGGACACTTCCGCTACCGAGGCAGCCAAGATTAAGTCTGAGAAATACAAGGAGCTTCAACAAAGGAACACGGGGAACCAACGCCTCGGAAGCCGTGGCTACATTGGCAAGAGGCCATATGGGATAAGGAGGACGCGGAACGTGAAGCCGCGGGGATCCCAGACCCCTACGCGGAGTTCACCGACCCGCAGGAGCGTGACTTCATCAGGGCCCCGTACAAGTGGGACAAGGAAAAGAAGGTTTGGTACACGGACCCGATCACGAGGAAATTGATTAGATTACTAGTAATTATTCTTTTACCACCTTACATTTAGCTTCTGATCAAGTGGACTACACGTTGTAGTAACATTCGTAAACGGTTCACATTCCTTTTGCAGAAGGAGCAACACAGGCTTGCGGCTGAAAGCGACTCGTCGTCTCAGTCATCGATGAGGCCCAAGTGGGACACCCCTCTCAACCGGGCCTTGAACCAACTTCAGGGATTCCCTTTGGACCAGCGGCCGCAATATGGACGTGTGCACGGCGTCGGAGACGGCGCCACGTGGAAGTACTACTACAACGAGGGCCCGGAGGCCAAAAAGCAGAAAAAGAAGTTCAGTCAGTTGAACATTGACGAGAAGGTGAAGCTTGCGGTCGAGAAAAATGCAGCTGAGGTTGAGAAAAAAGCAGCTGAGGCCGCAGAGGCGAACAAAAATGAGTTGGTCCAGCAGGCAGTCAATGCAGCTGTAGCTGCCTGCAGAAATGATTTCGCTACTAACTTGATTCCGTCTATTATCGACTGGATGAAGCAAAATCTAGACAAGACGGCCCAGGATTTTCCCATGCCCAGCTTCGTCGGGAGCAACTCGGTGAACATCGCACCACCACCACCTGCTGCCGCTACCGCACAAGGTCCTACTCCCGCACCTGCTCATAGCAGCCCGTCCTCTATCTCTGGCGTGCTAGGCGGGCCTTCGTCTTTGGCTGACCTCGACACCCTCACGGTAATTACACGTCGCACCAACATATATATAATCTTCCGTTTTTCGTTGCCTTTCGGATGTCTTACGCCGCAGACATGTCTTCGCAGGCCGACGAAACCCCGTGCACCGTACTCTACATGATCAACGGCCAGAAGGTGGACGTGGGAAAGGCAGTGATAACAAAGCCCTTGGAACTCACGTTCCACGGCCAGCCGATCCCTGTTGGCACCTTCAGGGTTACCTTGTCGAGTGTGAAAGCGGGCCACGAGGATTTAACTCCTCCAGTACGGCTCGGGGGAGAGGAGGACGAGACCCCGATGTGGCTTGGAGAATGCAAGGGTTGGATGCTGCTATGGCCGAAGAATCTTCTTCGTTTGGAGGTGGCCGAGAGCACACCAATGACGACACATCAGCAAGGTATGAACACCACCACCCCACCTACGCAATTACTAGTGCCTCTCGTGCCGGGTGAGAGCGGCGGATGACGTGAGGAAGGGGGTCCAATTGTGGATGATGTATTCGGCCCCGTGGAACAAGGAATGGATGATGAGATGGAGGAGGAGGACCCTCTCCGGTTCCTCAATACCGGCGCCACCTACGACGACGGACAAATGATGAGTCAGCCATATGACTCGGGCTCTGAGCATGCGGATGAGGAGATAGATGATGTGCCCATGCAGGAACGTCCTAGAGTTGATTGCAAGAAGTCTCTCTTCATGCAATCCTCACAGGACACGCCTCTAGATGGCGCCTCAACGCAGGGTCATCTAGCTAAGGGTCGTAAAGTGCTTAGCCCGACGACACTGGTGGCGGGGGTAAGGAAGGGTCTGGACGGTGAACCCAAGAAAAAGAAGAGGAAGAGACCGCCGAAGAGAGGCACTGCTGCCGCCAAAGCTGCCAAAGCTTCTAGCAGCCAGCCGACCGATTTTGCAGACCGTGTACCGGTCAAAGGTGCGGCGATGTACCATGTCACGGGCGAGCTGATCCTACCACCGAAACCGCTAGAGGACATATCAGGGGATCTCAGGAGACTGCACGACCATGTGATGTCAACTGAGAAAAGCCTTCTCGCCTCGGAGGATCCAGGATATCCGCTATATGCGGTTCGTGTGCCTCAGGCCAAGTGCTACGTCGACACACTGCCCGCAGAGGTGTTCTTCCTGTGGTTTGATCACATCTTTGAGATGTTTCTCATGAGGCGGCTCGATTTTACGATCGTCTGCCTTTTTGTGCTACATATGAACTTCGTCATCAGGAGAGAACAAATCTCGCAAATCTCGATGGCGGATCCATACTACATGCATGAGTCCTTCTTGAGTCTCGGCGAGTTTGAACGTAAAGCTGCTAGGGACTACATCGAATACTTCATGGTAACGAATAAGGACAAGGAAACGATTCTCCTGCCTTATCATCCGATGTAAGTCATTGCCGGACAACCCTTTCGTACGTTTCAATCATTCCTTCGCTCATATGGAGCCTAATTTGAGGTGTCTTTATTTTCCACAGCAACGGGCGCACCGTCCTTATCGTTCTTTTCCCGCGAGTCTCCCACGCCGTGTATTTCGACTCGTCCAGAAACTTCGAGAAGAAAGACTACACCCACATAATGGATATTCTGGATGATGCTCTCCACGGCTTCAGCATGAGGGGTGGCCACATGGAGATCAGGAAACAAAGGAAGAACAAGCCGGGTTTCTCGCATAAAACTACCTTCTGCTCCATCCATCAACTGACAACAAGCAAGAACGATGGATTCTACCTCCTCCATCTCATGATGGAGTTCATAAGGGATCACCAACAGCTTCGCATGACAACAAGAAATGATGAACATATCCGCAAATGGGCAGAATCCTTAGGAGACGAACCGGATTATAAACTCAGAGATGACTTCTTTCGCTTTCAGACGGACATTGCAACGATCATCATGAAAGAAGTTGTCGAAGAGAAGGGGATGTTCCACCACGGCCCTATATCGCGAGCTGACGTCAGAACTCGCATAGGCATGCAACGTCAGGACCTGACGCCGTTCACGAAGCTAGGGTGCATCCTCCCGGATATGGATGGGTGGAACTTCCAGTGATTGACGATGCCGATGATGATGTGTCGGTTGAACTTGTAGTTTCTGTAGCGATGAAACTTTGTGATGTCAACGGTCCTGCTGAATTTGCGTAATGCTAGTTTGTTAGTTTGGGTACGATGACCTGCGTACATCTAGTTAATTAGTTTGGGTACGATTAACCAGCGTTGATTAATTATGTTTACTATATGTTGCATCTATTAGCTAACTCTTTCTTTTCGTGTTGCTCAAATATATTATGTTGCATATTATTGTTGAATTCGCTTGATGAAGATGCATCTCTAACAGGTACATAGGTCCTTGATGGCGAAGAAGTGCTATGCCATGTACATAGGGAGGGTTCCGGGAGTGTACGATGAGTGGCCCGAGTGTCAGGCCCAAGTGTCACGGTTCTCGGGTGGCAGCCATAAAGGGTTCGATAGCAGACAAGAAGCAGAAGCTAGTTACTTGAGGTTCACGCTAGCGTGAGAGAGGAATCACAACCGGTGCCTCATGTACTGCATAATTCCGCTCTTACTCATAGTGATAGCTCTTCTCTTCTATATCATCGTTTTAGATGGATGATGAAACATGTGTATGGGATGACGATGTAGTTGCATGTATTCGAGACATATCATAACTTGTATCGCTATTTCGAGATCGATGATGATGAGAGACATAATTTGTGTTGGATGATGATGACATGATTTGATGAAACTATTTGCATGTGTATGATATGATGAGACTATTGTGTGTATGATATGACTGGCTATTGTATAAAACCTATTAAAAAACAGAGGAAAAACGCTGCAGAAAAAAAATTACAGACAATAGTAACAGTAGCGAGGGGTATGTGTGTAGCAGTAGCGCTGCCTTAGCAGTAGCGCGTGTTAAACAGGCGCGCTGCAGCTTTTATCAGTAGCGAGGTTCACCTAAACGCGCTACTACTAAACTCTGGTAGCAGTAGCGCGGGTTGAACAACGCTACTGCTAATAGTTAGCTGTAGCGCCGTAGCAGTAGCGCGCCCACCCGCGCTACTGCTATGACAAAACCCCGCGCTACTGCTAGGGTTTTCCCTAGTAGTGTGGGGCTGGTGTGACTTGGGGCTATTCTGTGATTTACTTCGGAAACAGGCCCGACATAATGCCTATGTACTGATCATGCCATGAGTAAACCTCATAACTATGCGCTTTTCTATCGACTGCCCAACAGTATTTTTTTTACCCACCGTATGCTATGCTTATGAGAGAGATGCCTCTAGTGAAAACTGTGGCCCCCAGGTCCATCCAAATCATATTACTAAAACCCTAATTTACTTGCTGCAATTTATTACCTTTTATTCCCGTTTGCAATTTATAAACCTATCACTATCAGAATTAATCCTTGCAATTAACGAGTACAAGGGGATTGACAACCCTCTTACCCGCGTTGGGTGCAAGTATTTGCTCTTGTGTGTGCAGGTACTGTCGACCTTTGTCTGTGTGAATCTCCTATTGGTCCGATATCCTTGGTTCTCTAGTGAGGGAAATACTTATCCGCTACTATATTGCTTCACCCTTCCTCTTCGGAGAAAATCCCAACGCAGCTCACAAGTAGCAGTGATGACCTGCAAGTGCGCAGGGTTGTTGTGGCACTTTTGTTGTGATAAGTAGAGTGTCGAACCCACAGGGAGCTTACAGGAAGGCACCACATACCCTGCAACTACGTTGTCACTTTCACGTAGCCACGTACGCACCCAAACCGGAGTTTGGAAATAGTCTACTCTATCGTTGCTAGGAAAATGATCCGTCATATCTATAATTTTTGATTGTTTCATGCCAATATTCTACCACTTTCACATATTTTTGGCAACATTTTATATTATTTTTGGGACTAACATATTGATCCAGTGCCAGTTCCTGTTTTTTGTTTCACAGAATATCCAAATCAAATGAATTCCAAATGCAATAAAATTATATGGAGAATTCTTTTGGAATATATGTGATTTTTGGGAGGTGGAATCAACGCAAGGCGGTGCTCGTGGGCCCCACGAGGCACCAGGGCGCGCCAGGGGGGGCCCGGAGCGCCGTGGTGCCTCATGAGGCCCTTGTAGGTCGGTTGGTGCTATTCTTCGGGCGCAAGGAAGCTTATATCTAGGAAAAAATCGTGTTAAAATTTCAGCGCAATCGGAGTTACGGATCTCCGGGAATTTAAGAAACGGTGAAGGGCCAGAAAATAGGAGCGCGAAACAGAAGAGAACAGAGAGAGAGAGATCCAATCTAGGAGGGGCTCCTGCCCCTCCGCCGCCATGGCAGCCATGGACCAGAGGGGAAACTCTCCTCCCATCTAGGGGGGAGGCCAAGGAAGAAGAAGGAGGGGGGCTCTCTCCCCCTCTCTTCCGGTGGCGCCGGAGCGTCGCCGGGGGAAACATCGTGACGGTGATTTACACCAACAACTTCGCCGCCGTCACCACCAACTCTCTCCCCCTCTATGCAGTGGTGTAACACCTCTTCTCCCCGCTGTAATCTCTACTTAAACATGGTGCTTAATGCTACATATTATTATCCAATGATTTGTGGCCATCCTATGATGTTTGAGTAGATTCTTTTTGTCCTATGGGTTGATTGATGTTCGTGATTGGTTTGAGTTGTATGTTTTATTTTGGTGCTGTCCTATGGTGCCCTCCATGTCACGCAAGCGTGAGGGATTCCTACTGTAGGGTTTGCAATACATTCATAATTCTCTTATAGTGGGTGGCGTGAGTGACTGAAACACATACCCGAGTAAGGGGGTTGTTGCGTATGGGAGTAAAGAGGACATGATACTTAATGCTATGGATGGGTTTTACCTTAATGATCTTTGGTAGTTGCGGATGCTTGCTAGAGTTCCAATCATAAGTGCATATGATCCAAGTACGGAAAGTATGTTAGCTCATTCTTCTCCCTCATATAAAATTGCAACACTGATTACCGGTCTAGTTATCGATTGCCTATGGACAAATCCTTTTCTTGTGTTACAAAAGCTTTCTACTAAACAACTAACTTTTATTATCTTGCAAATTACTCGTAGTTTTATTTCCTCTAAGTACTTCTAGTTTTATTCTTGCAAACCTATCCTATCACCTACAAAATAGTTTCATACTTGTTCTTGGTAAAGGAAACGTTAAGTGCGCGTAGAGTTGTATCGGTGGTCGATAGAACTTGAAGCGTCTAACCTTGGGGATTCCCCGGAAGGCATCCCATCTTTATTCAACAATTATCGGTATGTCTCGGTTTTTGTTTTGTTCACATGATATGCGTAAATTCTTGGAGCATCTTTTGTATTTATTTTTCCTTTTTATTTTATGCACCATGCTGGTATGAGATAGTCCTTGGTTGATTTATAGAATGCTCTTTGCACTTCACTTATATCTTTTGAGTATGGCTTTATAGAATGCTTCATGTGCTTCACTTATATCATTTGAAGTTTGGATGCCTGTTTCTCTTCATATAGAAAACCATTATTTGTAGAATGCTCTTTTGCTTAACTTATATTTGTTAGAGCATGGTCTTTTTTATAAACAATTAAACTCTCTTGCTTCACTTATATCTATTTAGAGAGTCAACAGGAATTGGTCATTCACATGGTTAGTCAGAAAATCCTACATAAACCTTGTAGATCACTGAATATGATATGTTTGATTCCTTGCAATAGTTTTGCGATATGGAGATGATAATATGTGAGTTATGCTAGTGGGTAATTGTGATTTAGTAAGAATATTGGTGTTAAGGTTTGTGATTCCCTATGCATGCACGTAAACTCAATAGTTATGCAACGTAGTTATATCCTACTTATGGTGCATTATTCAGTGTTAGTTATTCTCAATGCATGCTTATGACCGTTTTCATTTTCTGGTTGGTTGCTTCTCAATCTATTTGCCAGCCTTCATTTGTACTAAGCGGGAATACTGCTTGTGCATCCAAACTCCTTAAACCCAAGTTGTGCCAAATGAGTCTACCATATCTACCTATATGCGGTATTTCAATGCCGTTCCAAGTAAATTTGCATGTGCCAACTCTAATTTTTCAAAATAATTTTTTGTTTTGTGTGCCCATACGGCTCATGAAGCGGCAGGGGGTGGCCAATATTTTCCATGTTAGGTGTGTTATTCTCACGATGAGTGTTTATTCACTTGTCATTGCACGAGAGAGTGGTTGGTAATTGGGATGCCCAGTCCCACAATGAATCAAAAATTAATAACAACAAAATTCCTTGGAAAGTGTTGGTATGGAGGGCACCCGTGGATACGGCTAGCCATGGATTGTGAAAGAATGGTGGAAAGGAAATAAACTTTATTTTCTGTTTGGGAACCGCCTATGATGTGTCTAGCATGGAAGATATTGGGAACTCTCGGTGGTTTTCGTTGACAGGAAAAGCATGCCTCTCAAAATAATTTTATCTCTCTAATTTAAGCTTTGAGCTCTGGCACCTCTGCAAATCTCTGCTTCCCTCTACGAAGAGCCTATCTATTTTACTTTTATGCATTTTTATTTTTATTGAGTCTCCATATTCTCTTATAAAGCACCAACTGGAGAGCACTATTGTCATACTTGTGCATTGGGTGTAGTTAATGTTGAGTGTGTTTCATGAATGGATCAATGACTGAGCATAATGGGCTAGGGATAACTTTCTTTAGCGTTGATATTTTGAAAGACATGGTTGTTTGTTAGTATGCTTGAGTATTGATGTCTTTATATCAAATTATAGACTATTGCTTCGAATCACTCGTGTCTTAATATTCATGCCATGATTAAACTCTATGATCAAGATTATGCTAGGTGGCATTCCACATCAAAAATTATCTTTTTTATCATTTACCTACTCGAGGACGAGCAGGAATTAAGCTTGGGTATGCTGATACGTCTCTGTTGTATCTACAATTTTTGATTGTTTCATGCCAATATTCTACTACTTTCACATATTTTTGTCAAAATTTTATATTATTTTTGGGACTAACGTATTGATCCAGTGCCCAGTGCCTGTTCCTGTTTGTTGCATGTTTTTTGTTTCACAGAATATCCATATCAAATGAAGTCCAAATGCAATAAAATTTTACGGAGAATTATTTTGGGATATATTGGAATCAATGCAAGGCGGTGCTCGTGGGCCCCACGAGGCACCAGGGCGCGCCAGGGGGGGCCTGACGCACCGTGGTGCCTCGTGAGGCCCTCGTAGGTCGGTTGGTGCTATTATTCGGGTGCAAGGAAGATTATATCCAGAAAAAAAACGTGTTAAAATTTCAGCACAATCGGAGTTACGGATCTCCAGGAATTTAAGAAACAGTGAAGGGCCAGAAAACAGGAGCGCGAAACAGAAGAGAACAGAGAGAGAGATCCAATCTAGGAGGGGCTTCTGCCCCTCCGCCGCCATGGCAGCCATGGACCAGAGGGGAAACTCTCCTCCCATCTAGGGGGGAGGCCAAGGAAGAAGAAGGAGGGGGGCTCTCTCCCCCTCTCTTCCGGTGGCGCCGGAGCGTCGCCGGGGGAAACATCGTGACGATGATCTACACCAACAACTTTGCCGCCGTCACCACCAACTCTCTCCCCCTCTATGCAGCGGTGTAACACCTCTTCTCCCTGCTGTAATCTGTACTTAAACATGGTGCTTAATGCTACATATTATTATCCAATGATTTGTGGCCATCCTATGATGTTTGAGTATATTCTTTTTGTCCTATGGGTTGATTGATTATCGTGATTGGTTTGAGTTGTATGTTTTATTTTTGTGCTGTCCTATGGTGCCCTCCGTGTCGCGCAAGCGTGAGGGATTCCCGCTGTAGGGTTTGCAATACGTTCAAAATTCTCTTATAGTGGGTGGCATGAGTGACTGAAACACATACCCGAGTAAGGGGGTTGTTGCGTATGGAAGTAAAGAGGACTTGATACTTAATGCTATGGTTGGGTTTTACCTTAATGATCTTTGGTAGTTGCGTATGCTTGCTAGAGTTCCAATCATAAATGCATATGATCCAAGTACGGAAAGTATGTTAGCTCATGCCTCTCCCTCATATAAAATTGCAACAATCATTACCGGTCTAGTTATCGATTGCCTATGGACAAATCCTTTTCTTGTGTTACAAAAGCTTTCTACTAAACAACTAACTTTTATTATCTTGCAAATTACTTGTAGTTTTATTTCCTCTAAGTACTTCTAGTTTTATTCTTGCAAACCTATCCTATCACCTACAAAATAGTTTCATACTTGTTCTTGGTAAAGCAAACGTTAAGTGCGCGTAGAGTTGTATCGGTGGTCGATAGAACTTGAAGGGAATATTAATTCTACCTTTAGCTCCTCATTGGGTTCGACACGCTTATTTATCGAAAAAGCTACAATTGATCCCCTATACTTGCGATTTATCAGAAAACTACATAAAAAGGATAATTAACTAAACTACTAACAAGAGAGTAAAAACAGTAAATAAAAAATGATAAGTTAGTAAGGACGGTGCTTGAGTAATAAAGCGTTCTCAAGGGTTCTGGAATCACTACCACATATATGAACTATCGAATCCTCTATTCACTGGTCAAACGCATAAGTGGGCAGAGCCGGGTACAGTACACGTTCTACTCGAAGTAGACCTCGTGCCATGCACACCACCATCATAGTCTCCCCCATAGGGTTACAACTAATGATAATTAAGGGTTACCCCATGGACTCGACCTCCCTAAGGGTTCTCCATTATTCCCCTATACGACAAGAAATCAAAGGCTTTTACTATCACCTCTAATTACCCCAATGCCCCAACCCTTCACAATGACAGTAGTTCCTCTACGACCTATCATGGCAATAGTGCGAGCAAGGCCTCCTCTCAGCACTCGTGAGAACACTAACTCGAATCATGAACAGAAGATATTGGATCACATCAAGAATCATATAGAGTTCAACCATATCCTCAAGAAATAATGTAATTACTCAAACATACACATGAAGGTTAGGGACAAGTTACAAGCCGGCATTAAGCCAGTGAAGGGAGAAGGCTTGGTGGTGATGGCGGTGGCGCGGTGATGATGATGATTGTGGTGGCCGCGTCGGTGGTGATGGAGATTGGGGCGCCACCGGTGGTGGCGGAGCCGGCATGAGGGCGCCGGTCCGAAGGCCGATGCTCATGGTGGTGGAGCCCCCTCCTTCTTCCCTTGGCATTGTCCCTCCTTCTCTGGTGTGGAGCAACAATGGAGATGGTTGTGGATGAATGGGATGTATGGATGATTGCTTGATGATGAATGGCGGCGGCTAGGGTTAAGGGAGACATATATAGAGAGGCTACTTGCCTCCTCTGTTGATGGGCATCATCCAAGGGCTCAAGATGAGCCTGCTACTTGTGTGCGGCGTTGGAATTTTCCCCGAAGAGGAAGGGTGAAGCAATATAGTAGCGGATAAGTATTTCCCTCAGTGAGAACCAAGGTTATCGAATCAATAGGAGAACCACGCAAATTCCCGTCGTCAGCACCTACACACACGAAAGAAAACGCTTGCACCCAACGCGGGCAAGAGGGTTGTCAATCCCCTTGAACTCGTCACTTGCAACGATTAATTCTGATAGTGGTAGATAGATAAAAAGAAAAGTAAAATAAAATGTATAAAATTGCAGCAATGTATTTTTAGTTTTAGTAATATGATTAAGGTAGACCCGGGGTCCTTAGTTTTCACTAGAGGCTTCTCTCTCGAAACAATAGCATACGGTGGGTAAACAAATTACTGTTGGGCAATTGATAGAAAAGCGCATAGTTATGACGTTATTCATGGAAATGATCACATATATAGGCATCACGTCTGTGACAAGTAACCGACTCCTGCCTGCATCTACTACAATTACTCCACCAATCGACCGCTATCCAGCATGCATCTATGGTCACTACTTCCGAAATGGTTAGCAGTGACGGGAGCAAAATGGGCATCAGTGGCGAGGTTTGGGCTCGCCACTGGTAAAAGCCCACCAGTGGCGGGCCCTGGGCCCGCCACTACTAGGAAGGCACCACTGGCGGGCCTGGGTTTTGGCCCGCCACTACTAATTTCGGGTAGGATTTAATTCCACCTGGATTAGCCTGTTACTAGTGGCAGGTGTTACGTCTCCAACATATCTATAATTTATGAAGTATTCATGCCATGTTTATTATAGTTTTGTATGATTTGGGGCACTTTTATATGGGTTTTATATGATTTTCATGGACTAACATATTGACCTAGTGCCTAGTGCCAGTTGCTGTTTTCTGCTTGTTTGTGGTTTTCCAGAAAATCCATATCAAATGAAGTCCAAATGCAGCGAAACTTTTTGACGATTTTTTTTGGAAGGAAACAGACCCAGGAAGCTTCGGAGGAGTAGCCGAAGAGCCACCTGGGCGCGCCTGCCCCCCCCCCCCCAGGCGTGCCCTGGTGCCTCGTGGGCCCCCTGTGGCACCTCTTTGCGTGATTCGAATGCTGAAAAATCATATATATTTAGAAACCCCCGAAAGTTAACCTAGATGAGTTTTTACGCCGCCGCAAGCCTCTGTACCTAGGAGATCCCATCTGGAGCCCTTTTTCGGCACCCTGCCGGAGGGGGGGAATCATCACCGGAGGCCATCTTCATCATCCCGCCGGTCTCCATGATGAGGAGGGAGTAGTTCACCCTCGGGGGTGAGGGTATGTACTAGTAGCTATGTGTTTAATCTCTCTCTCTCGTGTTCTTGATATGGCACGATCTTGATGTATCGCGAGCTTTGTTAATATAGTTGGATCATATGGTGTTTCTTCCCTCTCTATCCTTGTTGTGATGAATCAAATCTTTTCCCTTTGAGGTTTCGTTATTGTCGCATTGAATATTTCAGATTTGAGAACACTTGATGTATGTCTTGCATATGAATACCTGTGGTGACAATGGGGTATTATATTGATTCACTTGATGTATGTTTTGGCACTCAACTTGCGAATTCCCGAGGTGACATTGGGGTAATCTTGCATAGGGGTTGATGCACGTTTTCATTATCTTTTCTCCGATAGAAACTTTGGGGGTGCTCCTTGGAGTTCTTTGTGTGGATTGAATATTATGATTATGAAGTTGTTTGATGCATATCGTATAATCACTAATGGATACTTGTGGTGACATTGGAGTATCTAGGTGACATTAGAGTTGGTTGATGTGTATCATATGGTGTTATTTCAGTACGAACTCTAGGGCTGTTTGTGACACTTATAGGAATAGCTCAATAGATCGATCGGAAAGGATACCTTTGAGGTGGTTTCGTACCCTACGAACAATTTCTATCTTATGTTCTCCGCTAATAGGAACTTGGGAGTGATTCTTTATCGCACGTTGAGGGATGGTTATATGATCCAATTATGTTAGCATTGTTGAGAGATTGCACTAGTGAAAGTATGAACCCTAGGCCTTGTTTCTAAGCATTGCAATATCATTTATGCTCACTTTTGTTACTTGCTACCTTGCTGTTTTTTATTGTTCGCATTACAAAAACCTATATCTACTATCCATACTACACTTGTATCACCGTCTCTTCGCCGAACTAGTGCACCTATACAATTTACCATTGTATTGGGTGTGTTGGGGACACAAGAGACTCTTTGTTATTTGATTGCAGGGTTGTTTGAGAGAGACCATCTTCATCCTATGCCTCCCACGGATTGATAAACCTTAGGTCATCCACTTGAGGGAAAATTGCCGCTGTCCTACAAAACTCTGCGCTTGGAGACCCAACACGAGTCTACAAGAATAAGTTGTGTAGTAGACATCAAGCTCTTTTCTGGCGCCGTTGCCGGGGAGGTGAGTGCTTGAAGGTATATCTTTAGATCTTACAATTGAATCTTTTAGTTTCTTGTTTATCACTAGTTTGGTTTTATAAAAAGAAAACTACAAAAAAATGGAATTGAGGTTGACTCATATTATTCGTCTTTATAATGTCTTTTCTGAAAATGATGGATCAGAAAATTGTGCTCAATTGATAGAAGAAGAATTCAATAAAATGTTTTGCATAAAATCTTTGAATGATGAGCATGATTGCAATGTTGCTAGTATGAATTCTTTGAATATCCATGATGCTAGTGATATGAAAAGCCATAAGCTTGGGGATGCTATGTTTGATGAAGATGATATTTTTAGTCCCCCAAGTTTTGATAAGCAAATTTATTATGATGATTGCATGCCTCCTATTTATGATGATTATAATTATGAAAGTGGATTTGGAGAGGTCATGACTTTATTTAAAGATGATTCTACTATTTTGATAGAGGTTTCAATTGATTATGACAACAAAGTTGCTATCTATGATGATTATTGTGATGACATGTATGCTATAAAGAATAATGATAACCATGAAACTTGTCATCGTGATTTTTATTTTCAATTGGATTATTCCAATCAAGTATCACATGATAGTTATTTTGGTGAGTTTGCTCCCACTGTTATGAATGAGAAGGAATTTGCTTATGTGGAGAGTAATAAAATTTCTATGCTTGTGGATCATGAAAAAAATGCTTTATGTGTACCTCTTGCCTTTGACGTGCCAGTGGGCACGGGTCACATCAGGACACGATGGTGTCACTATGGCAGGTGGAGCATGCCCGTCATAATAATAATAACACCTCCTAAGTCGACCTAGATCGAGTCTTGTTCTGTCATGCCTAGCTAAAATTCGTGCTGCCACTTGTCTTCCCGTGAGGGGAGTACGGCTTAGTAAGTTGCTAACCCCTTTCCGTGTGCACACCACTTAGAGGGGCCATGATGAGGGTTCCATGGCCATGGACAAATGCTAGTCATCGGGTCAGGGAGCATGGGTGTATCCGGCTGGGCTGATAGGTGGGCACCCCTTGTAATCCGTGCGTATAAATAGTGATCCCATGCTATTCAAGACGATGGTCTCCCCGTCTTAGAGTTTTTCTTGAACGATGCTTTGGGTGATTCCTAGCATCCGAAGAGTTAATCTGGTGTGTGCTGGTCAGGTGTGTTTTCAACCCAAAGACCGTAATGGGAATTAGTCAGCGTCTCGGTGTTGGCTAAAGAAATCCTATACACATGGGTAAAGAGTACACCCTCTGCAGAGTTATACCTATTCGAATAGCCGTGTCCACGGTCAAGGACGTTAGCTGGGAAGGGTCAAGTGTCGGTCCCGGTGTCGGTCTTCGGAGGGTATAATTAAAATTGAGCATGATTCATTTTTCAGGATAATTATTATCGCTACTGATGCTATCATGAATATTATAGTTAACATGAATATTATTGTGAATTAACCTTTTCTTCTATGTGTAACCTCTGAGTATCACTTGGGATGGCTAGTCCACCTGGATACTCAGTTTTATTTTCTTTTCTGAGTATCACTTGGGATGGCTAGTCCACCTGGATATTCAGTTTTATTTTCTTTTCTGAGTATCACTTGGGATGGCTAGTCCACCTAGATACTCAATTCTTTTCAAGACCTCTCGAGGCGTTGCTTTCAGACACCCGTTTGGCATTTCTTTTCAAGACCTCTCGAGGCGTCGCTTTCCGACACCCGTTTGGCATTTCTTTTCAAGACCTCTCGAGGCGTCGCTTTCAGACACCCGTTTGGCATTTATTTTCAAGACCTCTCGAGGCGTCGCTTTTAGACACCCGTTTGGCATTTTTCTTGGAATTTCTCGGGCGGTCCAATGCCCGATGTTCCATTTTATTTTCTTGGTTTATTACTGAAATTATATAATCATTCATCCACACCATATTAAAATTTAGCATGCCATAATTTAATTCCGGTCAGCATATGCATTTAATATGGTCCATCATGAACATACGCATTCGGTATATCTTTTGTTCATAATGTTTGCGAGTACATTCCAACGTACTCACAGGCTTGTCCCTGGCTTGTTAATTTGGCCAGACCCGGAGGAAGACGAGCTTGTGGAGGAAGAGTGCGCTAGCGAGATCGACGCTTAGAGGTGTTCCCAGTCAGTCAACATGTGGTCTTGGAGTCTACCACGTGTATCATCCGCAGTGCTTCCGCTACACTAATAAAATAGCCAAGCCTCACACTGACGCTTGGCTTTACTTTATTGTATCAGTGTTGTAATATCACCACACCACTGTCTTATTCCGCCACCGTCGTATATTGAAAAGTTTGTAATAAATATTGAGCACTCTGGCTCAACCCTGTGTAACATTATGTATGTACTGGATATCTACATCAAGGGAGTCCACCAGTTGTTCTGATCTTGGCACTACTAGGAAATACCTTATAGGTGGAGGCTTAATAGTAGCGAGGGGAAAACACCGGCGCTACTGGTAATTAGCAGTAGCGCGCTCTAAGGACAGGCGCTACTGGTATCAACTTAGCAGTAGCGCGGGTGTACGTGACATCGCTGCTGGTAAATGGGCCCCACCGTACCCACCAGGCCACGAATAGTAGCAGCGCGGGCTGGGGAAAAGGTGCTACTGCTATTGCTATTAGCAGTAGTGCGGGTCAGGTAACCACCGCTGCAACTACGGCTGCACTGGTCCACGTGGTGGTCCCCTCTTAGCAGTAGCGCAGTTTGTGGACTAGCGCTACTGCTATTGCTCTTAGCAGTAGCGCCGTTCGCCAACGCGCGCTACTGCTAAGCCGCAACTGGCACCTTTTGAAACCCCCTTTCCCCCCTCCCCCCTCCTCTCTCCCTCACTTCTTCTCCCTCACTTGCTTTCCCCATTAGCTAGCTTTCTTCTCTCTTCCTTCTCCTACCTCTCTTCTCTCTACTTTAATGCCCCCTCCACCATCTCCATTAATGCACCCCTTTTCTCTCTTATCTTCCTCACTCTTCTCTCCTCCCTCCACTAGTTAGAGCTAGCCATCTCCTTCCCCTACTAGCTATAGATCTATCCATTTAGTAAGTGGAACCTATCAACTCCCCAAATAGATCTATTCTTTAATGAAGTAAAGCCATCTAGTCACCGTGCTTCTCTCTCGAGATAGCTAGGTGAGTAAAACACTACTACAAAAACGGCTATAGCTAATATAGACATTAATGGCGCACCATGTATGTGGTGCGCCACTACTATATAGCAGTGGCGCACTAGATATTGGTGCGCCATTAATAGCCATATTACTAATGGCGCACCTGGTGTGTGGTGCGCCATTACTAGTTTTGTCCTGGCCCCACACCCCTCCCCAGACTTAGCAGTGGCGCACCAGGGGAAAGTGTGCCATTACTAGTTTTAACTAGTAATGGCGCACCAGTAAGAGGTGCGCCATTGCTATCTATATGTATGGCGCACCCCCTACCAGTGCGCCATTGCTATCTATACATCCATCCATCCATCTAAAGAAAAGGAGGAAAAAAAGAAAAAGAAAAACAAGACAAAAACCCACCGCACGGCTCTCCCTCTCCCTCTCTCGCTGGTCTCCCCCTCCCCCATGAAACCCTCGTCGCCGCTGCCTACGCCGCTCGATTCCGGTGTGTTCCAGCGGCCCTCGTCGGCGCGCAGCACAGATCCGAGCTCCCCTGCCGCCGCTCTTCCCTTCCCTCCGGCCAGATCAGCCTCTCGCGGCCCCGAGAGCTCACCCACGACCCCTCCCCATGGCTAGGATTTCGAGGGTGGCGTCCCCTCCAACTCCGGCGTGGCGCTGGCGAATCTGCTCCGCCCTCTCCGACGCCCACCGCAAGTCCCACGGGTGGCTCCGCCTCGTGGTCGGTCCGCCTGCATCCGGTGGCTGTGGGATGGACGCACGTGGCGGGTAAACTCCGGCGAGACGTCGGCTCCCTCCACGGCGTGACGGCGGTGCACTGCATCGGCCAAAGCACCCCCATGGTGAGCCCCTCTCCACTCCTCTGTTCCCCCCTCCCCCCACTGAAAATTTCGATAAAAAAAATGTGTGTTGGTTTATGAATGCTATAACAAATCACGTACGTGTATGCTAGCTAAAAGAAGCAACCAAGCTAGTAGCTTAATTGATCTACAGGAAACTAGCTATATGTGCGTCTCTAACAATGTGTTCATCAGGCCGCTCTCTTGTATCGTTTGAGTGCGGCAATTAGTTCGGCCAGCCTCTATGATTTATTCTGATAGCTGCTGGAGTTCATCAGGCCGCTCTCTTGTATCGTTTGGGCTGCTGCATATGAATGAAATTTTTTCTCAGTTTGGGTGCTAGGTACTGATGGAGTTGGTGTATCCACAGATAGCATACACTTGCGCATTTTTTTGAGTTCTTCTGTTGAGGCAAACAGGTGGTGTCCTTGGAGTTACAAGCAAGTAAAACTCGTGTTCTGTTGTAGTTGTTGGTTAATGTTAAGTTGGGCTATTAGCTATGAATATACTGATATACTTGTGCATTCTTTCTTCTACTACTGTACCAATGATCTGGTTCATGGTCATTGCTGTTCTATATTCAGTAGGACTGAAAGTTGATGAAGATTAATGTTTTGTGTTATTCTAGATAGAGATGTATGAGAATCCTGGAATCTTTTTTCTTGTCTTGGGACGAACTTTGGAATGCTTTCTAGTCATGAAGCATAAGAATGAAAACAACCATCATGGATCTCCTCTGTTTTCAAGCAGCTTGCTTCTCCATGTATGTCTTATGCAGCATATGCATCTTGCTCCTCTTTTATTCAGTAGTAATGGAAGTTGATGAAATTTCAGTGTCGTGTTGTTCTAGAGATGCAGGGAGGGACGTTCATGGATTGGACTACAAGGATTGGATGCAAACCAATGCACATGAGGAGGAGAGATGCAAGCCACACCATGACCTGAAGGGCCCTGCCGTGAACCCCCTTCCCCTTTCCCTGTATAATCATGCTCAACAAATACTTGATATGATTTTGGTTAATCTTCAATTCAGCCTAGCTAGCTGTTGTAGTACTTGCTTGTCTCCTTCCAAATGTTGCCCCAGTCCATTGCAGTTTCTTATTGCTCCAGGTAGTACTGCTATTTTTCTGCTCCGCGATTTGACGTGCATGGTTCCAGGCTCCTAGCCTACCACTTTTGTTGCTTTGATGTCGAGCTCTGTTTTGGTCTAACTAGTGCTGCAATAATGGGATCGAATGATTGCATGACCCTACTGTTGGTCTATCATTGCAATTATCTTGGTCTTATAGATGTTATTGTTCCTGTCATATAGCACATGCTAGTTTCTTTATTAGTTGGCTGCTGGTTCTATTTGTTCATATGTATAAGTGCTACTGTTTCTTTGTTATCTTATAAAGGATATAGTCCTTTATTTGTATATAGCTGTAACTCTCTTATGGAGGATAAAGTTCAGATCATGAATAATGGCATCACAAAGGGCATATGGGTGGTAATGGGCAAAAATCACTCACATGAAGGCTCATAGATGAATTCATATCTTAGGCTGCAACCAGCTCATGGAGCAGATGGGAAGAGTGCAGGAAACATACAAGATTTCTAAGTTTAGAAATAGAAGAGCTTACACTCTAGCATACCATTACAAGTGAACTTGGCACAATTACACATGTCCTGAACCGAGCAAATCTAGCTTACACTCTAGCTTACACTCTAGATTTCCTGATGAATTTTCTTTCTAGCTCAATGTGATCGGATCTGACTAGTACGTTCAGATTTGCTATTGTTTTCTTTTCAAATAGTACTAGTAGTCTATATTCCAGCTGTGCGACTACTTGTAGCCACTTGAACCGATGAGAATTCTTCAAGCCTACCTATAGCCACTTGAACAGATGTCTATCTCAGATCTGCTCATCAAAAAAATCCAAGTGGAGTAGTATACTGGTAGTATAGTATTATAATATTATCAAAAGGTAAATGCCCTGAGTATTTAGCTCTGTCAGATAAATACTCGTCGAAAGTGGGCTCCTATCAAAATTCATTTCCATTATAATCTTACTCATACAATATTCACACCATGTAATTCTGGAAATATATGCTCATATCTAGTTCTGCATAAAAAAATGACAGTATTGACATGTTATAAAAAATGATCGTTCTGCACAGCGGCGACTAGGTACGTGATGAGCTCGAGGCGACTATGGTGACTGATTCGGTAGTGGCGATTGATGGGAGCAGCCAAGAAGGACTAACTTGGGGAGAAGGAGCAGGCGCCAAGCGTCTGTTCTCCTAGCTTGGGGGAGAGGAGGAGGAAGAGAGCGGCGGCGGCTTGGGGGAATCCAGCCCCAGATCACAAGACATTGTAATTTTTCTTTTATTGGATACTTGTAAAGACATTGTAATATTCTTACTATAATAAAAATTATGATTCTATTTCATTTTTTGTTTTTAAATTATTTTTCCTGTGAGATTAAGCAAAAAAATTAAAAAAAAATTGAAAAAAAAAATTTCGAATTTTTTTTTTTTGAATTTTTTTTTGTTAGTAGTGGCGCACCACACCCACGGTGCGCCACTACTAATAGTTTTTTTTTGAAAAAAAAAATATTTTTCAAAAAAAAAAATTTTGAAAAAAAAAAAATTGTTACTAGTGGCGCACCGTGTTGTGGTGCGCCATTACTAGTTAAAACTAGTAATGGCGCACCGTGGTTGTGGTGCGCCATTACTAGTTTTAACACCACCGTGGTTGTTTTGCTAGTAATGGCGCACCTGAAGTGTTAGTAATGGCGCACCAGGTGGTGCGCCACTAGTATTTGGATTACTAATGGCGCACCAGAGGTGCGCCATTACTATTTGTTACTAATGGCGTGTTAATAGTGCCGCACCTATAGTGCGCCATTAATAGCAAAAACAGGTGCGCCACTAATAGCCTTTTTTCTAGTAGTGAAAAATTGTGCTTTGAAAGAATTAATGGAAAATATGTGTGCGATATGACCGAATCGGGCGATATGATGGAAATTGTGCATGTGGCTTGAGTTGCCGCCTATATGTTTATTTGCCGAATTGTGTGTGACATGAGAGTTGCTTATGTTTTGCCGAAATGTCGATTTATTTCCGTTTCGGCGAATTTTGGGCAAACTCTATATGTCCTTTTTTTAGGGAAGGTCATGCCGAATTTTTGTATGACTTTGATGCATGGATGCGTTTATAATCCTTTTGCTTATTAATTATACCACGCAGGCGATCATGAAGGTCAGTGGAACGATGGTGGAAAGATGGTTGCGATCCGCGGTGCACGACATGTATGAAAATAACCGGAAGGAGATTTTCTGTCCGTGTCGAAGATGCAAAGGAGGAGTCTTGCTCGACCCCTTTAAGGAAGGCCATTTGAAAGCACACCTGCTCATGACTGGTTTCATGGATGGCTATACTCGGTGGATAAGTGAAGATGATGACGTCGATGGGGCAGCCAATGACGACATTGGACCAGACGAAGAGATGACCGATAATGGTGGTGGAGAAGAGGCTGAACATGGCGGCGGAGAAGAGGCCGGACATGGGGGTGGAGAAGAGGCCGGACATGGGGGCGGAGAAGTGGCCGGACATGACAGAGAAGACGCGGACACGCCGGAGCATTCGTCGCTACTAAGTTCAGTCGTGCGGGACCCTCATGTTCGAGACCTGCTTCGCAAGAAGACGACTAACGACAGAGCTGCTTGTAGAGAGGAGGCCAAGCTGGAGCAACTGGAGGTAGACTCTCATACTCCATTGTATGATGGTTGCGATCCCGAGGTGACCCACTTGAGTTTAACGCTCGAACTTCTAAAGACAAAGGCTAAAAACAAATGGACCGACAGAAGCCTCGATGAGCTTCTCAAGTATCTAAAGAAGGTTCTTCCCGCGGGGAATCTGTGTCCTACTAGTGTCGATGAGGCCAAGAAGATCGTGTGCCCTCTTGATCTGCCGCAGATTAGATACCATGCATGCATCAACGATTGCATCATTTATCGGAAGGAGCACGCGGAAAAAAAAACTGTCCGATGTGCAATGCTTCTCGATACAAGATGGCCGGAAAGAAATCTCCCCAGAAAGTTGTATGGTACCTACCGATCACTCCCCGTCTGCAGCGTTATTTCGTAGATCCTAAGGAAGCAAAGCTCATGCGCTGGCACGCGGAGAGGGTGAAGTCCGACGATGGAGATGATCCGAAGCTGAGACACCTCGCGGATGCAAGCCAGTGGAGAGCGTTCAATGCCGAATATTGATTTTTCGCAGGTGATCCAAGGAACATCGTTCTTGGCGCGAGTACTAATGGCATGAATCCCTTTGGCAACCAGAACACCAACCATAGCACATGGCCCGTGTTTGTATGGATGTACAACCTTCCCCCCTGGAAGTGCATGAAGACAAAGTACATACACATGAGCATGCAGATTCAAGGGCCGAAACAACCGGGAAATAATATTAATCAGTATCTGGGGCTACTTCAAGAGGAGTTAGACACGTTATGGAAAACACTGGCCAAGACATGGGATGCCAACAAAGGCGAGTATTTCTATATGAGAGTCGCGCTGATGACGACAGTGCACGACTATCTCGGTTACGGATATGTCGCAGGCCAGGTGTGCCACGGATATTGCAAATGCATGCGGTGCATGGATGATAGAACGTCTCAGCAGCTAACGAAAGATGGCGGGTCTGGGAAAATCATGTACATGGGGCATCGAAGATGGCTCGCGAAGGACGTCCCATGGAGAAACCGTGGAGATCTATTCAATGGTGAGGCTGAGCATCGAGGACCTCCACGTAAGAGGAGCGGCGCCGAAATCGATGAGCTGTTGAAAAACTGGGAACAGTGCCCCGCGCCGGGAAAGATGAAAAAGGCGCCGGAGCCGCTGCTGAAGGTATGGAAAACGAGGTCTATTTTCTGGGACATGGAGTACTGGCCCAAACTCGACACGCCTCATTGCCTGGATCAAATGCATATCACGAAGAAAGTCCTTGAGAGCTTGCTTGCAACACTAATGAACATGCCGGATAAGACCAAGGATGGGCTGAAGGCAAGAAGAGACTTGGAAGATTTGAACATCAGTGCAGATCTCCACATGCCGCCCCGTAAAAAGTCGGAGGAGACGGAGATGGAGACGGAGGTGCGGGACCTGGGCAAAAAAGTCAACAAGAAGGAAGAGAATTATTGCCCCCTTCTTGCTTTACCTTAAGTCCGAAGGAGATCGATCAATTCTTCAACTGCCTTACCGGAATCAAAGTTAGTTCCGGTTACTGCGGGAAGATAAGCAGATTTCTAGACACCAAGAAGAAAAGGTTTAGCGGGATGAAGTCTCATGACTGTCATGTGATGATGACGCAGATACTTCCTGTTGCCCTTAGAGGGATAATGGACAAGCACGTCCGTGACACGCTTATTAGTCTCTGCAACATTTTCGACATTATCTCTCGAAAGTCGATCAGTGTGAAGCAGCTCCAAAGGCTACAGGAAGAGATCGTTGTGATACTAAATGAGCTTGAGATGTACTTCCCGCCCACGTTCTTTGACGTCATGGTGCATCTGTGTGTCCACATTGTGGACGACATCATAGATCTCGGGCCGACATTCCTGCACAACATGATGCCGTTTGAGAGGATGAATGGGGTCATCAAAGGATTCGTTCGTAACATGTCCCGTACGGATGGAAGCATCATCCTAGGCTATCTGACCCAAGAGTGCACCTCTTTCTACGAGAATTATCTATATGGCGGAGACCCTGTTGTTGGTTTGCCCGTTAACAAGCACCTTGGGAGGCTCGGAGGAGAAGGTCACACCAACGGCTGGAGGGAACTGCATGTGGACCACTCGGGTCGACGCAATGACTTTGACAGAGCAAACTTAGTAGTGCTACAGCACCTAGACGTGGTAGATCCTTTCGCGACACTGCACAAAGAAACCATTGCAAAGAAGTACCATGACCGGGGGCTATGCAAGACGAACGCCGAAGTTATTAGAGAGCACAACTCCACTCTCCTGCCTTGGTTCAAAGAGCATGTTCTTGCTAATCCCCTGGAAGAGGGCTCTATGGACGGATTGCTCATATACGCCTTAGCACATGGCCTCGCGGCCAACCTCGCGACCTATCAAGCATACGATATCAATGGATACACGTTCTACACGGAGGCCAAAGATATAAACAGTGATTTTCAGAACTCAGGGGTGACGATGGAATTCATGACCGGCGACAACGCCACAACTGAAAGATTATACGGAAGGGTCGAAGAGATCTGGGAGCTTGACTACTTTGGACTGCACGATGCGACGATGTTCCGTGTCAGATGGGCTAAGAACGTCGAAAGAGAAAACCAGTATTTCACTACCATGTCTATACCTGACGCCAAGAGCGCTACCATGAACGCCATCGCAAAAAACGAGCCATGGGTACACGCTAAGCACGTGACGCAATGCTTCTTCATAACCGACCCGAGCAATCCCAGCCGTGTTGTCATGAGGATAGGCAAAAGGAACATCATTGGAATGGATGGAGTCGCCAACGAGGAAGACTACGACCAGTACGGCAACCCGATGAGGGAAGATGACGATGACGATGAAGCATACGTCAAAAGAAGAATCAATACTACATTACCTAAGAAAGATCGTACTCCATGGAAAAGGAAAAGTCACAACGAGGGGCTCAATTATTCGACAGCGAACAAGAAGGGAAAGAAGCTCACTCAGAAATGAAAACGTCGACGCTGAGAAACCATCATTTATATATATGTATTTATTTTGTGTACGCACTTAATCGTTATCGGTCAAATGATGTGTAGTATATATCGTCGCCTGAGTTATATACATTGTATCCGATCCCCTTCTTCCCGGCTCGGTCGTCTTTCGGAAAAGAAAAGAAAATGAAAAGAAATAGAAAAATGAGAAAGGAAAGAAGAAAATGAAAAGGCAAACGAAAGGATTAGAAAAGGAAATGAAAAGAAAAAGAAAAAGAAAAAGGAGAAAGGAAATAAGAAAAATAAAATGAAAAGAAAAAGCAAAAGGAGAAAATGAAAAGAAAAATCAAAGGAATAGCAGTAGCGCGTTTATGGACCCGCGCTATAGCAAACTTAGCTGTAGCGCGGGCTACCAAAACCGGCGCTACTGATAAGTTGGCTATAGCAGTAGCGCGGGTCCACACCCGCACTATAGATAAGTTAGCTGTAGCGCCGGTTTGGGTAGCCCGCGCTACAGCTAAGTTAGCTATAGAGCGGGTCCATAAACGCGCTACTGCTATGTTTGAGTTAACCACACCGCGTGGCCCTTTCTTCCCCAATTCCCCCCATTCCCCCCATTCCATCCCCTTCCCCTCCTCCACGCCATCGCCGGAGCCCTCGTCGCCCTTGCCTCCTCGCGCCATCGCCGGAGCCCGTCCTCGCCGCGCCTGCCTCCTCCTCGACGTCGCCACGCGCCTGCCTCCTCCTCCTCGACCTCGCCGCGCCTGCCTCCTCCTCGACGTCACCGCACGCCTGCCTCCTCCTCCTCGACGTCGCCGCAAGTCCAACCTCCTCTTCCTCCATCGACCTCGCCGCCCTGTAAGCCCCTCCTCTCCCCTCCCCTCTTGTCTCTCTCTGCTCTCTCTCTCTCTCTCTGCCATATGTATGAATCCTAGGTTATTTAGTGCTAGATTAGTTCCATATGAACCCTAGGTTAATTAGTGCTAGATTAGTGCCATGTATACCCTAGGGTTAGTGCTAGATTATGAAACCTAGGTGCCATTTGAACCCTAGGTTAGTGTTATGAACCCTAGTAAAAAAAATTGTTGCTATTTACATTATTTTAGTTCAAACAGAATTGTTGCTATTTAAAAAAAATTAGTTAAAGCAATTCTTGTTATTTAAAGAAAAAACAGAATTGTTGCTATTTAAAAAAACTTTGTTAATGCATTTGTTGCTATTTAAAGAAAAAACAGAATTTTTTATTAGGACAGTAGCTGTTTTATATTAGGACAGTACCTAGGAATTTAAAACATATTTTGATGGTGAATTTCTTTATGGTGAATTTCTTTGAATAATTAAAGTGCATGAATTTCTTTGATATACATGATGTTGGCCGTTGATGGTGAACATATTTCGAATAATTGAAGTGCCAAATGATGTTGGCTGCTGTTGTTGCCATATGATGTGCCAAATGATGGAGATGACGTGCTATTGTTGCCTATGTTGGCTTTTCTTGTTTGCAGGGAAATGATCCGAGTGGCCTATGTTTTGCCGGAATGTTGATTCATTTCCGTTCCGGCGAATTTCAGGCGTTCGATATGTCCACTATTTAGCAAAGGTCATGCCAAAATTTCCCGTGAATTTTGGCATGACTTGTGCTAGAAAGTAGGCATATCGAGTGCCCGGCATTTGCTGACGGGAATGAAACGGCATTCCGGCAAACCATAGGCCTTTTTTTTATGTCATTACTCATTTTATTATAGTTTAAGAATTAAACGAGCAGACTTAATCATAGGAAACATGTCAAACAACGACGAAACCGGGGCTTCTAACCACGCTGCCGACGACATACAATATGACCGTGAACATGATTACCTCGACTTTTTGTCTAGTCAGCAAACAGAAGGTTTGCAGGGCGACCTGGTCATAGCGGACGATGGTACTGCCGCCGACATCGACACGGATGGCACCGGCACTGATGGCAGCGCCGAAGGTACCGGCGCCGAAGCCGGTAACGAAAAGAAGAAGCAGAAGAAGCAGAGGACACGACGCCCTAACAAACTCGGCATCGGAAGAATCCTGGTCACAGAGATGCACCCCGGAAAATTCGAGCCAGTAGCGCCGGATGAAGCTCGCAAGTGCTATGGCAACCAAGTCGGATGCATCCTATGGGAAACTGCGAGAATCAACGACAATGACTTAAGGAAGAGACCACATCTGGAGCACTTGCTCCTAACGAAGCTGCACAAGAGATTCCAGTTCCCTGGCTGGGATCACCGCATAGAAAACCTGTGGGATGATGCTGCCATGAAAGATATCAATAACCACGCCATGGGCATGTTCAGCAACGATTTGGCCCCCTGGAAAGGGAGGGTGAAACGAGTGATTGATGCTAACGAACCCCTCTCCAAGATTTTGGCGGACAATCCGACACTTACGGCAGAGGAGTTCGAAAAGTTCAAGGACACTTCCGCTACCGAGGCAGCCAAGATTAAGTCTGAGAAATACAAGGAGCTTCAACAAAGGAACATGGGGAACCAATGCCTCGGAAGCCGTGGCTACATTGGCAAGAGGCCATATGGGATAAGGAGGACGCGGAACATGAAGCCGCGGGGATCCCAGACCCCTACGCGGAGTTCACCGACCCGCAGGAGCGTGACTTCATCAGGGCCCCGTACAAGTGGGACAAGGAAAAGAAGGTTTGGTACACGGACCCGATCACGAGGAAATTGATTAGATTACTAGTAATTATTCTTTTACCACCTTACATTTAGCTTCTGATCAAGTGGACTACACGTTGTAGTAACATTCGTAAACGGTTCACGTTCCTTTTGCAGAAGGAGCAACACAGGCTTGCGGCTGAAAGCGACTCGTCGTCTCAGTCGTCGATGAGGCCCAAGTGGGACACCCCTCTCAACCGGGCCTTGAACCAACTGCAGGGACTCCCTTTGGACCAGCGGCCGCAATATGGACGTGTGCACGGCGTCGGAGACGGCGCCACGTGGAAGTACTACTACAACGAGGGCCCGGAGGCCAAAAAGCAGAAAAAGAAGTTCAGTCAGTTGAACATCAACGAGAAGGTGAAGCTTGCGGTCGAGAAAAATGCTGCTGAGGTTGACAAAAAAGCAGCTGAGGCCGCCGAAGCGAACAAAAATGAGTTGGTCCAGCAGGCAGTCAATGCAGCTGTAGCTGCCTGCAGAAATGATTTCACTACTAACTTGATTCCGGCTATTATCGACTGGATGAAGCAAAATCTAGACAAGACGGCACAGGATTTTCCCATGCCCAGCTTCGTCGGGAGCAACTCGGTGAACATCGCACCACCACCACCTGCTGCCGCTACCGCACAAGGTCCTACTCCCGCACCTGCTCATAGCAGCCCGTCCTCTATCTCTGGCGTGCTAGGCGGGCCTTCGTCTTTGGCTTGCCTCGACACCCTCACGGTAATTACACGTCGCACCAACATATATATAATCTTCCGTTTTTCGTTGCCTTTCGGATGTCTTACGCCGCAGACATGTCTTCGCAGGCCGACGAAACCCCGTGCACCGTACTCTACATGATCAACGGCCAGAAGGTGGACGTGGGAAAGGCAGTGAAAACAAAGCCCTTGGAACTCACGTTCCACGGCCAGCCGATCCCCGTTGGCACCTTCAGGGTTACCTTGTCGAGTGTGAAAGCGGGCCACGAGGATTTGACTCCTCCAGTACGGCTCGGGGGAGAGGAGGACGAGACCCCGATGTGGCTTGGAGAATGCAAGGGTTGGATGCTGCTATGGCCAAAGAATCTTCTTCGTTTGGAGGCGGCCGAGAGCACACCACTGACGACACATCAGCAAGGTATGAACACCACAACCCCGCCGACGCAATTACTAGTGCCTGTCGTGCCGGGTGAGAGCGGCAGATGACGTGAGGAAGGGGGTCCAAGGGTGGATGATGTATTTGGCCCCGTGGAACAAGGAATGGATGATGAGATGGAGGAGGAGGACCCTCTCCGGTTCCTCAATACCGGCGCCACCTACGACGACGGACAAATGATGAGTCAGCCATATGACTCGGGCTATGAGCATGCGGATGAGGAGATAGATGATGTGCCCGTGCAGGAACGTCCTAGAGTTGATTGCAAGAAGTCTCTCTTCATGCAATCCTCACAGGACACGCCTCTAGATGGCGCCTCAACGCAGGGTCATCTAGCTGAGGGTCGTAAAGTGCTTAGCCCGACGACACTGGTGGCGGGGGTAAGGAAGGGTCTGGACGGTGAACCCAAGAAAAAGGAGAGGAAGAGACCGCCGAAGAGAGGCACTGCTGCCGCCAAAGCTGCCAAAGCTTCTAGCAGCCAGCCGACCGATTTTGCAGACCGT
Source organism: Elymus sibiricus (assembly GCA_039707655.1). Taxonomy (NCBI): domain Eukaryota; kingdom Viridiplantae; phylum Streptophyta; class Magnoliopsida; order Poales; family Poaceae; genus Elymus; species Elymus sibiricus. Next base: position 72,708,059 of record CM077668.1, read on the forward strand.
GTACCGGTTAAAGGTGCGGCGATGTACCATGTCGCGGGCGAGCTGATCCTACCACCGAAACCGCTAGAGGACATATCAGGGGATCTCAGGAGACTGCACGACCATGTGCTGTCAACTTAGAAAAGCCTTCTTGCCTCGGAAGATCCAGGATATCCGCTTTACGCGGTTCGTGTGCCTCAGGCCAAGTGCTACGTCGACACACTGCCCGCGGAGGTGTTCTTCCTGTGGTTTGATCACATCTTTGAGATGTTTCTCACGAGGCGGCTCGATTTTATGATCGTTTGCCTTTTTGTGCTACATATGAACTTCGTCATCAGGAGAGAACAAATCTCACAAATCTCGATGGCGGATCCATACTACATGCATGAGTCCTTCTTGAGTCTCGGCGAGTTTGAACATAAAGCTGCTAGGGACTACATCGAATACTTCATGGTAACGAATAAGGACAAGGAAACGATTCTCCTGCCTTATCATCCGATGTAAGTCATTGCCGGACAACCCTTTCGTACGTTTCAATCATTCCTTCGCTCATATGGAGCCTAATTTGAGGTGTCTTTATTTTCCGCAGCAACGGGCGCACCATCCTTATCGTTCTTTTCCCGCGAGTCTCCCACGCCGTGTATTTCGACTCGTCCAGAAACTTCGAGAAGAAAGACTACACCCACATAATGGATATTCTGGATGATGCTCTCCACGGCTTCAGCATGAGGGGTGGCCACATGGAGATCAGGAAACAAAGGAAGAACAAGCCGACAACAAGCAAGAACGATGGATTCTACCTCCTCCATCTCATGATGGAGTTCATAAGGGATCACCAACAGCTTCGCATGACAACAAGAAATGATGAACATATCCGCATATGGGCAGAATCCTTAGGAGACGAACCGGATTATAAACTCAGAGATGACTTCTTTCGCATTCAGACGGACATTGCAACGATCATCATGAAAGAAGTTGTCGAAGAGAAGGGGATGTTCCACCATGGCCCTATATCGCGAGCTGACGTCAGAACTTGCATAGGCATGCAACGTCAGGACCTGACGCTGTTCACGAAGCTAGGGTGCATCCTCCCGGATATGGATGGGTGGAACTTCCAGTGATTGACGATGCCGATGATGATGTGTCGGTTGAACTTGTAGTTTCTGTAGCGATGAAACTTTGTGATGTCAACGGTCCTGCTGAATTTGCGTAATGCTAGTTTGTTAGTTTGGGTACGATGACCTGCGTACATCTAGTTAATTAGTTTGGGTACGATTAACCAGCGTTGATTAATTATGTTTACTATATGTTGCATCTATTAGCTAACTCTTTCTTTTCGTGTTGCTCAAATATATTATGTTGCATATTATTGTTGAATTCGCTTGATGAAGATGCATCTCTAACAGGTACATAGGTCCTTGATGGCGAAGAAGTGCTATGCCATGTACATAGGGAGGGTTCCGGGAGTGTACGATGAGTGGCCCGAGTGTCAGGCCCAAGTGTCACGGTTCTCGGGTGGCAGCCATAAAGGGTTCGATAGCAGACAAGAAGCAGAAGCTAGTTACTTGAGGTTCACGCTAGCATGAGAGAGGAATCACAACCGGTGCCTCATGTACTGCATAATTCCGCTCTTACTCATAGTGATAGCTCTTCTCTTCTATATCATCGTTTTAGATGGATGATGAAACATGTGTATGGGATGACGATGTAGTTGCATGTATTCGAGACATATCATAACTTGTATCGCTATTTCGAGATCGATGATGATGAGAGACATAATTTGTGTTGGATGATGATGACATGATTTGATGAAACTATTTGCATGTGTATGATATGATGAGACTATTGTGTGTATGATATGACTGGCTATTGTATAAAACCTATTAAAAAATAGAGGAAAAACGCTGCAGAAAAAAAATTACAGACAATAGTAACAGTAGCGAGGGGTATGTGTGTAGCAGTAGCGCTGCCTTAGCAGTAGTGCGTGTTAAACAGGCGCGCTGCAGCTTTTATCAGTAGCGAGGTTCACCTAAACGCGCTACTGCTAAACTCTGGTAGCAGTAGTGCGGGTTGAACAACGCTACTGCTAATAGTTAGCTGTAGCGCCGTAGCAGTAGCGCGCCCACCCGCGCTACTGCTATGACAAAACCCTGCGCTACTGCTAGGGTTTTCCCTAGTAGTGTGGGACTGGTGTGACTTGGGGCTATTCTGTGATTTACTTCGGAAACAGGCCCGACATAATGCCTATGTACTGATCATGCCATGAGTAAACCTCATAACTATGCGCTTTTCTATCGACTGCCCAACAGTATTTTTTTTACCCACCGTATGCTATGCTTATGAGAGAGATGCCTCTAGTGAAAACTGTGGCCCCCAGGTCCATCCAAATCATATTACTAAAACCCTAATTTACTTGCTGCAATTTATTACCTTTTATTCCCGTTTGCAATTTATAAACCTATCACTATCAGAATTAATCCTTGCAATTAACGAGTACAAGGGGATTGACAACCCTCTTACCCGCGTTGGGTGCAAGTATTTGCTCTTGTGTGTGCAGGTACTGTCGACCTTTGTCTGTGTGAATCTCCTATTGGTCCGATATCCTTGGTTCTCTAGTGAGGGAAATACTTATCCGCTACTATATTGCTTCACCCTTCCTCTTCGGAGAAAATCCCAACGCAGCTCACAAGTAGCAGTGATGACCTGCAAGTGCGCAGGGTTGTTGTGGCACTTTTGTTGTGATAAGTAGAGTGTCGAACCCACAGGGAGCTTACAGGAAGGCACCACATACCCTGCAACTACGTTGTCACTTTCACGTAGCCACGTACGCACCCAAACCGGAGTTTGGAAATAGTCTACTCTATCGTTGCTAGGAAAATGATCTGTCATATCTATAATTTTTGATTGTTTCATGCCAATATTCTACCACTTTCACATATTTTTGGCAACATTTTATATTATTTTTGGGACTAACATATTGATCCAGTGCCAGTTCCTGTTTGTTGCATGTTTTTTGTTTCATAGAATATCCAAATCAAATGAATTCCAAATGCAATAAAATTATATGGAGAATTCTTTTGGAATATATGTGATTTTTGGGAGGTGGAATCAACGCAAGGCGGTGCTCGTGGGCCCCACGAGGCACCAGGGCGCGCCAGGGGGGGCCCGGAGCGCCGTGGTGCCTCATGAGGCCCTCGTAGGTCGGTTGGTGCTATTCTTCGGGCGCAAGGAAGCTAATATCTAGGAAAAAATCGTGTTAAAATTTCAGCGCAATCGGAGTTACGGATCTCCGGGAATTTAAGAAACGGTGAAGGGCCAGAAAATAGGAGCGCGAAACAGAAGAGAACAGAGAGAGAGAGATCCAATCTAGGAGGGGCTCCTGCCCCTCCGCCGCCATGGCAGCCATGGACCAGAGGGGATACTCTCCTCCCATCTAGGGGGGAGTACAAGGAAGAAGAAGAAGGAGGTGGCTCTCTCCCCCTCTCTTCCGGGGGCGTCGGAGCATCGCCGGGGGAAACATCGTGACGGCGATCTACACCAACAACTTCGCCGCCGTCACCACCAAGTCTCTCCCCCTCTATGCAGCGGTGTAACACCTCTTCTCCCCGCTGTAAGCTCTACTTAAACATGGTGCTTAATGCTACATATTATTATCCAATGATTTGTGGCCATCCTATGATGTTTGAGTAGATTCTTTTTGTCCTATGGGTTGATTGATGTTCGTGATTGGTTTGAGTTGTATGTTTTATTTTGGTGCTGTCCTATGGTGCCCTCCGTGTCACGCAAGCGTGAGGGATTCCTACTGTAGGGTTTGCAATACGTTCATAATTCTCTTATAGTGGGTGGCGTGAGTGACTGAAACACATACCCGAGTAAGGGGGTTGTTGCGTATGGGAGTAAAGAGGACTTGATACTTAATGCTATGGATGGGTTTTACCTTAATGATCTTTGGTAGTTGCGGATGCTTGCTAGAGTTCCAATCATAAGTGCATATGATCCAAGTACGGAAAGTATGTTAGCTCATGGTTCTCCCTCATATAAAATTGCAACACTGATTACCGGTCTAGTTATCGATTGGCTATGGACAAATCCTTTTCTTGTGTTACAAAAGCTTTCTACTAAACAACTAACTTTTATTATCTTGCAAATTACTCGTAGTTTTATTTCCTCTAAGTACTTCTAGTTTTATTCTTGCAAACCTAACCTATCACCTACAAAATAGTTTCATACTTGTTCTTGGTAAAGGAAACGTTAAGTGCGCGTAGAGTTGTATCGGTGGTCGATAGAACTTGAAGGGAATATTAATTCTACCTTTAGCTCCTCGTTGGGTTCGACACTCTTATTTATCGAAAAAGCTACAATTGATCCCCTATACTTGTGGGTTATCAAGACCCTTTTTCTGGCGCCGTTGCCGGGGAGCAATAGCGTGGGGTTGATATTCTTGTGTGTGCTTGTTTGCTTTATCACTAAGTAGATTTTATTTTCTGTTCTAAGTTGTTCTCTATCTTTAGTTATGGATATGGAACACGAAACACCAAAAAAATTAGTTGCACTTGCTACTCATGGAGGTGGGGAACTTCCTAAAACCCTCGATGCTCGTTATGTGGAAAACATTAAATACTACTTTGATAATCCTGATAAAACTCCACTCAACTTGATAATGGGAGTTACTTTGGATCAACGGGAATACTTTAGGGATTATCGCTTGTCTCAAAAAGGGAAACTCTTATGGGATCAAATTTATTATTTGCATTGGTATGCTCGGAATTTATGCTTAAGATATGATTATACTTGCTGCTCTAGGATGAAGGCTCCACACCTTCCCTTTTCATGTGAATTTAATGATAATGAAACCTTGGCTTCTTATGCTAATGGTATATATGATTACTATGATGTGGAACAAATAGAAGAATTTGTTGCTTTTAAGGGTGCTTATGAAATTGAATCTTTGTTTGAAAATTATGATGATGCTATTTACCGATCTGAAAATTTTGCTATACATAAATATTGCTATGAGAATTATGAATACAATGCCTATATTGATCAATTTATTGAGAAAGTCTCCACTGTCCGAGAAGAGACTAATATTTTGCAGGCTCCTATGGAAGAAGAAATTGATGACACTGTGAGCTCATTAGATGAAAAAATTGAGGAGGAGAGCGAAGAACAAAAGGTGGAAGAGCGGATTGATCACCCGTGCCCACCTTCTAATGAGAGTAACTCTTCAACTCATACATTGTTTAATTTCCCTTCGTGCTTACCGAAGGATGAATGCTATGATAATTGCTATGATCCATTGGATTCGTTTGAAATATCCCTTTTTGATGAAATTCATACTTGCTATGCTTGTGGCCATGATGCCAATATGAATTATGCTTATGGAGATGAACTTGCTATAGTTCCTTATGTTAAGAATGAAAATGTTGCTATTGCACCCACACATGATAGTCCTATTATCTTTTTGAATTCTCCCAACTACACTATATCGGAGAAGTTTGCGCTTATTAAGGATTATATTGATGGGTTGCGTTTTACTACTACACATGATGATTTTGATGGATATAATATGCATGTTCTTGCTGCTCCTACTTGCAATTATTATGAGAGAGGAACTACAACTCCACCTCTCTATGTTTCCAATACGATAAAATTGCAAGAAACTATTTATACTATGCATTGGCCTTTACTTGATGTGCATGAATTGTTCTTTTATGACATGCCGATGCATAGGAAGGGAGTTAGACTTCATCATTGCATGATATATGTTGCTCTGTGCTCACTACTAAAATCAAAATCATTGTTAATTAAAATTGGCTTTGATATACCTTGGGACCCGGGTGGATCAATTACTTGAGCACTTTATGCCTAGCTTAATGGCTTTAAAGAAAGCGCTGCCAGGGAGACAACCGGAAGTTTTAGAGAGTCATTTATTTCTGTTGAGTGATTTTATAAAGTTTAAAAACAAAAAAATATAGAGGGGAACCTAAAACTTTTTCAAAAAGAAAAGTGAAAGTAATAAAGACGAGCACCGTTGAAGTGGGGGAGCTCCTTGAACTTTGTTCATGCCCATGGAAACTTTGCAAATCTTGAGTTACAGAAACTTTTCAACAAAAATAATTATCCCCTTGTACAAATCCATTGTATTATAAAAATAATGTGCCAAGATTTGCCTTAGGATGTTTAAATTGCTTGTTTGGTTTGTGCAGTGGAAAAACAGAAACTTTTGCTGTAGTGTATGAATTTACATTTTTTACTGGAACATGTAAAAATTCTGAAATTTTTACACGGTACTGCTATGAAAATTATTTATTTTTTCCTAAATTTTCAAAAAAATTGGAGTTACAGAAGTATGGTCAATGTTCAGATTACTACAGACTATTCTGTTTTTGACAGATTCTGTTTTTGGTGCATTGTTTTGCTTGTTTTAATGAAACTATGGATTGTATCGGAAGGTATAAGCCATGGAGAAGTTAGAATACAGTAGTTATAATGCAAAAATAAAATATGAATGGGTTTGCAACAGTACTTAAAGTAGTGATTTGCTTTATTATACTAACGAATCTCACGAAGGTTTTGTTATGTTTTGTGTGGATGAAGTGTTCAAAGATCGAGGAGGTATTGATATGAGAAGAATGAGGAGAGGAAATAGCTCAAGCTTGGGGATTCCCAAGGCACCCCAAGTAAATATTCAAGGAGACTCAAGCGTCTAACCTTGGGGATTCCCCGGAAGGCATCCCATCTTTATTCAACAATTATCGGTATGTCTCGGTTTTTGTTTTGTTCACATGATATGCGTAAATTCTTGGAGCATCTTTTGTATTTATTTTTCCTTTTTATTTTATGCACCATGCTGGTATGAGATACTCATTGGTTGATTTATAGAATGCTCTTTGCACTTCACTTATATCTTTTGAGTATGGCTTTATAGAATGCTTCATGTGCTTCACTTATATCATTTGAAGTTTGGATGCCTGTTTCTCTTCATATAGAAAACCATTATTTGTAGAACGCTCTTTTGCTTCACTTATATTTGTTAGAGCATGGTCTTTTGTATAAACAATTAAACTCTCTTGCTTCACTTATATCTATTTAGAGAGTCAACAGGAATTGGTCATTCACATGGTTAGTCCGAAAATCCTACATAAACCTTGTAGATCACTGAATATGATATGTTTGATTCCTTGCAATAGTTTTGCGATATGGAGATGATAATATGTGAGTTATGCTAGTGGGTAATTGTGATTTAGTAAGAATATTGGTGTTAAGGTTTGTGATTCCCTATGCATGCATGTAAACTCAATAGTTATGCAACGAAGTTATATCCTACTTATGGTGCATTATTCAGTGTTAGTTATTCTCAATGCATGCTTATGACCGTTTTCATTTTCTGGTTGGTTGCTTCTCAATCTATTTGCTAGCCTTCATTTGTACTAAGCGGGAATACTGCTTGTGCATCCAAACTCCTTAAACCCAAGTTGTGCCAAATGAGTCTACCATATCTACCTATATGCGGTATTTCAATGCCGTTCCAAGTAAATTTGCATGTGCCAACTCTAATTTTTCAAAATAATTTTTTGTTTTGTCTGCCCGTACCGCTCATGAAGCGGCAGGGGGTGGCCAATATTTTCTATGTTAGGTTTGTTATTCTCACGATGAGTGTTTATTCACTTGTCATTGCACGAGAGAGTGGTTGGTAATTGGGATGCCCAGTCCCACAATGAATCAAAAATTAATAACAACAAAATTCCTTGGAAAGTGTTGGTATGGAATGCACCCGTGGATACGGCTAGCCATGGATTGTGAAAGAATGGTGGAAAGGAAATAAACTTTATTTTCTGTTTGGGAACCGCCTATGATGTGTCTAGCATGGAAGATATTGGGAACTCTCGGTCGTTTTCGTTGACAGGAAAAGCATGCCTCTCAAAATAATTTTATCTCTCTAATTTAAGCTTTGAGCTCTGGCACCTCTGCAAATCTCTGCTTCCCTCTGCGAAGAGCCTATCTATTTTACTTTTATGCATTTTTATTTTTATTGAGTCTCCATCTTCTCTTATAAAGCACCAACTGGAGAGCACTATTGTCATACTTGTGCATTGGGTGTAGTTAATGTTGAGTGTGTTTCATGAATGGATCAATGACTGAGCATAATGGGCTAGGGATAACTTTCTTTAGTGTTGATATTTTGAAAGACATGGTTGTTTGTTAGTATGCTTGAGTATTGATGTCTTTATATCAAATTATAGACTATTGCTTCGAATCACTCGTGTCTTAATATTCATGCCATGATTAAACTCTATGATCAAGATTATGCTAGGTGGCATTCCACATCAAAAATTGTCTTTTTTATCATTTACCTACTCGAGGACGAGCAGGAATTAAGCTTGGGTATGCTGATACATCTCTGTTGTATCTACAATTTTTGATTGTTTCATGCCAATATTATACCACTTTCACATATTTTTGTCAAAATTTTATATTATTTTTGGGACTAACGTATTGATCCAGTGCCCAGTGCCTGTTCCTGTTTGTTGCATGTTTTTTGTTTCACAGAATATCCATACCAAATGAAGTCCAAATGCAATAAAATTTTACGGAGAATTATTTTGGGATATATTGGAATCAACGCAAGGCGGTGCTCGTGGGCCCCACGAGGCACCAGGGCGCGCCAGGGGGGGCCCGACGCACCGTGGTGCCTCGTGAGGCCCTCGTAGGTCGGTTGGTGCTATTCTTCGGGTGCAAGGAAGCTTATATCCAGAAAAAAAACGTGTTAAAATTTCAGCACAATCGGAGTTACGGATCTCCAGGAATTTAAGAAACAGTGAAGGGCCAGAAAACAGGAGCGCGAAACAGAAGAGAACAGAGAGAGAGAGATCCAATCTAGGAGGGGCTTCTGCCCCTCCGCCGCCATGGCAGCCATGGACCAGAGGGGAAACTCTTCTCCCATCTAGGGGGAGGCCAAGGAATAAGAAGAAGGAGGGGGGCTCTCTCCCCCTCTCTTCCGGTGGCGCCGGAGCGTCGCCGGGGGAAACATCGTGACGGTGATCTACACCAACAACTTCGCCGCCGTCACCACCAACTCTCTCCCCCTCTATGCAGCGGTGTAACACCTCTTCTCCCTGCTGTAATCTCTACTTAAACATGGTGCTTAATGCTACATATTATTATCCAATGATTTGTGGCCATCCTATGATGTTTGAGTAGATTCTTTTTGTCCTATGGGTTGATTGATGATCGTGATTGGTTTGAGTTGTATGTTTTATTTTTGTGCTGTCCTATGGTGCCCTCCGTGTCGCGCAAGAGTGAGGGATTCCCGCTGTAGGGTTTGCAATACGTTCAAAATTCTCTTATAGTGGGTGGCATGAGTGACTGAAACACATACCCGAGTAAGGGGGTTGTTGCGTATGGAAGTAAAGAGGACTTGATACTTAATGCTATGGTTGGGTTTTACCTTAATGATCTTTGGTAGTTGCGTATGCTTGCTAGAGTTCCAATCATAAGTGCATATGATCCAAGTACGGAAAGTATGTTAGCTCATGCCTCTCCCTCATATAAAATTGCAACAATCATTACCGGTCTAGTTATCGATTGCCTATGGACAAATCCTTTTCTTGTGTTACAAAAGCTTTCTACTAAACAACTAACTTTTATTATCTTGCAAATTACTTGTAGTTTTATTTCCTCTAAGTACTTCTAGTTTTATTCTTGCAAACCTATCCTATCACCTACAAAATAGTTTCATACTTGTTCTTGGTAAAGCAAACGTTAAGTGCGCGCAGAGTTGTATTGGTGGTCGATAGAACTTGGAGGGAATAATAATTCTACCTTTAGCTCCTCGTTGGGTTCGACACTCTTATTTATCGAAAAAGCTACAATTGATCCCCTATACTTGTGGGTTATCAGAAAACTACATAAAAAGGATAATTAACTAAACTACTAACAAGAGAGTAAAAACAGTAAATAAAAAATGATAAGTTAGTAAGGACGGTGCTTGAGTAATAAAGCGTTCTCAAGGGTTCTGGAATCACTACCACATATATGAACTATCGAATCCTCTATTCACTGGTCAAACGCATAAGTGGGCAGAGCCGGGTACAGTACACGTTCTACTCGAAGTAGACCTCGTGCCACGCACACCACCATCATAGTCTCCCCCATAGGGTTACAACTATTGATAATTAAGGGTTACCCCATGGACTCGACCTCCCTAAGGGTTCTCCATTATTCCCCTATACGACAAGAAATCAAAGGCTTTTACTATCACCTCTAATTACCCCAATGCCCCAACCCTTCACAATGACAGTAGTTCCTCTACGACCTATCATGGCAATAGTGCGAGCAAGGCCTCCTCTCAGCACTCGTGAGAACACTAACTCGAATCATGAACAGAAGATATTGGATCACATCAAGAATCATATAGAGTTCAACCATATCCTCAAGAACTAATGTAATTACTCAAACATACACATGAAGGTTAGGGACAAGTTACAAGCCGGCATTAAGCCAGTGAAGGGAGAAGGCTTGGTGGTGATGGCGGTGGCGCGGTGATGATGATGATGATGGTGGCCGTGTCGGTGGTGATGGAGATGGGGGCGCCACCAGTGGTGGCGGAGCCGGCATGAGGGCGCCGGTCCGAAGGCCGATGCTCATGGTGGTGGAGCCCCCTCCTTCTTCCCTTGGCATTGTCCCTCCTTCTCTGGTGTGGAGCAACAATGGAGATGGTTGTGGATGAATGGGATGTATGGATGATTGCTTGATGATGAATGGCGGCGGCTAGGGTTAAGGGAGACATATATAGAGAGGCTACTAGCCTCCTCTGTTGATGGGCATCATCCAAGGGCTCAAGATGAGCCTGCTACTTGTGTGCGGCGTTGGAATTTTCCCCGAAGAGGAAGGGTGAAGCAATATAGTAGCGGATAAGTATTTCCCTCAGTGAGAACCAAGGTTATCGAACCAATAGGAGAACCACGCAAATTCCCGTCGTCAGCACCTACACACACAAAAGAAAACGCTTGCACCCAACGCGGGCAAGAGGGTTGTCAATCCCCTTGAACTCGTCACTTGCAACGATTAATTCTGATAGTGGTAGATAGATAAAAAGAAAAGTAAAATAAAATGTATAAAATTGCAGCAATGTATTTTTAGTTTTAGTAATATGATTAAGGTAGACCCGGGGTCCTTAGTTTTCACTAGAGGCTTCTCTCTCGAAACAATAGCATACGGTGGGTAAACAAATTACTGTTGGGCAATTGATAGAAAAGCGCATAGTTATGACGTTATTCATGGCAATGATCACATATATATGCATCACGTCTGTGACAAGTAACCGACTCCTGCCTGCATCTACTACAATTACTCCACCAATCGACCGCTATCCAGCATGCATCTATGGTCACTACTTCCGAAATGGTTAGCAGTGACGGGAGCAAAATGGGCATCAGTGGCGGGCTTTGGGCTCGCCACTGGTAAAAGTCCACCAGTGGCGGGCCATGGGCCCGCCACTACTAGGAAGGCACCACTGGCGGGCCTGGGTTTTGGCCCGCCACTACTAATTTCGGGTAGGATTTAATTCCACCTGGATTAGCCTGTTACTAGTGGCAGGTGATACGTCTCCAACATATCTATAATTTATGAAGTATTCATGCCATGTTTATTATAGTTTTGTATGATTTGGGGCACTTTTATATGCGTTTTATATGATTTTCATGGACTAACATATTGACCTAGTGCCCAGTGCCAGTTGCTGTTTTCTGCTTGTTTTTGGTTTTCCAGAAAATCCATATCAAATGAAGTCCAAATGCAGCGAAACCTTTTGACGATTTTTTTTGGAAGGAAATAGACCCAGGAAGCTTCGGAGGAGCAGCAGAAGAGCCACCTGGGCGCGCCTGCCCCCCCCCCCCCTAGGCGTGCCCTGGTGCCTCGTGGGCCCCCTGTGGCACCTCTTTGCGTGATTCGAATGCTGAAAAATCATATATATTTAGAAACCCCCGAAAGTTAACCTAGATGAGTTTTTACGCCGCCGCAAGCCTCTGTACCTAGGAGATCCCATCTGGAGCCCTTTTTCGGCACCCTGCCGGAGGGGGGGAATCATCACCGGAGGCCATCTTCATCATCCCGGCGGTCTCCATGATGAGGAGGCAGTAGTTCACCCTCGGGGGTGAGGGTATGTACTAGTAGCTATGTGTTTAATCTCTCTCTCTCGTGTTCCTGATATGGCACGATCTTGATGTATCGCGAGCTTTGTTAATATAGTTGGATCATATGGTGTTTCTTCCCTCTCTATCCTTGTTGTGATGAATCAAATCTTTTCCCTTTGAGGTTTCGTTATTGTCGCATTGAATATTTCAGATTTGAGAACACTTGATGTATGTCTTGCATATGAATACCTGTGGTGACAATGGGGTATCATATTGATTCACTTGATGTATGTTTTGGCACTCAACTTGCGAATTCCCGAGGTGACATTGGGGTAATCTTGCATAGGGGTTGATGCACGTTTTCATTATCTTTTCTCCGATAGAAACTTTGGGGGTGCTCCTTGGAGTTCTTTGTGTGGATTGAATATTATGATTATGAAGTTGTTTGATGCATATCGTATAATCAACTAATGGATACTTGTGGTGACATTGGAGTATCTAGGTGACATTAGAGTTGGTTGATGTGTATCATATGGTGTTATTTCAGTACGAACTCTAGGGCTGTTTGTGACACTTATAGGAATAGCTCAATAGATCGATCGGAAAGGATACCTTTGAGGTGGTTTCGTACCCTACAAACAATTTCTATCTTATGTTCTCCGCTAATAGGAACTTGGGAGTGATTCTTTATCGCACATTGAGGGATGGTTATATGATCCAATTATGTTAGCATTGTTGAGAGATTGCACTAGTGAAAGTATGAACCCTAGGCCTTGTTTCTAAGCATTGCAATATCATTTATGCTCACTTTTGTTACTTGCTACCTTGCTGTTTTTTATTGTTCGCATTACAAAAACCTATATCTACTATCCATACTACACTTGTATCACCGTCTCTTCGCCGAACTAGTGCACCTATACAATTTACCATTGTATTGGGTGTGTTGGGGACACAAGAGACTCTTTATTATTTGATTGCAGGGTTGTTTGAGAGAGACCATCTTCATCCTATGCCTCCCACGGATTGATAAACCTTAGGTCATCCACTTGAGGGAAAATTGCCGCTGTCCTACAAAACTCTGCGCTTGGAGGCCCAACACGAGTCTACAAGAATAAGTTGTGTAGTAGACATCAAGCTCTTTTCTGGCGCCGTTGCCGGGGAGGTGAGTGCTTGAAGGTATATCTTTAGATCTTGCAATTGAATCTTTTAGTTTCTTGTTTATCACTAGTTTGGTTTTATAAAAAGAAAACTACAAAAAAATGGAATTGAGGTTGACTCATATTATTCGTCTTTATAATGTCTTTTCTGAAAATGATGGATCAGAAAATTGTGCTCAATTGATAGAAGAAGAATTCAATAAAATGTTTTGCATAAAATCTTTGAATGATGAGCATGATTGCAATGTTGCTAGTATGAATTCTTTGAATATCCATGATGCTAGTGATATGAAAAGCCATAAGCTTGGGGATGCTATGTTTGATGAAGATGATATTTTTAGTCCCCCAAGTTTTGATAAGCAAATTTATTATGATGATTGCATGCCTCCTATTTATGATGATTATAATTATGAAAGTGGATTTGGAGAGGTCATGACTTTATTTAAAGATGATTCTACTATTTTGAAAGAGGTTTCAATTGATTATGACAAAAAAGTTGCTATCTATGATGATTATTGTGATGACATGTATGCTATAAAGAATAATGATAACCATGAAACTTGTCATCGTGATTTTTATTTTCAATTGGATTATTCCAATCAAGTATCACATGATAGTTATTTTGGTGAGTTTGCTCCCACCATTATGAATGAGAAGGAATTTGCTTATGTGGAGAGTAATAAAATTTCTATGCTTGTGGATCATGAAAAAAATGCTTTATGTGTACCTCTTGCCTTTGACGTGCCAGTGGGCACGGGTCACATCAGGACACGATGGTGTTACTGTGGCAGGTGGAGCATGCCCGTCATAATAATAATAACACCTCCTAAGTCGACCTAGATCGAGTCTTGTTCTGTCATGCCTAGCTAAAATTCGTGCTGCCACTTGTCTTCCCGTGAGGGGAGTACGGCTTAGTAAGTTGCTAACCCCTTTCCGTGTGCACACCACTTAGAGGGGCCATGATGAGGGTTCCATGGCCATGGACAAATGCTAGTCATCGGGTCAGGGAGCATGGGTGTATCCGGCTGGGCTGATAGGTGGGCACCCCTTGTAATCCGTGCGTATAAATAGTGATCCCATGCTATTCAAGACGATGGTCTCCCCGTCTTAGAGTTTTTGTTGAACGATACTTTGGGTGATTCCTAGCATCCGAAGAGTTAATCTGGTGTGTGCTGGTCAGGTGTGTTTTCAACCCAAAGACCGTAATGGGAATTAGTCAGCGTCTCGGTGTTGGCTAAAGAAATCCTATACACATGGGTAAAGAGTACACCCTCTGCAGAGTTATACCTATTCGAATAGCCGTGTCCACGGTCAAGGACGTTAGCTGGGAAGGGTCAAGTGTCGGTCCCGGTGTCGGTCTTCGGAGGGTATAATTAAAATTGAGCATGATTCATTTTTCAGGATAATTATTATCGCTACTGATGCTATCATGAATATTATAGTTAACATGAATATTATTGTGAATTAACCTTTTCTTCTATGTGTAACCTCTGAGTATCACTTGGGATGGCTAGTCCACCTGGATACTCAGTTTTATTTTCTTTTCTGAGTATCACTTGGGATGGCTAGTCCACCTGGATATTCAGTTTTATTTTCTTTTCTGAGTATCACTTGGGATGGCTAGTCCACCTGGATACTCAATTCTTTTCAAGACCTCTCGAGGCGTTGCTTTCAGACACCCGTTTGGCATTTCTTTTCAAGACCTCTCGAGGCGTCGCTTTCCGACACCCGTTTGGCATTTCTTTTCAAGACCTCTCGAGGCATCGCTTTCAGACACCCGTTTGGCATTTATTTTCAAGACCTCTCGAGGCGTCGCTTTCAGACACCCGTTTGGCATTTTTCTTGGAATTTCTCGGGCGGTCCAATGCCCGATGTTCCATTTTATTTTCTTGGTTTATTACTGAAATTATATAATCATTCATCCACACCATATTAAAATTTAGCATGCCATAATTTAATTCCGGTCAGCATATGCATTTAATATGGTCCATCATGAACATACGCATTCGGTATATCTTTTGTTCATAATGTTTGCGAGTACATTCC
Source organism: Elymus sibiricus (assembly GCA_039707655.1). NCBI lineage: Eukaryota > Viridiplantae > Streptophyta > Magnoliopsida > Poales > Poaceae > Elymus > Elymus sibiricus. Next base: position 72,723,375 of record CM077668.1, read on the forward strand.
AACGTACTCACAGGCTTGTCCCTGGCTTGTTAATTTGGCCAGACCCGGAGGAAGACGAGCTTGTGGAGGAAGAGTGCGCTAGCGAGATCGACGCTTAGAGGTGTTCCCAGTCAGTCAACATGTGGTCTTGGAGTCTACCACGTGTATCATCCGTAGTGCTTCCGCTACACTAATAAAATAGCCAAGCCTCACGCTGACGCTTGGCTTTACTTTATTGTATCAGTGTTGTAATATCACCACACCACTGTCTTATTCCGCCACCGTCGTATGTTGACAAGTTTGTAATAAATATTGAGCACTCTGGCTCAACCCTGTGTAACATTATGTATGTACTGGATATCTATATCAAGGGAGTCCACCAGTTGTTCTGATCTTGGCACTACTAGGAAATACCTTATAGGTGGAGGCTTAATAGTAGCGAGGGGAAAACACTGGCGCTACTGGTAATTAGCAGTAGCGCGCTCTAAGGACAGGCGCTACTGGTATCAACTTAGCAGTAGCGCGGGTGTACGTGACATCGCTGCTGGTAAATGGGCCCCACCGTACCCACCAGGCCACGAATAGTAGCAGCGCGGGCTGGGGAAAAGGCGCTACTGCTATTGCTATTAGCAGTAGTGCGGGTCAGGTAACCACCGCTGCAACTACGGCTGCACTGGTCCACGTGGTGGTCCCCTCTTAGCAGTAGCGCGGTTTGTGGACTAGCGCTGCTGCTATTGCTCTTAGCAGTAGCGCCGTTCGCCAACGCGTGCTACTGCTAAGCCGCAACTGGCACCTTTTGAAACCCCCTTTCCCCCCTCCCCCCTCCTCTCTCCCTCACTTCTTCTCCCTCACTTGCTTTCCCCATTAGCTAGCTTTCTTCTCTCTTCCTTCTCCTACCACTCTTCTCTCTACTTTAATGCCCCCTCCACCATCTCCATTAATGCACCCCTTTTCTCTCTTATCTTCCTCACTCTTCTCTCCTCCCTCCACTAGTTAGAGCTAGCCATCTCCTTCCCCTACTAGCTATAGATCTATCCATTTAGTAAGTGGAACCTATCAACTCCCCAAATAGATCTATTCTTTAATGAAGTAAAGCCATCTAGTCACCGTGCTTCTCTCTCTCGATAGCTAGGTGAGTAAAAAATTGTGCTTTGAAAGAATTAATGGAAAATATGTGTGCGATATGACCGAATCGGGCGATATGATGGAAATTGTGCATGTGGCATGAGTTGCCGCATATATGTTTATTTGCCGAATTGTGTGTGACATGAGAGTTGCTTATGTTTTGCCGAAATGTCGATTTATTTCCGTTTCGGCGAATTTTGGGCAAACTCTATATGTCCTTTTTTTAGGGAAGGTCATGCCGAATTTTTGTATGACCTTGATGCATGGATGCGTTTATAATCCTTTTGCTTATTAATTATACCATGCAGGCAATCATGAAGGTCAGTGGAACGATGGTGGAAAGATGGTTGCGATCCGCGGTGCACGACAAGTATGAAAATAACCGGAAGGAGATTTTCTGTCCGTGTCGAAGATGCAAAGGAGGAGTCTTGCTCGACCCCTTTAAGGAAGGCCATTTGAAAGCGCACCTGCTGATGACTGGTTTCATGGATGGCTATACTCGGTGGATAAGTGAAGATGATGATGTCGATGGGGCAGCCAATGATGACATTGGACCAGACGAAGAGATGACCGATAATGGTGGTGGAGAAGAGGCCGAACATGGCGGCGGAGAAGAGGCCGGACATGGGGGTGGAGAAGAGGCCGGACATGGGGGCAGAGAAGTGGCCGGACATGACAGAGAAGACGCGGACACGCCGGAGCATTCGTCGCTACTAAGTTCAGTCATGCGGGACCCTCATGTTCGAGACCTGCTTCGCAAGAAGACGACTAACGACAGAGCTGCGTGTAGAGAGGAGGCCAAGCTGGAGCAACTGGAGGTAGACTCTCATACTCCATTGTATGATGGTTGCGATCCCGAGGTGACCCACTTGAGTTTCACGCTCGAACTTCTAAAGACAAAGGCTAAAAACAAATGGACCGACAGAAGCCTCGATGAGCTTCTCAAGTATCTAAAGAAGGTTCTTCCCGCGGGGAATCTGTGTCCTACTAGTGTCGATGAGGCCAAGAAGATCGTGTGCCCTCTTGATCTGCCGCAGATTAGATACCATGCATGCATCAACGATTGCATCATTTATCAGAAGGAGCACGCAGAAAAAAACAACTGTCCGGTGTGCAATGCTTCTCGATACAAGAAGGCCGGAAAGAAATCTCCCCAGAAAGTTGTATGGTACCTACCGATCACTCCCCGTCTGAAGCGTTATTTCGTAGATCCTAAGGAAGCAAAGCTCATGCGCTGGCACGCGGAGAGGGTGAAGTCTGACGATGGAGATGATCCGAAGTTGAGACACGTCGCGGATGCAAGCCAGTGGAGAGCGTTCAATGCCGAATATTGATTTTTCGTAGGTGATCCAAGGCACATCGTGCTTGGCGCGAGTACTGATGGCATGAATCTATTTGGCAACCAAAACACCAACCATAGCACATGGCCCGTGTTTGTATGGATGTACAAGTTTCCCCCCTGGAAGTGCATGAAGACAAAGTACATACACATGAGCATGCAGATTCAAGGGCCGAAACAACCGGGAAATAATATTAATCTGTATCTGGGGCTACTTCAAGAGGAGTTAGACACGTTATGGAAAACACTGGCCAAGACATGGGATGCCAGCAAAGGCGAGTATTTCTATATGAGAGCCGCGCTGATGATGACAGTGCACGACTATCTCGGTTACGGATATGTCGCAGGCCAGGTGTGCCACGGATATTGCAGATGCATGCGGTGCATGGATGATACAACGTCTCAGCAGCTAACGAAAGATGGCGGGTCTGGGAAAATCATGTACATGGGGCATCGAAGATGGCTCGCGAAGGGCGACCCATGGAGAAACCGTGGAGATCTATTCAATGGTGAGGCTGAGCATCGAGGACCTCCACGTAAGAGGAGCGGCGCCAAAATCGATGAGCTGTTGAAAAACTGGGAACAGTGCCCCGCGCCGGGAAAGATGAAAAAGGCGCCGGAGCCGCTGCTGAAGGTATGGAAAACGAGGTCTATTTTCTGGGACATGGAGTACTGGCCCAAACTCGACACGCCTCATTGCCTCGATCAAATGCATATCACGAAGAAAGTCCTTGAGAGCTTGCTTGCAACACTAATGAACATGCCGGATAAGACCAAGGATGGGCTGAAGGCAAGAAGAGACTTGGAAGATTTGAACATCAGTGCAGATCTCCACATGCCGCCCCGTAAAAAGTCAGAGGAGACGGAGATGGAGACGGAGGCGCGGGACCTGGGCAAAAAAGTCAACAAGAAGCAAGAGAATTATTGCCCCCCTTCTTACTTTACCTTAAGTCCGAAGGAGATCGATCAATTCTTCAACTGCCTTACCGGAATCAAAGTTAGTTCCGGTTACTGTGGGAAGATAAGCAGATTTCTAGACACCAAGAAGAAAAGGTTTAGCGGGATGAAGTCTCATGACTGTCATGTGATGATGACGCAGATACTTCCTGTTGCCCTTAGAGGGATAATGGACAAGCACGTCCGTGACACGCTTATTAGTCTCTGCAACATTTTCGACATTATCTCTCGAAAGTCGATCAGTGTGAAGCAGCTCCAAAGGCTACAGGAAGAGATCGCTGTGATACTAAATGAGCTTGAGATGTACTTCCCACCCACGTTCTTTGACGTCATGGTGCATCTGTGTGTCCACATTGTGGACGACATCATAGATCTCGGGCCGACATTCCTGCACAACATGATGCCGTTTGAGAGGATGAATGGGGTCATCAAAGGATTCGTTCGTAACATGTCCTGTCCGGATGGAAGCATCATCCTGGGCTATCTGACCCAAGAGTGCACCTCTTTCTACGAGAATTATCTATATGGCGGAGACCCTGTTGTTGGTTTGCCCGTTAACAAGCACCTTGGGAGGCTCGGAGGAGAAGGTCACACCAACGGCCGGAGGGAACTACATGTGGACCACTCGGGTTGACGCAATGACTTTGACAGAGCAAACTTAGTAGTGCTACAGCACCTAGACGTGGTAGATCCTTTCGCGACACTGCACAAAGAAACCATCGCAAAGAAGTACCATGACCGGGGGCTATGCAAGACGAACGCCGAAGTTATTAGAGAGCACAACTCCACTCTCCTGCCTTGGTTCAAAGAGCATGTTCTTGCTAATCCCCCGGAAGAGGGCTCTATGGACGGATTGCTCATATACGCCTTAGCACATGGCCTCGCGGCCAACCTCGCGACCAATCAAGCATACAATATCAATGGATACACGTTCTACACGGAGGCCAAAGATATAAACAGTGATTTTCAGAACTCAGGGGTGACGATGGAATGCATGACCGGCGACAACGCTGCAACTGAAAGATTATACGGAAGGGTCGAAGAGATCTGGGAGCTTGACTACTTTGGACTGCACGATGCGACGATGTTCCGTGTCAGATGGGCTAAGAACGTCGAAAGAGAAAACCAGTATTTCACTACCATGTCTATACCTGACGCCAAGAGCGCTACCATGAACGCCATCGCAAAAAACGAGCCATGGGTACACGCTAAGCACGTGACGCAATGCTTCTTCTTAACCGACCCGAGCAATCCCAGCCGTGTTGTCGTGAGGATAGGCAAAAGGAACATCATTGGAATGGATGGAGTCGCCAACGAGGAAGACTACGACCAGTATGGCAACCCGATGAGGGAAGATGACGATGACGATGAAGCATACGTCAAAAGAACAATCAATACTACATTACCTAAGAAAGATCGTACTCCATGGAAAAGGAAAAGTCACAACGAGGGGCTCAATTATTCAACAGCGGACAAGAAGGGAAAGAAGCTCACTCGGAAATGAAAACGTCGACGCTGAGAAACCATCATTTATATATATATATATATTTATTTTGTGTACGCACTTAATCGTTATCGGTCAAATGATGTGTCGTATATATCGTCGCCTGAGTTATATACATTGTATCCGATCCCCTTCTTCCCGGCTCGGTCGTCTTTCGGAAAAGAAAAGAAAATGAAAAGAAATAGAAAAATGAGAAAGGAAAGAAGAAAATGAAAAGGAAAATGAAAGGATTAGAAAAGGAAATGAAAATAAAAAGAAAAAGAAAAAGGAGAAAGGAAATAAGAAAAATAAAATGAAAAGAAAAAGCAAAAGGAGAAAATGAAAAGAAAAATCAAAGGAATAGCAGTAGCGCGTTTATGGATCCGCGCTATAGCTAACTTAGCTGTAGCGCGGGCTACCAAAACCGGCGCTACTGATAAGTTGGCTATAGCAGTAGCGCGGGTCCACACCCGCACTATAGATAAGTTAGCTGTAGCGCCGGTTTGGGTAGCCCGCGCTACAGCTAAGTTAGCTATAGCGCGGGTCCATAAACGCGCTACTGCTATGTTAGAGTTAACCGCACCGCGTGGCCCTTCCCCAATTCATCCCATTCCATCCCCTTCCCCTCCTCCACGCCATCGCCGGAGCCCTCATCGCCCTTGCCTCCTCGCGCCATCGCCGGAGCCCGTCCTCACCGCGCCTGCCTCCTCCTCGACGTCACCGCACGCCTGCCTCCTCCTCCTCGACGTCGCCGCAAGTCCAACCTCCTCCTCCTCCATCGACCTCGCCGCCCTGTAAGCCCCTCCTCTCCCCTCCCCTCTTGTCTCTCTCTGCTCTCTCTCTCTCTCTGCCATATGTATGAATCCTAGGTTATTTAGTGCTAGATTAGTTCCATATGAACCCTAGGTTAATTAGTGCTAGATTAGTGCCATGTATACCCTAGGGTTAGTGCTAGATTATGAAACCTAGGTGCCATTTGAACCCTAGGTTAGTGTTATGAACCCTAGTAAAAAAATTGTTGCTATTTACATTTTTTTAGTTCAAATAGAATTGTTGCTATTTAAAAAAATTTAGTTAAAGCAATTCTTGTTATTTAAAGAAAAAACAGAATTGTTGCTATTTAAAAAAACTTTGTTAAAGCATTTTTTGCTATTTAAAGAAAAAACAGAATTTTTTATTAGGACAGTAGCTGTTTTATATTAGGACAGTACCTAGGAATTTAAAACATATTTTGATGGTGAATTTCTTTATGGTGAATTTCTTTGAATAATTAAAGTGCATGAATTTCTTTGATATACATGATGTTGGCCGTTGATGGTGAACATATTTCGAATAATTGAAGTGCCAAATGATGTTGGCTGCTGTTGTTGCCATATGATGTGCCAAATGATGGAGATGACGTGCTATTGTTGCCTATGTTGGCTTTTCTTGTTTGCAGGGAAATGATCCGAGTGGCCTATGTTTTGCCGGAATGTTGATTCATTTCCGTTCCGGCGAATTTCAGGCGTTCGATATGTCCACTATTTAGCAAAGGTCATGCCAAAATTTCCCGTGAATTTCGGCATGACTTGTGCTAGAAAGTAGGCATATCGAGTGCCCGGCATTTGCTGGGACGGGAATGAAACGGCATTCCGGCAAACCATAGGCCTTTTTTTTATGTCATTACTCATTTTATTATAGTTTAAGAATTAAACGAGCAGACTTAATCATAGGAAACATGTCAAACAACGACGAAACCGGGGCTTCTGACCACGCTGCCGACGACATACAATATGACCGTGAACATGATTACCTCGACTTTTTGTCTAGTCAGCAAACAGAAGGTTTGCAGGGTGACCTGGTCATAGCGGACGATGGTACTGCCGCCGACATCGACACCGATGGCACCGGCACCGATGGCAGCGCCGAAGGTACCGGCGCCGAAGCCGGTAACGAAAAGAAGAAGCAGAAGAAGCAGAAGAAGCAGAGGACACGACGCCTAACAAACTCAGCATCGGAAGAATCCTGGTCACAGAGATGCACCCTGGCAAATTCGAGCCAGTAGCGCCGGATGAAGCTCGCAAGTGCTACGGCAACCAAGTCGGATGCATCCTATGGGAAACCGCGAGCATCAACGACAATGACTTAAGGAAGCGACCACATCTGGAGCACTTGCTCCTAACGAAGCTGCACAAGAGATTCCAGTTCCCTGGCTGGGATCACCGCATAGAAAACCCGTGGGATGATGCTGCCATGAAAGATATCAATAACCACGCCATGGGCATGTTCAGCAACGATTTGGCCCCCTGGAAAGGGAGGGTGAAACGAGTGATTGATGCTAACGAACCCCTCTCCAAGATTTTGGCCGACAATCCGACACTTACGGCAAAGGAGTTCGAAAAGTTCAAGGACACTTCCGCTACCGAGGCAGCCAAGATTAAGTCTGTGAAATACAAGGAGCTTCAACAAAGGAACACGGGGAACCAACGCCTCAGAAGCCGTGGCTACATTGGCAAGAGGCCATATGGGATAAGGAGGACGCGGAACGTGAAGCCGCGGGGATCCCAGACCCCTACGCGGAGTTCACCGACCCGCAGGAGCGTGACTTCATCAGGGCCCCGTACAAGTGGGACAAGGAAAAGAAGGTTTGGCACACGGACCCGATCACGAGGAAATTGATTAGATTACTAGTAATTATTCTTTTACCACCTTACATTTTGCTTCTGATCAAGTGGACTACACGTTGTAGTAACATTCGTAAAGGGTTCACGTTCCTTTTGCAGAAGGAGCAACACAGGCTTGCGGCTGAGAGCGACTCGTCGTCTCAGTCGTCGATGAGGCCCAAGTGGGACACCCCTCTCAACCGGGCCTTGAACCAACTGCAGGGATTCCCTTTGGACCAGCGGCCGCAATATTTACGTGTGCACGGCGTCGGAGACGGCGCCACGTGGAAGTACTACTACAACGAGGGCCCGGAGGCCAAAAAGCAGAAAAAGAAGTTCAGTCAGTTGAACATCAACGAGAAGGTGAAGCTTGCGGTCGAGAAAAATGCTGCTGAGGTTGAGAAAAAAGCAGCTGAGGCCGCCGAAGCGAACAAAAATGAGTTGGTCCAGCAGGCAGTCAATGCAGCTGTAGCTGCCTGCAGAAATGATTTCACTACTAACTTGATTCCGGCTATTATCGACTGGATGAAGCAAAATCTAGACAAGACGGCACAGGATTTTCCCATGCCATGCTTCGTCGGGAGCAACTCGGTGAACATCGCACCACCACCACCTGCTGCCGCTACCGCACAAGGTCCTACTCCCGCACCTGCTCATAGCAGCCCGTCCTCTATCTCTGGCGTGCTAGGCGGGCCTTCGTCTTTGGCTGACCTCGACACCCTCACGGTAATTACACGTCGCACCAACATATATATAATCTTCCGTTTTTCGTTGCCTTTCGGATGTCTTACGCCGCAGACATGTCTTCGCAGGCCGACGAAACCCCGTGCACCGTACTCTACATGATCAACGGCCAGAAGGTGGACGTGGGAAAGGCAGTGATAACAAAGCCCTTGGAACTCACGTTCCACGGCCAGCCGATCCCCGTTGGCACCTTCAGGGTTACCTTGTCGAGTGTGAAAGCGGGCCACGAGGATTTGACTCCTCCAGTACGGCTCGGGGGAGAGGAGGACGAGACCCCGATGTGGCTTGGAGAATGCAAGGGTTGGATGCTGCTATGGCCGAAGAATCTTCTTCGTTTGGAGGCGGCCGAGAGCACACCAATGACGACACATTAGCAAGGTATGAACACCACCACCCCGCCTATGCAATTACTAGTGCCTCTCGTGCCGGGTGAGAGCGGCGGATGACGTGAGGAAGGGGGTCCAATAGTGGATGATGTATTCGCCCCCGTGGAACAAGGAATGGATGATGAGATGGAGGAGGAGGACCCTCTCCGGTTCCTCAATACCGGCGCCGCCTACGACGACGGACAAATGATGAGTCAGCCATATGACTCGGGCTATGAGCATGCGGATGAGGAGATAGATGATGTGCCCGTGCAGGAACGTCCTAGAGTTGATTGCAAGAAGTCTCTCTTCATGCAATCCTCACAGGACACGCCTCTAGATGGCGCCTCAACACAGGGTCATCTAGCTGAGGGTCGTAAAGTGCTTAGTCCGACGACACTGGTGGCGGGGGTAAGGAAGGGTCTGGACGGTGAACCCAAGAAAAAGGAGAGGAAGAGACCGCCGAAGAGAGGCACTATTGCCGCCAAAGCTGCCAAAGCTTCTAGCAGCCAGCCGACCGATTTTGCAGACCGTGTACCGGTCAAAGGTGCGGCGATGTACCATGTCGCGGGCGAGCTGATCCTACCACCGAAACCGCTAGAGGACATATCAGGGGATCTCAGGAGACTGCACGACCATGTGTTGTCAACTTAGAAAAGCCTTCTCGCCTCGGAAGATCCAGGATATCCGCTTTACGCGGTTCCTGTGCCTCAGGCCAAGTGCTACGTCGACACACTGCCCGCGGAGGTGTTCTTCCTGTGGTTTGATCACATCTTTGAGATGTTTCTCACGAGGCGGCTCGATTTTATGATCGTCTGCCTTTTTGTGCTACATATGAACTTCGTCATCAGGAGAGAACAAATCTCGCAAATCTCGATGGCGGATCCATACTACATGCATGAGTCCTTCTTGTGTCTCGGCGAGTTTGAACATAAAGCTGCTAGGGACTACATCGAATACTTCATGGTAACGAATAAGGACAAGGAAACGATTCTCCTGCCTTATCATCTGATGTAAGTCATTGCCGGACAACCCTTTCGTACGTTTCAATCATTCCTTCGCTCATATGGAGCCTAATTTGAGGTGTCTTTATTTTCCGCAGCAATGGGCGCACCGTCCTTATCGTTCTTTTCCCGCGAGTCTCCCACGCCGTGTATTTCGACTCGTCCAGAAACTTCGAGAAGAAAGGCTACACCCACATAATGGATATTCTGGATGATGCTCTCCACGGCTTCAGCATGAGGGGTGGCCACATGGAGATCAGGAAACAAAGGAAGAACAAGCCGGGTTTCTCGCATAAAACTACCTTCTGCTCCATCCATCAACCGACAACAAGCAAGAACGATGGATTCTACCTCCTCCATCTCATGATGGAGTTCATAAGGGATCACCAACAACTTCGCATGACAACAAGAAATGATGAACATATCCGCAAATGGGCAGAATCCTTAGGAGACGAACCGGATTATAAACTCAGAGATGACTTCTTTCGCATTCAGAAGGACTTTGCAACGATCATCATGAAAGAAGTTGTCGAAGAGAAGGGGATGTTCCACCACGGCCCTATATCGCTAGCTGACGTCAGAACTAGCATAGGCATGCAACGTCAGGACCTGACGCCGTTCACGAAGCTAGGGTGCATCCTCCCGGATATGGATGGGTGGAACTTCCAGTGATTGACGATGCCGATGATGATGTGTCGGTTGAACTTGTAGTTTCTGTAGCGATGAAACTTTGTGATGTCAACGGTCCTGCTGAATTTGCGTAATGCTAGTTTGTTAGTTTGGGTACGATGACCTGCGTACATCTAGTTAATTAGTTTGGGTACGATTAACCAACGTTGATTAATTATGTTTACTATATGTTGCATCTATTAGCTAACTCTTTCTTTTCGTGTTGCTCAAATATATTATGTTGCATATTATTGTTGAATTCGCTTGATGAAGATGCATCTCTAACAGGTACATAGGTCCTTGATGGCGAAGAAGTGCTATGCCATGTACATAGGGAGGGTTCCGGGAGTGTACGATGAGTGGCCCGAGTGTCAGGCCCAAGTGTCACGGTTCTCGGGCGGCAGCCATAAAGGGTTCGATAGCAGACAAGAAGCAGAAGCTAGTTACTTGAGGTTCACGCTAGCGTGAGAGAAGAATCACAACCGGTGCCTCATGTACTGCAAAATTCCGCTCTTACTCATAGTGATAGCTCTTCTCTTCTATATCATCGTTTTAGATGGATGATGAAACATGTGTATGGGATGACGATGTAGTTGCATGTATTCGAGACATATCATAACTTGTATCGCTATTTCGAGATCGATGATGATGAGAGACATAATTTGTGTTGGATGATGATGACACGATTTGATGAAACTATTTGCATGTGTATGATATGATGAGACTATTGTGTGTATGATATGACTGGCTATTGTATAAAACCTATTAAAAAACAGAGGAAAAACGCTGCAGAAAAAAAATTACAGACAATAGTAACAGTAGCACGGGGTATGTGTGTAGCAGTAGCGCTGCCTTAGCAGTAGCGCGTGTTAAACAGGCGCGCTGCAGCTTTTATCAGTAGCGAGGTTGACCTAAACGCGCTACTGCTAAACTCTGGTAGCAGTAGCGCGGGTTGAACAACGCTACTGCTAATAGTTAGCTGTAGCGCCGTAGCAGTAGCGCGCCCACCCGCGCTACTGCCATGACAAAACACCGCGCTACTGCTAGGGTTTTCCCTAGTAGTGTGGGGCTGGTGTGACTTGGGGCTATTCTGTGATTTACTTCGGAAACAGGCCCGACATAATGCCTATGTACTGATCGTGCCATGAGTAAACCTCATAACTATGCGCTTTTCTATCGATTGCCCAACAGTATTTTTTTTACCCACCGTATGCTATGCTTATGAGAGAGATGCCTCTAGTGAAAACTGTGGCCCCCAGGTCCATCCAAATCATATTACTAAAACCCTAATTTACTTGCTGCAATTTATTACCTTTTATTCCCGTTTGCAATTTATAAACCTATCACTATCAGAATTAATCCTTGCAATTAACGAGTACAAGGGGATTGACAACCCTCTTACCCGCGTTGGGTGCAAGTATTTGCTCTTGTGTGTGCAGGTACTGTCGACCTTTGTCTGTGTGAATCTCCTATTGGTCCGATATCCTTGGTTCTCTAGTGAGGGAAATACTTATCCGCTACTATATTGCTTCACCCTTCCTCTTCGGAGAAAATCCCAACGCAGCTCACAAGTAGCAGTGATGACATGCAAGTGCGCAGGGTTGTTGTGGCACTTTTGTTGTGATAAGTAGAGTGTCGAACCCACAGGGAGCTTACAGGAAGGCACCACATACCCTGCAACTACGTTGTCACTTTCACGTAGCCACGTACGCACCCAAACCGGAGTTTGGAAATAGTCTACTCTATCGTTGCTAGGAAAATGATCCGTCATATCTATAATTTTTGATTGTTTCATGCCATTATTCTACCACTTTCACATATTTTTGGCAACATTTTATATTATTTTTGGGACTAACATATTGATCCAGTGCCAGTTCCTGTTTGTTGCATGTTTTTTGTTTCACAGAATATCCAAATCAAATGAATTCCAAATGCAATAAAATTATATGGAGAATTCTTTTGGAATATATGTGATTTTTGGGAGGTGGAATCAACGCAAGGCGGTGCTCGTGGGCCCCACGAGGCACCAGGGCGCGCTAGGGGGGGCCTGGAGCGCCGTGGTGCCTCATGAGGCCCTCGTAGGTCGGTTGGTGCTATTCTTCGGGCGCAAGGAAGCTTATATCTAGGAAAAAATCGTGTTAAAATTTCAGCGCAATCGGAGTTACGGATCTCCGGGAATTTAACAAACGGTGAAGGGCCAGAAAATAGGAGCGCGAAACAGAAGAGAACAGAGAGAGAGAGATCCAATCTAGGAGGGGCTCCTGCCCCTCCGCCGCCATGGAAGCCATGGACCAGAGGGGAAACTCTCCTCCCATCTAGGGGGGAGGCCAAGGAAGAAGAAGGAGGGGGGCTCTCTCCCCCTCTCTTCCGGTGGCGCCGGAGCGTCGCCGGGGGAAACATCGTGACGGTGATCTACACCAACAACTTCGCCGCCGTCACCACCAACTCTCTCCCCCTCTATGCAGTGGTGTAACACCTCTTCTCCCCGCTGTAATCTCTACTTAAACATGGTGCTTAATGCTACATATTATTATCCAATGATTTGTGGCCATCCTATGATGTTTGAGTAGATTCTTTTTGTCCTATGGGTTGATTGATGTTCGTGATTGGTTTGAGTTGTATGTTTTATTTTGGTGCTGTCCTATGGTGCCCTCCATGTCACGCAAGCGTGAGGGATTCCTACTGTAGGGTTTGCAATACATTCATAATTCTCTTATAGTGGGTGGCGTGAGTGACTGAAACACATACCCGAGTAAGGGGGTTGTTGCGTATGGGAGTAAAGAGGACATGATACTTAATGCTATGGATGGGTTTTACCTTAATGATCTTTGGTAGTTGCGGATGCTTGCTAGAGTTCCAATCATAAGTGCATATGATCCAAGTACGGAAAGTATGTTAGCTCATTCTTCTCCCTCATATAAAATTGCAACACTGATTACCGGTCTAGTTATCGATTGCCTATGGACAAATCCTTTTCTTGTGTTACAAAAGCTTTCTGCTAAACAACTAACTTTTATTATCTTGCAAATTACTCGTAGTTTTATTTCCTCTAAGTACTTCTAGTTTTATTCTTGCAAACCTATCCTATCACCTACAAAATAGTTTCATACTTGTTCTTGGTAAAGGATACGTTAAGTGCGCGTAGAGTTGTATCGGTGGTCGATAGAACTTGAAGGGAATATTAATTCTACCTTTAGCTCCTCGTTGGGTTCGACACTCTTATTTATCGAAAAAGCTACAATTGATCCCCTATACTTGTGGGCTATCAAGACCCTTTTTCTGGCGCCGTTGCCGGGGAGCAATAGCGTGGGGTTGATATTCTTGTGTGTGCTTGTTTGCTTTATCACTAAGTAGATTTTATTTTCTGTTCTAACTTGTTCTCTATCTTTAGTTATGGATATGGAACACGAAACACCAAAAAAATTAGTTGTACTTGCTACTCATGGAGATGGGGAACTTCCTAAAACCCTCGATGCTCGTTATGTGGAAAACATTAAATACTACTTTGATAATCCTGATAAAACTCCACTCAACTTGATAATGGGAGTTACTTTGGATCAATGGGAATACTTTAGGGATTATCGCTTGTCTCAAAAAGGGAAACTCTTATGGGATCAAATTTATTATTTGCATTGGTATGCTCGGAATTTATGCTTAAGATATGATTATTATTGCTGCTCTAGGATGAAGGCTCCACACCTTCCCTTTTCATGTGAATTTAATGATAATGAAACCTTGGCTTCTTATGCTAATGGTATATATGATTACTATGATGTGGAACAAATAGAAGAATTTGTTGCTTTTAAGGGTGCTTATGAAATTGAATCTTTGTTTGAAAATTATGATGATGCTATTTACCGATCTGAAAAATTTTCTATACTTAAATATTGTTATGAGAATTATGAATACAATGCCTATATTGATAAATTTATTGAGAAAGTCTCCGCTGTCGGAGAAGAGACTAATATTTTGCAGGCTCCTATGGAAGAAGAAATTGATGACACTGTGAGCTCATTAGATGAAAAAATTGAGGAGGAGAGCGACGAACAAAAGGAGGAAGAGTGGATTGATCACCCGTGCCCACCTTCTAATGAGAGTAACTCTTCAACTCATACATTGTTTAATTTCCCTTCGTGCTTACCGAAGGATGAATGCTATGATAATTGCTATGATCCATTGGATTCGTTTGAAATATCCCTTTTTGATGAAATTGATACTTGCTATGCTTGTGGCCATGATGCCAATATGAATTATGCTTATGGAGATGAACTTGCTATAGTTCCTTATGTTAAGAATGAAATTGTTGCTATTGCACCCACACATGATAGTCCTATTATCTTTTTGAATTCTCCCAACTACACTATATCGGAGAAGTTTGCGCTTATTAAGGATTATATTGATGGGTTGCGTTTTACTACTACACATGATGATTTTGATGGATATAATATGCATGTTCTTGCTGCTCCTACTTGCAATTATTATGAGAGAGGAACTACAACTCCACCTCTCTATGTTTCCAATACGATAAAATTGCAAGAAACTATTTATACTATGCATTGGCCTTTACTTGATGTGCATGAATTGTTCTTTTATGACATGCCGATGCATAGGAAGAGAGTTAGACTTCGTCATTGCATGATATATGTTGCTCTGTGCTCACTACTAAAAGAAAAATCATTGTTAATTAAAATTGGCTTTGATATACCTTGGAACCCGGGTGGATCAATTACTTGAGCACTTTATGCCTAGCTTAATGGCTTTAAAGAAAGCGCTGCCAGGGAGACAACCGGAAGTTTTAGAGAGTCATTTATTTCTGTTGAGTGCTTTTATAAAGTTTAAAAACAAAAAAATATAGAGGGGAACCTAAAACTTTTTCAAAAAGAAAAGTGAAAGTAATAAAGACGAGCACCGTTGAAGTGGGGGAGCTCCTTGAACTTTGTTCATGCCCATGGAAACTTTGCAAATCTTGAATTACAGAAACTTTTCAACAAAAATAATTATCCCCTTGTACAAATCCATTGTATTATAAAAATAATGTGCCAAGATTTGCCTTTAGGATGTTTAAATTGCTTGTTTGGTTTGTGCAGTGGAAAAACAGAAACTTTTGCTGTAGTGTATGAATTTACATTTTTTACTGGAACATGTAAAAATTCTGAAATTTTTACACGGTACTGCTATGAAAATTATTTATTTTTTCCTAAATTTTCAAAAAAATTGGAGTTACAGAAGTATGGTCAATGTTCAGATTACTACAGACTGTTCTGTTTTTGACAGATTCTGTTTTTGATGCATTGTTTTGCTTGTTTTAATGAAACTATGGATTGTATCGGAAGGTATAAGCCATGGAGAAGTTAGAATACAGTAGTTATAATGCAAAAATAAAATATGAATGGGTTTGCAACAGTACTTAAAGTTGTGATTTGCTTTATTATACTAACGAATCTCATGAAGGTTTTGTTATGTTTTGTGTGGATGAAGTGTTCAAAGATCGAGGAGGTATTGATATGAGAAGAATGAGGAGAGGAAAGAGCTCAAGCTTGGGGATTCCCAAGGCACCCCAAGTAAATATTCAAGGAGACTCAAGCTTCTAACCTTGGGGATTCCCCGGAAGGCATCCCATCTTTATTCAACAATTATCGGTATGTCTCGGTTTTTGTTTTGTTCACATGATATGCGTAAATTCTTGGAGCATCTTTTGAATTTATTTTTCCTTTTTATTTTATGCACCATGCTGGTATGAGATAGTCCTTGGTTGATTTATACAATGCTCTTTGCACTTCACTTATATCTTTTGAGTATGGCTTTATAGAATGCTTCATGTGCTTCACTTATATCATTTGAAGTTTGGATGCCTGTTTCTCTTCATATAGAAAACCATTATTTGTAGAATGCTCTTTTGCTTCACTTATATTTGTTAGAGCATGGTATTTT
This sequence comes from Elymus sibiricus, assembly GCA_039707655.1. Taxonomy (NCBI): domain Eukaryota; kingdom Viridiplantae; phylum Streptophyta; class Magnoliopsida; order Poales; family Poaceae; genus Elymus; species Elymus sibiricus. The sequence goes on from CM077668.1 coordinate 72,739,613, forward strand.
GTATAAAAAATTAAACTCTCTTGCTTCACTTATATCTATTTAGAGAGTCAACAGGAATTGGTCATTCACATGGTTAGTCAGAAAATCCTACATAAACCTTGTAGATCACTAAATATGATATGTTTGATTCCTTGCAATAGTTTTGCGATATGGAGATGATAATATGTGAGTTATGCTAGTGGGTAATTGTGATTTAGTAAGAATATTGGTGTTAAGGTTTGTGATTCCCTATGCATGCACGTAAACTCAATAGTTATGCAACGAAGTTATATCCTACTTATGGTGCATTATTCAGTGTTAGTTATTCTCAATGCATGCTTATGACCATTTTCATTTTCTGGTTGGTTGCTTCTCAATCTATTTGCTAGCCTTCATTTGTACTAAGCGGGAATACTTCTTGTGCATCCAAACTCCTTAAACCCAAGTTGTGCCAAATGAGTCCACCATATCTACCTATATGCGGTATTTCAATGCCGTTCCAAGTAAATTTGCATGTGCCAACTCTAATTTTTCAAAATAATTTTTTGTTTTGTGTGCCCGTACCGCTCATGAAGCGGCAGGGGGTGGCCAATATTTTCCATGTTAGGTGTGTTATTCTCACGATGAGTGTTTATTCACTTGTCATTGCACGAGAGAGTGGTTGGTAATTGGGATGCCCAGTCCCACAATGAATCAAAAATTAATAACAACAAAATTCCTTGGAAAGTGTTGGTATGGAGGGCACCCGTGGATACGGCTAGCCATGGATTGTGAAAGAATGGTGGAAAGGAAATAAACTTTATTTTCTGTTTGGGAACCGCCTATGATGTGTCTAGCATGGAAGATATTGGGAACTCTCGGTCATTTTCGTTGACAGGAAAAGCATGCCTCTCAAAATAATTTTATCTCTCCAATTTAAGCTTTGAGCTCTGGCACCTCTGCAAATCTCTGCTTCCCTCTGCGAAGAGCCTATCTATTTTACTTTTATGCATTTTTATTTTTATTGAGTCTCCATCTTCTCTTATAAAGCACCAACTGGAGAGCACTATTGTCATACTTGTGCATTGGGTGTAGTTAATGTTGAGTGTGTTTCATGAATGGATCAATGACTGAGCATAATGGGCTAGGGATAACTTTCTTTAGCGTTGATATTTTGAAAGACATGGTTGTTTGTTAGTATGCTTGAGTATTGATGTCTATATATCAAATTATAAACTATTGCTTTGAATCACTCGTGTCTTAATATTCATGCCATGATTAAACTATATGATAAAGATTATGCTAGGTGGCATTCCACATCAAAAAATTTCTTTTTTATCATTTACCTACTCGAGGACGAGCAGGAATTAAGCTTGGGTATGCTGATACGTCTCTGTTGTATCTACAATTTTTGATTGTTTCATGCCAATATTCTACCACTTTCACATATTTTTGTCAAAAATTTATATTATTTTTGGGACTAACGTATTGATCCAGTGCCCAGTGCCTGTTCCTGTTTGTTGCATGTGTTTTGTTTCATAGAATATCCATATCAAATGAAGTCCAAATGCAATAAAATTTTACGGAGAATTATTTTGGGATATATTGGAATCAACGCAAGGCGGTGCTCGTGGGCCCCACGAGGCACCAGGGCGCGCCAGGGGGGGCCCGACGCACCGTGGTGCCTCGTGAGGCCCTCGTAGGTCAGTTGGTGCTATTCTTCGGGTGCAAGGAAGCTTATATCCAGAAAAAAAACGTGTTAAAATTTCAGCACAATCGGAGTTACGGATCTCCAGGAATTTAAGAAACAGTGAAGGGCCAGAAAACAGGAGCGCGAAACAGAAGAGAACAGAGAGAGAGATCCAATCTAGGAGGGGCTTCTGCCCCTCCGCCGCCATGGCAGCCATGGACCAGAGGGGAAACTCTCCTACCATCTAGGGGGGAGGCCAAGGAAGAATAAGAAGGAGGGGGGCTCTCTCCCCCTCTCTTCCGGTGGAGCCGGAGCATCGCCGGGGGAAACATCATGACGGTGATCTACACCAACAACTTCGCCGCCGTCACCACCAACTCTCTCCCCCTCTATGCAACGGTGTAACACCACTTCTCCCTGCTGTAATCTCTACTTAAACATGGTGCTTAATGCTACATATTATTATCCAATGATTTGTGGCCATCCTATGATGTTTGAGTAGATTCTTTTTGTCCTATGGGTTGATTGATGATCGTGATTGGTTTGAGTTGTATGTTTTATTTTTGTGCTGTGCTATGGTGCCCTCCGTGTCGCGCAAGCGTGAGGGATTCCCGCTGTAGGGTTTGCAATACGTTCAAAATTCTCTTATAGTGGGTGGCATGAGTGACTGAAACACATACCCGAGTAAGGGGGTTGTTGCGTATGGAAGTAAAGAGGACTTGATACTTAATGCTATGGTTGGGTTTTACCTTAATGATCTTTGGTAGTTGCGTATGCTTGCTAGAGTTCCAATCATAAGTGCATATGATCCAAGTACGGAAAGTATGTTAGCTCATGCCTCTCCCTCATATAAAATTGCAACAATCATTACCGGTCTAGTTATCGATTGCCTATGGACAAATCCTTTTCTTGTGTTACAAAAGCTTTCTACTAAACAACTAACTTTTATTATCTTGCAAATTACTTGTAGTTTTATTTCCTCTAAGTACTTCTAGTTTTTTCATACTTGTTCTTGGTAAAGCAAACGTTAATTGCGCATAGAGTTGTATCGGTGGTCGATAGAACTTGAAGGGAATATTAATTCTACCTTTAGCTCCTCGTTGGGTTCGACACTCTTATTTATCGAAAAAGCTACAATTGATCCCCTATACTTGTGGGTTATCAGAAAACTACATAAAAAGGATAATTAACTAAACTACTAACAAGAGAGTAAAACCAGTAAATAAAAAATGATAAGTTAGTAAGGACGGTGCTTGAGTAATAAAGCGTTCTCAAGGGTTCTGGAATAACTACCACATATATGAACTATCGAATCATCTATTCACTGGTCGAACGCATAAGTGGGTAGAGCCGGGTACAGTACACGTTCTACTCGAAGTAGACCTCGTGCCACGCACAGCACCATCATAGTCTCCCCCATAGGGTTACAACTAATGATAATTAAGGGTTACCCCATGGACTCAACCTCCCTAAGGGTTCTCCATTATTCCCCTATACGACAAGAAATCAAAGGCTTTTACTATCACCTCTAATTACCCCAATGCCCCAACCCTTCACAATGACAGTAGTTCCTCTACGACCTATCATGGCAATAGTGCGAGCAAGGCCTCCTCTCAGCACTCGTGAGAACACTAACTCGAATCATGAACAGAAGATATTGGATCACATCAAGAATCATATAGAGTTCAACCATATCCTCAAGAACTAATGTAATTACTCAAACATACACATGAAGGTTAGGGACAAGTTACAAGCCGGCATTAAGCCAGTGAAGGGAGAAGGCTTGGTGGTGATGGCGGTGGCGCGGTGATGATGATGATGATGGTGGCCGCGTCGGTGGTGATGGAGATGGGGGCGCCACTGGTGGTGGCGGCGCCGGCATGAGGGCGCCGGTCCGAAGGCCGATGCTCATGGTGGTGGAGCCTCCTCCTTCTTCCCTTGGCATTGTCCCTCCTTCTCTGGTGTGGAGCAACAATGAAGATGGTTGTGGATGAATGGGATGTATGGATGATTGCTTGATGATGAATGGCGGCGGCTAGGGTTAAGGGAGACATATATAGAGAGGCTACTAGCCTCCTCTCTTGATGGGCTTCATCCAAGGGCTCAAGATGAGCCTGCTACTTGTGTGCGGCGTTGGAATTTTCCCCGAAGAGGAAGGGTGAAGCAATATAGTAGCGGATAAGTATTTCCCTTAGTGAGAACCAAGGTTATCGAACCAATAGGAGAACCACGCAAATTCCCGTCGTCAGCACCTACACACACAAAAGAAAACGCTTGCACCCAACGCGGGCAAGAGGGTTGTAAATCCCCTTGAACTCGTCACTTGCAACGATTAATTCTGATAGTGGTAGATAGATAAAAAGAAAAGTAAAATAAAATGTATAAAATTGCTGCAATGTATTTTCAGTTTTAGTAATATGATTAAGGTAGACCCGGGGTCCTTAGTTTTCACTAGAGGCTTCTCTCTCGAAACAATAGCATCCGGTGGGTAAACAAATTACTGTTGGGCAATTGATAGAAAAGCGCATAGTTATGACGTTATTCATGGCAATGATCACATATATAGGCATCACGTCTGTGACAAGTAACCGACTCCTGCCTGCATCTAATACAATTACTCCACTAATCGACCGCTATCCAGCATGCATCTATGGTCACTACTTCCGAAATGGTTAGCAGTGACGGGAGCAAAATGGGCATCAGTGGCGGGCTTTGGGCTCGCCACTGGTAAAAGCCCACCAGTGGCGGGCCCTGGGCCCGCCACTACTAGGAAGGCACCACTGGCGGGCCTGGGTTTTGGCCCGCCACTACTAATTTCGGGTAGGATTTAATTCCACCTGGATTAGCCTGTTACTAGTTGCAGGTGATACGTCTCCAACATATCTATAATTTATGAAGTATTCATGCCATGTTTATTATAGTTTTGTATGATTTTGGGGCACTTTTATATGGGTTTTATATGATTTTCATGGACTAACATATTGACCTAGTGCCCAGTGCCAGTTGCTGTTTTCTGCTTGTTTTTGGTTTTCCAGAAAATCCATATCAAATGAAGTCCAAATGCAGCGAAACTTTTTGACGATTTTTTTGGGAAGGAAACAGACCCAGGAAGCTTCGGAGGAGCAGCAGAAGAGCCACCTGGGCGCGCCTGCCCCCCCCTCCCCCCAGGCGTGCCCTGGTGCCTCGTGGGCCCCCTGTGGCACCTCTTTGCGTGATTCGAATGCTGAAAAATCATATATATTTAGAAACCCCCGATAGTTAACCTAGATGAGTTTTTACGCCGCCGCAAGCCTCTGTACCTAGGAGATCCCATCTGGAGCCCTTTTTCGGCACCCTGCCGGAGGGGTGGAATAATCACCGGAGGCCATCTTCATCATCCCGGCGGTCTCCATGATGAGGAGGGAGTAGTTCACCCTCGGGGGTGAGGGTATGTACTAGTAGCTATGTGTTTAATATCTCTCTCTCGTGTTCTTGATATGGCACGATCTTGATGTATCGCGAGCTTTGTTAATATAGTTGGATCATATGGTGTTTCTTCGCTCTCTATCCTTGTTGTGATGAATCAAATCTTTTCCCTTTGAGGTTTCGTTATTGTCGCATTGAATATTTCAGATTTGAGAACACTTGATGTATGTCTTGCATATGAATACCTGTGGTGACAATGGGGTATTATATTGATTCACTTGATGTATGTTTTGGCACTCAACTTGCGAATTCCCGAGGTGACATTGGGGTAATCTTGCATAGGGGTTGATGCACGTTTTCATTATCTTTTCTCCGATAGAAACTTTGGGGGTGCTCCTTGGAGTTCTTTGTGTGGATTGAATATTATGATTATGAAGTTGTTTGATGCATATCGTATAATCAACTAATGGATACTTGTGGTGACATTGGAGTATCTAGGTGACATTAGAGTTGGTTGATGTGTATCATATGGTGTTATTTCAGTACGAACTCTAGGGCTGTTTGTGACACTTATAGGAATAGCTCAATAGATCGATCGGAAAGGATAACTTTGAGGTGGTTTCGTACCCTACAAACAATTTCTATCTTATGTTCTCCGCTAATAGGAACTTGGGAGTGATTCTTTATCGCACATTGAGGGATGGTTATATGATCCAACTATGTTAGCATTGTTGAGAGATTGCACTAGTGAAAGTATGAACCCTAGGCCTTGTTTCTAAGCATTGCAATATCATTTATGCTCACTTTTGGTACTTGATACCTTGCTGTTTTTTATTGTTCGCATTACAAAAACCTATATCTACTATCCATACTACACTTGTATCACCGTCTCTTCGCCGAACAAGTGCACCTATACAATTTACCATTGTATTGGGTGTGTTGGGGACACAAGAGACTCTTTGTTATTTGATTGCAGGGTTGTTTGAGAGACACCATCTTCATCCTATGCCTCCCACGGATTGATAAACCTTAGGTCATCCACTTGAGGGAAAATTGCCGCTGTCCTACAAAACTCTGCGCTTGGAGGCCCAACACGAGTCTACAAGAATAAGTTGTCTAGTAGACATCAAGCTCTTTTCTGGCGCCGTTGCCGGGGAGGTGAGTGCTTGAAGTTATATCTTTAGATCTTGCAATTGAATCTTTTAGTTTCTTGTTTATCACTAGTTTGGTTTTATAAAAATAAAACTACAAAAAAAATGGAATTGAGGTTGACTCATATTATTCGTCTTTATAATGTCTTTTCTGAAAATGATGGATCAGAAAATTGTGCTCAATTGATAGAAGAAGAATTCAATAAAATGTTTTGCATAAAATCTTTGAATGATGAGCATGATTGCAATGTTGCTAATATGAATTCTTTGAATATCCATGATGCTAGTGATATGAAAAGCCATAAGCTTGGGGATGCTATGTTTGATGAAGATGATATTTTTAGTCCCCCAAGTTTTGATAAGCAAATTTATTATGATGATTGCATGCCTCCTATTTATGATGATTATAATTATGAAAGTGGATTTGGAGAGGTCATGACTTTATTTAAAGATGATTCTACTATTTTGAAAGAGGTTTCAATTGATTATGACAACAAAGTTGCTATCTATGATGATTATTGTGATGACATGTATGCTATAAAGAATAATGATAACCATGAAACTTGTCATCGTGATTTTTATTTTCAATTGGATTATTCCAATCAAGTATCACATGATAGTTATTTTGGTGAGTTTGCTCCCACTATTATGAATGAGAAGGAATTTGCTTATGTGGAGAGTAATAAAATTTCTATGCTTGTGGATCATGAAAAAAAATGCTTTATGTGTACCTCTTGCCTTTGACGTGCCAGTGGGCACGGGTCACATCAGGACACGATGGTGTCACTGTGGCAGGTGGAGCATGCCCGTCATAATAATAATAACACCTCCTAAGTCGACCTAGATCGAGTCATGTTCTGTCATGCCTAGCTAAAATTCATGCTGCCACTTGTCTTCCCGTGAGGGGAGTACGGCTTAGTAAGTTGCTAACCCCTTTCCGTGTGCACACCACTTAGAGGGGCCATGATGAGGGTTCCATGGCCATGGACAAATGCTAGTCATCGGGTCAGGGAGCATGGGTGTATCCGGCTGGGCTGATAGGTGGGCACCCCTTGTAATCCGTGCGTATAAATAGTGATCCCATGCTATTCAAGACGATGGTCTCCCCGTCTTAGAGTTTTTCTTGAACGATGCTTTGGGTGATTCCTAGCATCCGAAGAGTTAATCTGGTGTGTGCTGGTCAGATGTGTTTTCAACCCAAAGACCGTAATGGGAATTAGTCAGCGTCTCGGTGTTGGCTAAAGAAATCCTATACACATGGGTAAAGAGTACACCCTCTACAGAGTTATACCTATTCGAATAGCCGTGTCCACGGTCAAGGACGTTAGCTGGGAAGGGTCAAGTGTCGGTCCCGGTGTCGGTCTTCGGAGGGTATAATTAAAATTGAGCATGATTCATTTTTTAGGATAATTATTATCGCTACTGATGCTATCATGAATATTATAGTTAACATGAATATTATTGTGAATTAACCTTTTCTTCTATGTGTAACCTCTGAGTTTGGGATGGCTAGTCCACCTGGATACTCAGTTTTATTTTCTTTTCTGAGTATCACTTGGGATGGCTAGTCCACCTGGATATTCAGTTTTATTTTCTTTTCTGAGTATCACTTGGGATGGCTAGTCCACCTGGATACTCAATTCTTTTCAAGACCTCTCGAGGCGTTGCTTTCAGACACCCGTTTGGCATTTCTTTTCAAGACCTCTCGAGGCATCGCTTTCCGACACCCGTTTGGCATTTCTTTTCAAGACCTCTCGAGGCGTCGCTTTCAGACACCCGTTTGGCATTTATTTTCAAGACCTCTCGAGGCGTCGCTTTCAGACACCCATTTGGCATTTTTCTTGGAATTTCTCGGGCGGTCCAATGCCCGATGTTCCATTTTATTTTCTTGGTTTATTACTGAAATTATATAATCATTCATCCACACCATATTAAAATTTAGCATGCCATAATTTAATTCCGGTCAACATATGCATTTAATATGGTCCATCATGAACATACGCATTCGGTATATCTTTTGTTCATAATTTTTGCGAGTACATTCCAACGTACTCACAGGCTTGTCCTTGGCTTGTTAATTTGGCCAGACCCGGAGGAAGACGAGCTTGTGGAGGAAGAGTGCGCTAGCGAGATCGACGCTTAGAGGTGTTCCCAGTCAGTCAACATGTGGTCTTGGAGTCTACCACGTGTATCATCCGCAGTGCTTCCGCTACACTAATAAAATAGCCAAGCCTCACACTGACGCTTGGCTTGACTTTATTGTATCAGTGTTGTAATATCACCACACCACTGTCTTATTCCACCACCGTCGTATATTGACAAGTTTGTAATAAATATTGAGCACTCTGGCTCAACCCTGTGTAACATTATGTATGTACTGGATATCTATATCAAGGGAGTCCACCAGTTGTTCTGATCTTGGCACTACTAGGAAATACCTTATAGGTGGAGGCTTAATAGTAGCGAGGGGAAAACACCGGCGCTACTGGTAATTAGCAGTAGCGCGCTCTAAGGACAGGCGCTGCTAGTATCAACTTAGTAGTAGCGCGGGTGTACGTGACATTGCTGCTGGTAAATGGGCCCCACCGTACCCACCAGGCCACGAATAGTAGCAGCGCGGGCTGGCGAAAAGGCGCTACTGCTATTGCTATTAGCAGTAGTGCGGGTCAGGTAACCACTGCTGCAACTACGGCTGCACTGGTCCACGTGGTGGTCCCCTCTTAGCAGTAGCGCGGTTTGCGGAGTAGCGCTGCTGCTATTGCTCTTAGCAGTAGCGCCGTTCGCCAATGCGCGCTACTGCTAAGGCGCAACTAGCACCTTTTGAAACCCCCTTTCCCCCCTCCCCCCTCCTCTCTCCCTCACTTCTTCTCCCTCACTTGCTTTCCCCATTAGCTAGCTTTCTTCTCTCTTCCTTCTCCTACCTCTCTTCTCTCTACTTTAATGCCCCCTCCACCATCTCCATTAATGCACCCCTTTTCTCTCTTATCTTCCTCACTCTTCTCTCCTCCCTCCACTAGTTAGAGCTAGCCATCTCCTTCCCCTACTAGCTATAGATCTATCCATTTAGTAAGTGGAACCTATCAACTCCCCAAATAGATCTATTCTTTAATGAAGTAAAGCCATCTAGTCACCGTGCTTCTCTCTCGAGATAGCTAGGTGAGTAAAAAATTGTGCTTTGGGAGAATTAATGGAAAATATGTGTGCAATATGACCGAATCGGGCGATATGATGGAAATTGTGCATGTGGCATGAGTTGCCGCCTATATGTTTATTTGCCGAATTGTGTGTGACATGATAGTTGCTTATGTTTTGCTGAAATGTCGATTTATTTCCGTTTCGGCGAATTTTGGGCAAACTCTATATGTCCTTTTTTTAGGGAAGGTCATGCCGAATTTTTGTATGACTTTGATGCATGGATGCGTTTATAATCCTTTTGCTTATTAATTATACCACGCAGGCGATCATGAAGGTCAGTGGAACGATGGTTGAAAGATGGTTGCGATCCGCGGTGCATGACATGTATGAAAATAACCGGAAGGAGATTTTCTGTCCGTGTCGAAGATGCAAAGGAGGAGTCTTGCTCGACCCCTTTAAGGAAGGCCATTTGAAAGCGCACCTGCTCATGACTGCTTTCATGGATGGCTATACTCGGTGGATAAGTGAAGATGATGACGTCGATGGGGCAGCCAATGACGACATTGGACCAGATGAAGAGATGACCGATAATGGTGGTGGAGAAGAGGCCGAACATGGCGGCGGAGAAGAGGCCGGACATGGGGGTGGAGAAGAGGCCGGACATGGGGGTGGAGAAGTGGCCGGACATGACAGGGAAGACGCGGACACGCCGGAGCATTCGTCGCTACTAAGTTCAGTCGTGCGGGACCCTCATGTTCGAGACCTGCTTCGCAAGAAGACGACTAACGACAGAGCTGCTTGTAGAGAGGAGGCCAAGCTGGAGCAACTGGAGGTAGACTCTCATACTCCATTGTATGATGGTTGCGATCCCGAGGTGACCCACTTGAGTTTCACGCTCGAACTTCTAAAGAAAAAGGCTAAAAACAAATGGACCGACAGAAGCCTCGATGAGCTTCTCAAGTATCTAAAGAAGGTTCTTCCCGCGGGGAATCTGTGTCCTACTAGTGTCGATGAGGCCAAGAAGATCGTGTGCCCTCTTGATCTGCCGCAGATTAGATACCATGCATGCATCAACGATTGCATCATTTATCGGAAGGAGCACGCAGAAAAAAACAACTGTCTGGTGTGCAATGCTTCTCGATACAAGAAGGCCGGAAAGAAATCTCCCCAGAAAGTTGTATGGTACCTACCGATCACTCCCCGTCTGCAGCGTTATTTCGTAGATCCTAAGGAAGCAAAGCTCATGCGCTGGCATGCGGAGAGGGTGAAGTCCGACGATGGAGATGATCCGAAGCTGAGACACCTCGCGGATGCAAGCCAGTGGAGAGCGTTCAATGCCGAATATTTATTTTTCGCAGGTGATCCAAGGAACATCGTGCTTGGCGTGAGTACCGATGGCATGAATCCATTTGGCAACGAGAACACCAACCATAGCACATGGCCCGTGTTTGTATGGATGTACAACCTTCCCCCCTGGAAGTGCATGAAGACAAAGTACATACACATGAGCATGCAGATTCAAGGGCCGAAAACAGCCGGGAAATAATATTAATCTGTATCTGGGGCTACTTCAAGAGGTGTTAGACACGTTATGCAAAACACTGGCCAAGACATGGGATGCCAGCAAAGGCGAGTATTTCTATATGAGAGCCGCGCTGCTGACGACAGTGCACGACTATCTCGGTTACGGATATGTCGTAGGCCAGGTGTGCCACGGATATTGCAGATGCACGCGGTGCATGGATGATACAACGTCTCAGCAGCTAACGAAAGATGGCGGGTCTGGGAAAATCATGTACATGGGGCATCGAAGATGGCTCGCGAAGGACGACCCATGGAGAAACCGTGGAGATCTATTCAATGGTGAGGCTGAGCATCGAGGACCTCCACGTAAGAGGAGTGGCGCCGAAATCGATGAGCTGTTGAAAAACTGGGAACAGTGCCCCGCGCCGGGAAAGATGAAAAAGGCGCCGGAGCCACTGCTGAAGGTATGGAAAACGAGGTCTATTTTCTGGGACATGGAGTACTGGCCCAAACTCGACACGCCTCATTGACTCGATCAAATGCATATCACGAAGAAAGTCCTTGAGAGCTTGCTTGCAACACTAATGAACATGCCGGATAAGACCAAGGATGGGCTGAAGGCAAGAAGAGACTTGGAAGATTTGAACATCAGTGCAGATCTCCACATGCCACCCCGTAAAAAGTCGGAGGAGACGAAGATGGAGACGGAGGCGCGGGACCTAGGCAAAAAAGTCAACACGAAGGAAGAGAATTATTGCCCCCCTTCTTGCTTTACCTTAAGTCCGAAGGAGATCGATCAATTCTTCAACTGCCTTACCGGAATCAAAGTTAGTTCCGGTTACTGTGGGAAGATAAGCAGATTTCTAGACACCAAGAAGAAAAGGTTTAGCGGGATGAAGTCTCATGACTGTCATGTGATGATGACGTAGATACTTCCTGTTGCCCTTAGAGGGATAATGGACAAGCACGTCCGTGACACGCTTATTAGTCTCTGCAACTTTTTCGACATTATCTCTCGAAAGTCGATCAGTGTGAAGCAGCTCCGAAGGCTACAGGAAGAGATCGGTGTGATACTAAATGAGCTTGAGATGTACTTCCCGCCCACGTTCTTTGACGTCATGGTGCATCTGTGTGTCCACATTGTGGACGACATCATAGATCTCGGGGCGACATTCCTGCACAACATGATGCCGTTTGAGAGGATGAGTGGGGTCATCAAAGGATTCGTTCGTAACATGTCCCGTCCGGATGGAAGCATCATCCTGGGCTATCTGACCCAAGAGTGCACCTCTTTCTACGAGAATTATCTATATGGCGGAGACCCTGTTGTTGGTTTGCCCGTTAACAAGCACCTTGGGAGGCTCGGAGGAGAAGGTCACACCAACGGCCGGAGGGAACTGCATGTGGACCACTCGGGTCGACGCAATGACTTTGACAGAGCAAACTTAGTAGTGCTACAGCACCTAGACGTGGTAGATCCTTTTGCGACACTGCACAAAGAAACCATCGCAAAGAAGTACCATGACCGGGGGCTATGCAAGACGAACGCCGAAGTTATTAGAGAGCACAACTCCACTCTCCTGCCTTGGTTCAAAGAGCATGTTCTGGCTAAACCCCCGGAAGAGGGCTCTATGGACGGATTGCTCATATAAGCCTTAGCACATGGCCTCGCGGCCAACCTCGCGACCTATCAAGCATACGATATCAATGGATACACGTTCTACATGGAGGCCAAAGATATAAACAGTGATTTTCAGAATTCAGGGGTGACGATGGAATGCATGACCGGCGACAACGCCGCAACTGAAAGATTATACGGAAGGGTCGAAGAGATCTGGGAGCTTGACTACTTTGGACTGCACGATGCGACGATGTTCCGTGTCAGATGGGCTAGGAACGTCGAAAGAGAAAACCAGTATTTCACTACCATGTCTATACCTGACGCCAAGAGCGCTACCATGAACGCCATCGCAAAAAACGAGCCATGGGTACACGCTAAGCACGTGACGCAATGCTTCTTCATAACCGACCCGAGCAATCCCAGCCGTGTTGTCGTGAGGATAGGCAAAAGGAACATCATTGGAATGGATGGAGTCGCCAACGAGGAAGACTACGACCAGTACGGCAACCCGATGAGGGAAGATGACGATGACGATGAAGCATACGTCAAAAGAAGAATCAATACTACATTACCTAAGAAAGATCGTACTCCATGGAAAAGGAAAAGTCACAACGAGGGGCTCAATTATTCGACAGCGAACAAGAAGGGAAAGAAGCTCACTCAGAAATCAAAAACGTCGACGCTGAGAAACCATCACTTATATATATGTATTTATTTTGTGTACGCACTTAATCGTTATCGGTCAAATGATGTGTAAAATATATCGTTGCCTGAGTTATATACATTGTATCCGATCCCCTTCTTCCCGGCTCGGTCGTCTTTCGGAAAAGAAAAGAAAATGAAAAGAAATAGAAAAATGAGAAAGGAAAGAAGAAAGTGAAAAGGAAAATGAAAGGATTAGAAAAGGAAATGAAAAGAAAAAGAAAAAGAAAAAGGAGAAAGGAAATAAGAAAAATAAAATGAAAAGAAAAAGCAAAAGGAGAAAATGAAAAGAAAAATCAAAGGAATAGCAGTAGCGCGTTTATGGACCCGCGCTATAGCTAACTTAGCTGTAGCGCGGGCTACCAAACCGGCGCTACTGATAAGTTGGCTATAGCAGTAGCGCGGGTCCACACCTGCACTATAGATAAGTTAGCTGTAGCGCCGGTTTGGGTAGCCCGCGCTACAGCTAAGTTAGCTATAGCGCGGGTCCATAAACGCGCTACTGCTATGTTTGAGTTAACCGCACCACGTGGCCCTTTCTTCCCCAATTCCCCCCATTCCCCCCATTCCATCCCCTTCCCCTCCTCCACGCCATCGCCGGAGCCCTTGTCGCCCTTGCCTCCTCGCGCCATCGCCGGAGCCCGTCCTCGCCGCGCCTGCCTCCTCCTCGACGTCGCAGCGCGCCTGCCTCCTCCTCCTCGACCTCGCCGCGCCTGCCTCCTCCTCGACGTCACCGCACGCCTGCCTCCTCCTCCTCGACGTCGCCGCAAGTCCAACCTCCTCCTCCTCCATCGACCTCACCGCCCTGTAAGCCCCTCCTCTCCCCTCCCCTCTTGTCTCTCTCCGCTCTCTCTCTCTCTCTCTGCCATATGTATGAATCCTATGTTATTTAGTGCTAGATTAGTTCCATATGAACCCTAGGTTAATTAGTGCTAGATTAGTGCCATGTATACCGTAGGGTTAGTGCTAGATTATGAAACCTAGGTGCCATTTGAACCCTAGGTTAGTGTTATGAACCCTAGTAAAAAAATTGTTGCTATTTACATTTTTTTAGTTCAAACAGAATTGTTGCTATTTAAAAAAATTTAGTTAAAGCAATTCTTGTTATTTAAAGAAAAAACAGAATTGTTGCTATTTAAAAAAACTTTGTTTAACATTTGTTGCTATTTAAAGAAAAAACCGAATTTTTTATTAGGACAGTAGCTGTTTTATATTAGGACAGTACCTAGGAATTTAAAACATATTTTGATGGTGAATTTCTTTATGGTGAATTTCTTTGAATAATTAAAGTGCATGAATTTCTTTGATATACATGATGTTGGCCGTTGATGGTGAACATATTTCGAATAATTGAAGTGCCAAATGATGTTGGCTGCTGTTGTTGCCATATGATGTGCCAAATGATGGAGATGATGTGCTATTGTTGCCTATGTTGGCTTTTCTTGTTTGCAGGGAAATGATCCGAGTGGCCTATGTTTTCCCGGAATGTTGATTCATTTCCGTTCCGGCGAATTTCAGGCGTTCGATATGTCCACTATTTAGCAAAGGTCATGCCGAAATTTCCCGTGAATTTCGGCATGACTTGTGCTAGAAAGTAGGCATATCGAGTGCCCGACATTTGCTGGGACGGGAATGAAACGGCATTCCGGCAAACCATAGGCCTTTTTTTTATGTCATTACTCATTTTATTATAGTTTAAGAATTAAACGAGCAGACTTAATCATAGGAAACATGTCGAACAACGACGAAACCGGGGCTTCTGACGACGCTGCCGATGACATACAATATGACCGTGAACATGATTACCTCGACTTTTTGTCTAGTCAGCAAACAGAAGGTTTGCAGGCTGACCTGGTCATAGCGGACGATGGTACTGCCGCCGACATCGACACCGATGGCACCGGCACCGATGGCAGCGCCGAAGGTACCGGCGCCGAAGCCGGTAACGAAAAGAAGAAGCAGAAGAAGCAGAAGAAGCAGAGGACACGACGCCCTAACAAACTCGGCATCGGAAGAATCCTGGTCACACAGATGCACCCCGGCAAATTTGAGCCAGTAGCGCCGGATGAAGCTCGCAAGTGCTACGGCAACCAAGTCGGATGCATCCTATGGGAAACCGCGAGCATCAACGACAATGACTTAAGGAAGAGACCACCTCTGGAGCACTTGCTCCTAACGAAGCTGCACAAGAGATTCCAGTTCCCTTGCTGGGATCACCGCATAGAAAACCCGTGGGATGATGCTGCCATGAAAGATATCAATAACCACGCCATGGGCATGTTCAACAACGATTTGGCCCCCTGGAAAGGGAGGGTGAAACGAGTGATTGATGCTAACGAACCCCTCTCCAAGATTTTGGCGGACAATCCGACACTTACGGCAGAGGAGTTCGAAAAGTTCAAGGACACTTCCGCTACCGAGGCAGCCAAGATTAAGTCTGAGAAATACAAGGAGCTTCAACAAAGGAACACGGGGAACCAACGCCTCGGAAGCCGTGGCTACATTGGCAAGAGGCCATATGGGATAAGGAGGACGCGGAACGTGAAGCCACGGGGATCCCAGACCCCTACGCGGAGTTCACCGACGCGCAGGAGCGTGACTTCATCAGGGCCCCGTACAAGTGGGACAAGGAAAAGAAGGTTTGGTACACGGACCCGATCACGAGGAGATTGATTAGATTACTGGTAATTATTCTTTTACCACCTTACATTTAGCTTCTGATCAAGTGGACTACACGTTGTAGTAACATTCGTAAACGGTTCACGTTCCTTTTGCAGAAGGAGCAACGCAGGCTTGCGGCTGAAAGCGACTCGTCGTCTCAGTCGTCGATGAGGCCCAAGTGGGACACCCCTCTCAACCGGGCCTTGAACCAACTGCAGGGATTCCCTTTGGACCAGCGGCCGCAATATGGACGTGTGCACGGCGTCGGAGACGGCGCCATGTGGAAGTACTACTACAACGAGGGCCCGGAGGCCAAAAAGCAGAAAAAGAAGTTCAGTCAGTTGAACATCGATGAGAAGGTGAAGCTTGCGGTCGAGAAAAATGCAGCTGAGGCTGAGAAAAAAGCAGCTGAGGCCGCAAAAGCGAACAAAAATGAGTTGGTCCAGCAGGCAGTCAATGCAGCTGTAGCTGCCTACAGAAATGATTTCGCTACTAACTTGATTCCGGCTATTATCGACTGGACGAAGCAAAATCTAGACAAGACGGCATAGGATTTTCCCATGCCCAGCTTCGTCGGGTGCAACTCGGTGAACATCGCACCACCACCACCTGCTGCCGCTACCGCACAAGGTCCTACTCCCGCACCTGCTCATAGCAGCCCGTCCTATATCTCTGGCGTGCTAGGCGGGCCTTCGTCTTTGGCTGACCTCGACACCCTCACGGTAATTACACGTCGCACCAACATATATATAATCTTCCGTTTTTCATTGCCTTTCGGATGTCTTACGCCGCAGACATGTCTTCGCAGGACGACGAAACCCCGTGCACCGTACTCTACATGATCAACGGCCAGAAGGTGGACGTGGGAAAGGCAGTGATAACAAAGCCCTTGGAACTCACGTTCCACGGCCAGCCGATCCCCGTTCGCACCTTCAGGGTTACCTTGTCGAGTGTGAGAGCGGGCCACGAGGATTTGACTCCTCCAGTACAGCTCAGGGGAGAGGAGGACGAGACCCCGATGCGGCTTGGAGAATGCAAGGGTTGGATGCTGCTATGGCAGAAGAATCTTCTTCGTTTGGAGGCGGCCGAGAGCACACCAATGACGACACATCAGCAAGGTATGAACACCACCACCCCGCCTACGCAATTACCAGTGCCTCTCGTGCCGGGTGAGAGCGGCGGATGACGTGAGGAAGGTGGTCCAATAGTGGATGATGTAGTCAGCCCCGTGGAACAAGGAATGGATGATGAGATGGAGGAGGAGGACCCTCTTCGGTTCCTCAATACCGGCGCCGCCTACGACGACGGACAAATGATGAGTCAGCCATATGACTCGGGCTATGAGCATGCGGATGAGGAGATAGATGATGTGCCCGTGCAGGAACGTCCTAGGGTTGATTGCAAGAAGTCTCTCTTCATGCAATCCTCACAGGACACGCCTCTAGATGGCGCCTCAACGCAGGGTCATCTAGCTGAGGGTCGTAAAGTGCTTAGCCCGACGACACTGGTGGCGGGGGTAAGGAAGGGTCTGGACGGTGAACCCAAGAAAAAGGAGAGGAAGAGACCGCCGAAGAGAGGCACTGCTGCCGCCAAAGCTGCCAAAGCTTCTAGCAGCCAGCCGACCGATTTTGCAGACCGTGTACCGGTCAAAGGTGCGGCGATGTACCATGTCGCGGGCGAGCTGATCCTACCACCGAAACCGCTAGAGGACATATCAGGGGATCTCAGGAGACTGCACGACCATGTGCTGTCAACTGAGAAAAGCCTTCTCGCCTCGGAGGATCCAGGATATCCGCTTTACGCGGTTCGTGTGCCTCAGGCCAAGTGCTACGTCGACACACTGCCCGCGGAGGTGTTCTTCCTGTGGTTTGATCACATCTTTGAGATGTTTCTCACGAGGCGGCTCGATTTTACGATCGTCTGCCTTTTTGCGCTACATATGAACTTCGTCATCAGGAGAGAACA
Source organism: Elymus sibiricus (assembly GCA_039707655.1). Classification (NCBI taxonomy): domain Eukaryota; kingdom Viridiplantae; phylum Streptophyta; class Magnoliopsida; order Poales; family Poaceae; genus Elymus; species Elymus sibiricus. The sequence continues at coordinate 72,757,425 of CM077668.1, forward strand.
AATCTCGCAAATCTCGATGGCGGATCCATACTACATGCATGAGTCCTTCTTGAGTCTCGGCGAGTTTGAACGTAAAGCTGCTAGGGACTACATCGAATACTTCATGGTAACGAATAAGGGCAAGGAAACGATTCTCTTGCCTTATCATCCGATGTAAGTCATTGCCGGACAACCCTTTCGTACGTTTCAATCATTCCTTCGCTCATATGGAGACTAATTTGAGGTGTCTTTATTTTCCGCAGCAACGGGCGCACCGTCCTTATCGTTCTTTCCCCGTGAGTCTCCCACGCCGTGTATTTCGACTCGTCCGGAAACTTCGAGAAGAAAGACTACACCCACATAATGGATATTCTGGATGATGCTCTCCACGGCTTCAGCATGAGGGGTGGCCACATGGAGATCAGGAAACAAAGGAAGAACAAGCCGGGTTTCTCGCATAAAACTACCTTCTGCTCCATCCATCAACCGACAACAAGCAAGAACGATGGATTCTACCTCCTCCATCTCATGATGGAGTTCATAAGAAATGATGAACATATCCGCAAATGGGCAGAATCCTTAGGAGACGAACCGGATTATAAACTCAGAGATGACTTCTTTCGCATTCAGAAGGACATTGCAACGATCATCATGAAAGAAGTTGTCGAAGAGAAGGGGATGTTCCACCACGGCCCTATATCGCGAGCTGACGTCAGAACTCGCATAGGCATGCAACGTCAGGACCTGACGCCGTTCACGAAGCTAGGGTGCACCCTCCCGGATATGGATGGGTGGAACTTCCAGTGATTGACGATGCCGATGATGATGTGTCGGTTGAACTTGTAGTTTCTGTAACGATGAAACTTTGTGATGTCAACGGTCCTGCTGAATTTGCGTAATGCTAGTTTGTTAGTTTGGGTACGATGACCTGCGTACATCTAGTTAATTAGTTTGGGTACGATGAACCAGCGTTGATTAATTATGTTTACTATATGTTGCATCTATTAGCTAACTCTTTCTTTTCGTGTTGCTCAAATATATTATGTTGCATATTATTGTTGAATTCGCTTGATGAAGATGCATCTCTAACAGGTACATAGGTCCTTGATGGCGAAGAAGTGCTATGCCATGTACATAGGGAGGGTTCCGGGAGTGTACGATGAGTGGCCCGAGTGTCAGGCCCAAGTGTCACGGTTCTCGGGCGGCAGCCATAAAGGGTTCGATAGCAGACAAGAAGCAGAAGCTAGTTACTTGAGGTTCACGCTAGCATGAGAGAGGAATCACAACCGGTGCCTCATGTACTGCATAATTCCGCTCTTACTCATAGTGATAGGTCTTATCTTCTATATCATCGTTTTAGATGGATGATGAAACATGTGTATGGGATGACGATGTAGTTGCATGTATTCGAGACATATCATAACTTGTATCGCTATTTCGAGATCGATGATGATGAGAGACATAATTTGTGTTGGATGATGATGACATGATTTGATGAAACTATTTGCATGTGTATGATATGATGAGACTATTGTGTGTATGATATGACTGGCTATTGTATAAAACCTATTAAAAAACAGAGGAAAAACGCTGCAGAAAAAAATTTACAGACAATAGTAACAGTAGCGCGGGGTATGTGTGTAGCAGTAGCGCTGCCTTAGCAGTAGCGCGTGTTAAACAGGCGCGCTGCAGCTTTTATCAGTAGCGAGGTTCACCTAAACGCGCTACTGCTAAACTCTGGTAGCAGTAGCGCGGGTTGAACAACGCTACTGCTAATAGTTAGCTGTAGCGCCGTAGCAGTAGCGCGCCCACCCGCGCTGCTGCTATGACAAAACCCCGCGCTACTGCTAGGGTTTTCCCTAGTAGTGTGGGGCTGGTGTGACTTGGGGCTATTCTGTGATTTACTTCGGAAACAAGCCCGACATAATGCCTATGTACCGATCATGCCATGAGTAAACCTCATAACTATGCGCTTTTCTATTGACTGCCCAACAGTATTTTTTTTACCCACCGTATGCTATGCTTATGAGAGAGATGCCTCTAGTGAAAACTGTGGCCCCCAGGTCCATCCAAATCATATTACTAAAACCCTAATTTACTTGTTGCAATTTATTACCTTTTATTCCCGTTTGCAATTTATAAACCTATCACTATCAGAATTAATCCTTGCAATTAACGAGTACAAGGGGATTGACAACCCTCTTACCCGCGTTGGGTGCAAGTATTTGCTCTTGTGTGTGCAGGTACTGTCGACCTTTGTCTGTGTGAATCTCCTATTGGTCCGATATCCTTGGTTCTCTAGTGAGGGAAATACTTATCCGCTACTATATTGCTTCACCCTTCCTCTTCGGAGAAAATCCCAACGCAGCTCACAAGTAGCAGTGATGACCTGCAAGTGTGCAGGGTTGTTGTCGCACTTTTGTTGTGATAAGTAGAGTGTCGAACCCACAGGGAGCTTACAGGAAGGCACCACATACCCTGCAACTACGTTGTCACTTTCACGTAGCCACGTACGCACCCAAACCGGAGTTTGGAAATAGTCTACTCTATCGTTGCTAGGAAAATGATCCGTCATATCTATAATTTTTGATTGTTTCATGCCAATATTCTACCACTTTCACATATTTTTGGCAACATTTTATATTATTTTTGGGACTAACATATTGATCCAGTGCCAGTTCCTGTTTGTTGCATGTTTTTTGTTTCACAGAATATCCAAATCAAATGAATTCCAAATGCAATAAAATTATATGGAGAATTCTTTTGGAATATATGTGATTTTTGGGAGGTGGAATCAACGCAAGGCGGTGCTCGTGGGCCCCACGAGGCACCAGGGCGCTAGGGCGGGCCCGGAGCGCCATGGTGCCTCATGTGGCCCTCGTAGGTCGGTTGGTGCTATTCTTTGGGCGCAAGGAAGCTTATATCTAGAAAAAAACCGTGTTAAAATTTCAGCGCAATCGGAGTTACGGATCTCCGGGAATTTAAGAAACGGTGAAGGGCCAGAAAATAGGAGCGCGAAACAGAAGAGAACAGAGAGAGAGATCCAATCTAGGAGGGGCTCCTGCCCCTCCGCCGCCATGGCAGCCATGGACCAGAGGGGATACTCTCCTCCCATCTAGGGGGGAGTCCAAGGAAGAAGAAGAAGGAGGTGGCTCTCTCCCCCTCTCTTCCGGGGGCGTCGGAGCGTCGCCGGGGGAAACATCGTGACGGCGATCTACACCAACAACTTCGCCGCCGTCACCACCAACTCTCTCCCCCTCTATGCAGCGGTGTAACACCTCTTCTCCCCGCTGTAATCTCTACTTAAACATGGTGCTTAATGCTACATATTATTATCCAATGATTTGTGGCCATCCTATGATGTTTGAGTAGATTCTTTTTGTCCTGTGGGTTGATTGATGTTCGTGATTGGTTTGAGTTGTATGTTTTATTTTGGTGCTGTCCTATGGTGCCCTCCGTGTCACGCAAGCGTGAGGGATTCCTACTGTAGGGTTTGCAATACGTTCATAATTCTCTTATAGTGGGTGGCGTGAGTGACTGAAACACATACCCGAGTAAGGGGGTTGTTGCGTATGGGAGTAAAGAGGACTTGATACTTAATGCTATGGTTGGGTTTTACCTTAATGATCTTTGGTAGTTGCGGATGCTTGCTAGAGTTCCAATCATAAGTGCATATGATCCAAGTACGGAAGGTATGTTAGCTCATGCTTCTCCCTCATATAAAATTGCAACACTGATTACCGGTCTAGTTATCGATTGCCTATGGACAAATCGTTTTCTTGTGTTACAAAAGCTTTCTACTAAACAACTAACTTTTATTATCTTGCAAATTACTCGTAGTTTTATTTCCCCTAAGTACTTCTAGTTTTATTCTTGCAAACCTATCCTATCACCTACAAAATAGTTTCATACTTGTTCTTGGTAAAGGAAACGTTAAGTGCGCGTAGAGTTGTATCGGTGGTCGATAGAACTTGAAGGGAATATTAATTCTACCTTTAGCTCCTCGTTGGGTTCGACACTCTTATTTATCGAAAAAGCTACAATTGATCCCCTATACTTGTGGGTTATCAAGACCCTTTTTCTGGCGCCGTTGCCGGGGAGCAATAGCGTGGGGTTGATATTCTTGTGTGTGCTTGTTTGCTTTATCACTAAGTAGATTTTATTTTCTGTTCTAAGTTGTTCTCTATCTTTAGTTATGGATATGGAACACGAAACACCAAAAAAATTAGTTGTACTTGCTACTCATGGAGATGGGGAACTTCCTAAAACCCTCGATGCTCGTTATGTGGAAAACATTAAATACTACTTTGATAATCCTGATAAAACTCCACTCAACTTGATAATGGGAGTTACTTTGGATCAACGGGAATACTTTAGGGATTATCGCTTGTCTCAAAAAGGGAAACTCTTATGGGATCAAATTTATTATTTGCATTGGTATGCTCAGAATTTATGCTTAAGATATGATTATTATTGCTGCTCTAGGATGAAGGCTCCACACCTTCCCTTTTCATGTGAATTTAATGATAATAAAACCTTGGCTTCTTATGCTAATGGTATATATGATTACTATGATGTGGAACAAATAGAAGAATTTGTTGCTTTTAAGGGTGCTTATGAAATTGAATCTTTGTTTGAAAATTATGATGATGCTATTTACCGATCTGAAAATTTTGCTATACTTAAATATTGCTATGAGAATTATGAATACAATGCCTATATTGATCAATTTATTGAGAAAGTCTCCGCTGTCCGAGAAGAGACTAATATTTTGCAGGCTCCTATGGAAGAACAAATTGATGACACTGTGAGCTCATTAGATGAAAAAATTGAGGAGGAGAGCGAAGAACAAAAGGAGGAAGAGCGGATTGATCACCCGTGCCCACCTTCTAATGAGAGTAACTCTTCAACTCATACATTGTTTAATTTCCCTTCGTGCTTACCGAAGGATGAATGCTATGATAATTGCTATGATCCATTGGATTCGTTTGAAATATCCCTTTTTGATGAAATTGATACTTGCTATGCTTGTGGCCATGATGCCAATATGAATTATGCTTATGGATATGAACTTGCTATAGTTCCTTATGTTAAGAATGAAATTGTTGCTATTGCACCCACACATGATAGTCCTATTATCTTTTTGAATTCTCCCAACTACACTATATCGGAGAAGTTTGCGCTTATTAAGGATTATATTGATGGGTTGCGTTTTACTACTACACATGATGCTTTTGATGGATATAATATGCATGTTCTTGCTGCTCCTACTTGCAATTATTATGAGAGAGGAACTACAACTCCACCTCTCTATGTTTCCAATACGATAAAATCGCAAGAAACTATTTATATTATGCATTGGCCTTTACTTGATGTGCATGAATTGTTCTTTTATGACATGCCGATGCATAGGAAGAGAGTTAGACTTCGTCATTGGATGATATATGTTGCTCTGTGCTCACTACTAAAATAAAAATCATTATTAATTAAAATTGGCTTTGATATACCTTGGGACCTGGGTGGATCAATTACTTGAGCACTTTATGCCTAGCTTAATGGCTTTAAAGAAAGCGCTGCCAGGGAGACAACCGGAAGTTTTAGAGAGTCATTTATTTCTGTTGAGTGCTTTTATAAAGTTTAAAAACAAAAAAATATAGAGGGGAACCTAAAACTTTTTCAAAAAGAAAAGTGAAAGTAATAAAGACGAGCACCGTTGAAGTGGGGGAGCTCCTTGAACTTTGTTCATGCCCATGGAAACTTTGCAAATCTTGAATTACAGAAACTTTTCAACAAAAATAATTATCCCCTTGTACAAATCCATTGTATTATAAAAATAATGTGCCAAGATTTGCCTTTAGGATGTTTAAATTGCTTGTTTGGTTTGTGCAGTGGAAAAACAGAAACTTTTGCTGTAGTGTATGAATTTACATTTTTTACTGGAACATGTAAAAATTCTGAAATTTTTACACGTTACTGCTATGAAAATTATTTATTTTTTCCTAAATTTTCAAAAAAATTGGAGTTACAGAAGTATGGTCAATGTTCAGATTACTACAGACTGATCTGTTTTTGACAGATTCTGTTTTTGATGCATTGTTTTGCTTGTTTTAATGAAACTATGGATTGTATCGGAAGGTATAAGCCATGGAGAATTTAGAATACAATAGTTATAATGCAAAAATAAAATATGAATGGGTTTGCAACAGTACTTAAAGTAGTGATTTGCTTTATTATACTAACGAATCTCACGAAGGTTTTGTTATGTTTTGTGTGGATGAAGTGTTCAAAGATCGAGGAGGTATTGATATGAGAAGAATGAGGAGAGGAAAGAGCTCAAGCTTGGGGATTCCCAAGGCACCCCAAGTAAATATTCAAGGAGACTCAAGCGTCTAAGCTTGGGGATTCCCCGGAAGGCATCCCATCTTTATTCAACAATTATCGGTATGTCTCAGTTTTTGTTTTGTTCACATGATATGCGTAAATTCTTGGAGCATCTTTTGTATTTATTTTTCCTTTTTATTTTATGCACCATGCTGGTATGAGATAGTCCTTGGTTGATTTATAGAATGCTCTTTGCACTTCACTTATATCTTTTGAGTATGGCTTTATAGAATGCTTCATGTGCTTCACTTATATCATTTGAAGTTTGGATGCCTGTTTCTCTTCATATAGAAAACCATTATTTGTAGAATGATCTTTTGCTTCACTTATATTTGTTAGAGCATGGTCTTTTGTATAAACAATTAAACTCTCTTGCTTCACTTATATCTATTTAGAGAGTCAACAGGAATTGGTCATTCACATGGTTAGTCAGAAAATCCTACATAAACCTTGTAGATCACTGAATATGATATGTTTGATTCCTTGCAATAGTTTTGCGATATGGAGATGATAATATGTGAGTTATGCTAGTGGGTAATTGTGATTTAGTAAGAATATCGGTGTTAAGGTTTGTGATTCCCTATGCATGCACGTAAACTCAATAGTTATGCAACGAAGTTATATCCTACTTATGGTGCATTATTCAGTGTTAGTTATTCTCAATGCATGCTTATGACCGTTTTCATTTTCTGGTTGGTTGCTTCTCAATCTATTTGCTAGCCTTCATTTGTACTAAGCGGGAATACTGATTGTGCATCCAAACTCCTTAAACCCAAGTTGTGCCAAATGAGTCCACCATATCTACCTATATGCGGTATTTCAATGCCGTTCCAAGTAAATTTGCATGTGCCGACTCTAATTTTTCAAAATAATTTTTTGTTTTGTGTGCCCATACCGCTCATGAAGCGGCACGGGGTGGCCAATATTTTCCATGTTAGGTGTGTTATTCTCACGATGAGTGTTTATTCACTTGTCATTGCACGAGAGAGTGGTTGGTAATTGGGATGCCCAGTCCCACAATGAATCAAAAATTAATAACAACAAAATTCCTTGGAAAGTGTTGGTATGGAGGGCACCCGTGGATACGGCTAGCCATGGATTGTGAAATAATGGTGGAAAGGAAATAAACTTTATTTTCTGTTTGGGAACCTCCTATGATATGTCTAGCATGGAAGATATTGGGAACTCTCGGTCGTTTTCGTTGACAGGAAAAGCATGCCTCTCAAAATAATTTTATCTCTCTAATTTAAGCTTTGAACTCTGGCACCTCTGCAAATCTCTGCTTCCCTCTGCGAAGAGCCTATCTATTTTACTTTTATGCATTTTTATTTTTATTGAGTCTCCATCTTCTCTTATAAAGCACCAACTGGAGAGCACTATTGTCATACTTGTGCATTGGGTGTAGTTAATGTTGAGTGTGTTTCATGAATGGATCAATGACTGAGCATAATGGGCTAGGGATAACTTTCTTTAGCGTTGATATTTTGAAAGACATGGTTGTTTGTTAGTATGCTTGAGTATTGATGTCTTTATATCAAATTATAGACTATTGCTTCGAATCACTCGTGTCTTAATATTCATGCCATGATTAAACTATATGATCAAGATTATGCTAGGTGGCATTCCACATCAAAAATTATCTTTTTTATCATTTACCTACTCGAGGACGAGCAGGAATTAAGCTTGGGGATGCTGATACGTCTCTGTTGTATCTACAATTTTTGATTGTTTCATGCCAATATTCTATCACTTTCACATATTTTTGTCAACATTTTATATTATTTTTGGGACTAACGTATTGATAAAGTGCCCAGTGCCAGTTCCTGTTTGTTGCATGTTTTTTGTTTCGCAGAATATCCATATCAAATGAAGTCCAAATGCAATAAAAATTTACGGAGAATTATTTTGGGATATATTGGAATCAACGCAAGGCGGTGCTCGTGGGCCCCACGAGGCACCAGGGCGCGCCAGGGGGGGCCCGACGCACCGTTGTGCCTCGTGAGGCCCTCGTAGGTCGGTTGGTGCTATTCTTCAGGTGCAAGGAAGCTTATATCCAGAAAAAAATCGTGTTAAAATTTCAGCACAATCGGAGTTACGGATCTCCAGGAATTTAAGAAACAGTGAAGGGCCAGAAAACAGGAGCGCAAAACAGAAGAGAACAGAGAGAGAGATCCAATCTAGGAGGGGCTTCTGCCCCTCCACCGCCATGGCAGCCATGGACCAGAGGGGAAACTCTCCTCCCATCTAGGGGGAGGCCAAGGAAGAAGAAGAAGTTGGGGGGCTCTCTCCCCCTCTCTTCCGGTGGCGCCGGAGCGTCGCCGGGGGAAACATCATGACGGTGATCTACACCAACAACTTCGCCGCCGTCACCACCAACTCTCTCCCCCTCTATGCAGCGGTGTAACACGTCTTCTCCCTACTGTAATCTCTACTTAAACGTGGTGCTTAATGCTACATATTATTATCCAATGATTTGTGGCCATCCTATGATGTTTGAGTAGATTCTTTTTGTCCTATGGGTTGATTGATGATCGTGATTGGTTTGAGTTGTATGTTTAATTTTGTGCTGTCCTATGGTGCCCTCTGTGTCGCGCAAGCGTGAGGGATTCCCGCTGTACGGTTTGCAATACGTTAAACATTCTCTTATAGTGGGTGGCATGAGTGACTGAAACACATACCCGAGTAAGGGGGTTGTCGCGTATGGAAGTAAAGAGGACTTGATACTTAATGCTATGGTTGGGTTTTACCTTAATGATCTTTGGTAGTTGCGTATGCTTGCTAGAGTTCCAATCATAAGTGCATATGATCCAAGTACGGAAAGTATGTTAGCTCATGCCTCTCCCTCATATAAAATTGCAACAATCATTACCGGTCTAGTTATCGATTGCCTATGGACAAATCCTTTTCTTGTGTTACAAAAGCTTTCTACTAAACAACTAACTTTTATTATCTTGCAAATTACTTGTAGTTTTATTTCCTCTAAGTACTTCTAGTTTTATTCTTGCAAACCTATCCTATCACCTACAAAATAGTTTCATACTTGTTCTTGGTAAAGCAAACGTTAAGTGCGCGTAGAGTTGTATCGGTGGTCGATAGAACTTGAAGGGAATATTAATTCTACCTTTAGCTCCTCATTGGGTTCGACACTCTTATTTATTGAAAAAGCTACAATTGATCCCCTATACTTGTGGGTTATCAGAAAACTACATAAAAAGGATAATTAACTAAACTACTAACAAGAGAGTAAAAACAGTAAATAAAAAATGATAAGTTAGTAAGGACGGTGCTTGAGTAATAAAGTGTTCTCAAGGGTTCTGGAATCACTTCCACTTATATGAACTATCGAATCCTCTATTCACTGGTCAAACGCATAAGTGGGCAGAGCCGGGTACAGTACACGTCCTACTCGAAGTAGACCTCGTGCCACGCACACCACCATCATAGTCTCCCCCATAGGGTTACAACTAATGATAATTAAGGGTTACCCCATGGACTCGACCTCCCTAAGGGTTCTCCATTATTCCCCTATACGACAAGAAATCAAAGGCTTTTACTATCACCTCTAATTACCCCAATGCCCCAACCCTTCACAATGACAGTAGTTCCTCTACGGCCTATCATGGCAATAGTGCGAGCAAGGCCTCCTCTCAGCATTCGTGAGAACACTAACTCGAATCATGAACAGAAGATATTGGATGACATTAAGAATCATATAGAGTTCAACCATATCCTCAAGAACTAATGTAATTACTCAAACATACACATGAAGGTTAGGGACAAGTTACAAGCCGGCATTAAGCCAGTGAAGGGAGAAGGCTTGGTGGTGATGGCGGTGGCGCGGTGATGATGATGATGATGGTGGCCGCGTCGGTGGTGACGGAGATGGGGGCGCCACCGGTGGTGGCGGCGCCGGCATGAGGGCGCCGGTCCGAAGGCCGATGCTCATGGTGGTGGAGCCTCTTCCTTCTTCCCTTGGCATTGTCCCTCCTTCTCTGGTGTGGAGCAACAATGGAGATGGTTGTGGATGAATGGGATGTATGGATGATTGCTTGATGATGAATGGCGGCGGCTAGGATTAAGGGAGACATATATAGAGAGGCTACTAGCCTCCTCTCTTGATGGGCTTCATCCAAGGGCTCAAGATGAGCCTGCTACTTGTGTGCGGCGTTGGAATTTTCCCCGAAGAGGAAGGGTGAAGCAATATTGTAGAGGATAAGTATTTCCCTCAGTGAGAACCAAGGTTATCGAACCAATAGGAGAAGCACGCAAATTCCCGTCGTCAGCACCTACACACACAAAAGAAAACGCTTGCACCCAACGCGGGCAAGAGGGTTGTCAATCCCCTTGAACTCGTTACTTGCAACGATTAATTCTGATAGTGGTAGATAGATAAAAAGAAAAGTAAAATAAAATGTATAAAATTGCAGCAATGTATTTTTAGTTTTAGTAATATGATTAAGGTAGACCCGGGGTCCTTAGTTTTCACTAGAGGCTTCTCTCTCGAAACAATAGCATACGGTGGGTAAACAAATTACTGTTGGGCAATTGATAGAAAAGCGCATAGTTATGACGTTATTCATGGCAATGATCACATATATAGGCATCACGTCTGTGACAAGTAACGGACTCCTGCCTGCATCTACTACAATTACTCCACTAATCGACCGCTATCCAGCATGCATCTATGGTCACTACTTCCGAAATGGTTAGCAGTGACGGGAGCAAAATGGGCATCAGTGGCGGGCTTTGGGCTCGCCACTGGTAAAAGCCCACCAGTGGCGGGCCCTAGGCCCGCCACTACTAGGAAGGCACCACTGGAGGGGCTGGGTTTTGGCCCGCCACTACTAATTTCGGGTAGGATTTAATTCCACCTGGATTAGCCTGTTACTAGTGGCAGGTGATACGTCTCCAACATATCTATAATTTATGAAGTATTCATGCCATGTTTATTATAGTTTTGTATGATTTTGGGGCACTTTTATATGGGTTTTATATGATTTTCATGGACTAACATATTGACCTAGTGCCCAGTGCCAGTTGCTGTTTTCTGCTTGTTTTTGGTTTTCCAGAAAATCCATATCAAATGAAGTCCAAATGCAGCGAAACTTTTTAACGATTTTTTTTGGAAGGAAACAGACCCAGGAAGCTTCGGAGGAGCAGCAGAAGAGCCACCTGGGTGCGCCTGCCCCCCCCCCCCCCCAGGCGTGCCCTGGTGCCTCGTGGGCCCCCTGTGGCACCTCTTTGCGTGATTCCAATGCTGAAAAATCATATATATTTAGAAACCCCCGAAAGTTAACCTAGATGAGTTTTTACGCCGTCGCAAGCCTCTGTACCTAGGAGATCCCATCTGGAGCCCTTTTTCGGCACCCTGCCGGAGGGGGGGAATCATCACCGGAGGCCATCTTCATCATCCCGGCGGTCTCCATGATGAGGAGGGAGTAGTTCACCCTCGGGGGTGAGGGTATGTACTAGTAGCTATGTGTTTAATCTCTCTCTCTCTCGTGTTATTGATATGGCACGATCTTGATGTATCGCGAGCTTTGTTAATATAGTTGGATCATATGGTGTTTCTTCCCTCTCTATCCTAGTTGTGATGAATCAAATCTTTTCCCTTTGAGGTTTCGTTATTGTCGCATTGAATATGTCAGATTTGAGAACACTTGATGTATGTCTTGCATATGAATACCTGTGGTGACAATGGGGTATTATATTGATTCACTTGATGTATGTTTTGGCGCTCAACTTGCAAATTCCCGTGGTGACATTGGGGTAATCTTGCATAGGGGTTGGTGCACGTTTTCATTATCTTTTCTCCGATAGAAACTTTGGGGGTGCTCCTTGGAGTTCTTTGTGTGGATTGAATATTATGATTATGAAGTTGTTTGATGCATATCGTATAATCAACTAATGGATACTTGTGGTGACATTGGAGTATCTAGGTGACATTAGAGTTGGTTGATGTGTATCATATGGTGTTATTTCAGTACGAACTCTAGGGCTGTTTGTGACACTTATAGGAATAGCTCAATAGATCGATCGGAAAGGATACCTTTGAGGTGGTTTCGTACCCTACAAACAATTTCTATCTTATGTTCTCCGCTAATAGGAACTTGGGAGTGATTCTTTATCGCACATTGAGGGATGGTTATATGATCCAATTATGTTAGCATTGTTGAGAAATTGCACTAGTGAAAGTATGAACCCTAGGCCTTGTTTCTAAGCATTGCAATATCATTTATGCTCACTTTTGTTACTTGCTACCTTGCTGTTTTTTATTGTTCGCATTACAAAAACCTATATCTACTATCCATACTACACTTGTATCATCGTCTCTTCGCCGAACTAGTGCACCTATACAATTTACCATTGTATTGGGTGTGTTGGGGACACAAGACACTCTTTGTTATTTGATTGCAGGGTTGTTTGAGAGAGACCATCTTCATCCTATGCCTCCCACGGATTGATAAACCTTAGGTCATCCACTTGAGGGAAAATTGCCGCTGTCCTACAAAACTCTGCGCTTGGAGGCCCAACACGAGTCTACAAGAATAAGTTGTGTAGTAGACATCAAGCTCTTTTCTGGCGCCATTGCCGGGGAGGTGAGTGCTTGAAGGTATATATTTAGATCTTGCAATTGAATCTTTTAGTTTCTTGTTTATCACTAGTTTGGTTTTATAAAAAGAAAACTACAAAAAAATGGAATTGAGGTTGACTCATATTATTCATCTTTATAATGTCTTTTCTGAAAATGATGGATCAGAAAATTGTGCTCAATTGATAGAAGAAGAATTCAATAAAATGTTTTGCATAAAATCTTTGAATGATGAGCATGATTGCAATGTTGCTAGTATGAATTCTTTGAATATCCATGATGCTAGTGATATGAAAAGCCATAAGCTTGGGGATGCTATGTTTGATGAAGATGATATTTTTAGTCCCCCAAGTTTTGATAAGCAAATTTATTATGATGATGGCATGCCTCCTATTTATGATGATTATAATTATGAAAGTGGATTTGGAGAGGTCATGACTTTATTTAAAGATGATTCTACTATTTTGAAAGAGGTTTCAATTGATTATGACAACAAAGTTGCTATCTATGATGATTATTGTGATGACATGTATGCTATAAAGAATAATGATAACCATGAAACTTGTCATCGTGATTTTTATTTTCAATTGGATTATTCCAATCAAGTATCACATGATAGTTATTTTGGTGAGTTTGCTCCCACTATTATGAATGAGAAGGAATTTGCTTATGTGGAGAGTAATAAAATTTCTATGCTTGTGGATCATGAAAAAAATGCTTTATGTGATAGATATATTGTTGAATTCATTCCTGATGCTACTGAAAATTATTATGAGAGAGGATCATATGCTTGTAGGTGTTGCAATAATATCAAGTTTCCTCTCTATGTGTTGACAGTTTTGAAGTTATGCTTGTTTTGCCTTCCTATGCTAGTTGATTCTTGCTCCCATAAACTATTAGCTCACAAAATCCCTATGCATAGGAAGTGGGTTAGGCTTAAATGTGCTAGTCATATGCTTCATGATGCTCTCTTTGTGTTTCAATTCTTTACTTTTATGTGAGCATCATTGAAATCATCATGCCTAGCTAAAAAGGCATTAAAGAAAAGCGCTTGTTGGGAGACAACCCAATATTTATACCTACTGTTCTTGTGTGTTCACATGATTAAGCTACTGTAGTAATCATGTTTCATATGTTTTCTTTCAATAATGTGCCAAGTAAAGCCTTTGGGATAGTATGGATGCTTGTTGATTTGATTCTGTGCAAAAACAGAAACTTTTGCGTCCATTGCTGGAATTTCTATTCTGTACTAGGGCGTAAAAAAATTCTGAAATTTTTACACAGTATTGGGTTACAAATTGTTTACGTTGTCCTCATTTTTCAGAATTTTTGGAGGTACAGAAGTATGGTTTTAAATCGCTCACTACATGTTGTTCTGTTTTTGACAGATTCTGTTTTCGGTGCATAGTTTGCTTGTTTTAGTGTTTCCATAGCTTATATTGAGTAATATAAATTGTGGAAATGATAGAATACAGTAGGAATTATGTGAGAACAATTATGAAACTTGTCTTGACAGTACCTAAGTGGATGATTTATTTCTATCATACTAACCTATCTCACAAGATCCGTTAAGTTTTGTGTGATTGAAGTTTTCAAGTTTTGCGTGAGATATCGATATGAGGAGAATAAGGAGTGTCAAGACCCTAAGCTTGGGGATGCCCAAGGCACCCCAAGGTAATATTCAAGGAAGACTCAAGCGTCTAAGCTTGGGGATGCCCCGGAAGGCATCCCCTCTTTCGTCTTCAACATTATCGGTAACCTTACTTGGAGCTATATTTTTATTCGTCACATAATATGAGTTTTGCTTGCAGCATCATTTTATTTTGTTGAGATTTGCTTTCTGTTATCAATAATAATGTTTTGCATCTTTTATTTCAATAAAATGCCAAGTGTAGCCTTTACCATGCTCATTTTGCAAGTTTATGTGTTGCTGTTTGAAAACAGAAAGTTTTCTGTTATGTCCAGAATATTCCTGAATAGTCAGAACATGATAAAAATCTGAAATTTTTACACAGTAAGCATGCATGAGTTCTCTGTCACGTGGTCATTTTTCAGAATTTTTGGAGTTAGGGAAGTATGAATTCTTATTCACTCTTTACAGACTGTTCTGTTTTGGCAGATTGCTGTTATAGTTGCATTGTTTGCATATGTTTGCTAGTTTAATGTTTCTATTTGTGGATAGGAGTATTAAATATGCAGAGGCATTTAGTATGCAATGTTTAATTATAATTTTAGTTATTTGCTACAGTAGAGACTGTTAAGGTTTTGAGTTGATTTATACTAACTTATCTCACGAGTTCTTGTTGAGTTTTGTGTGGATGAAGTTTTTAAAGATTTAGGAGAAACCATGATATGGGAGGAATTAAGGAGACACAAGAGCTCAAGCTTGGGGATGCCCAAGGCATCCCAAATTAATATTTCAAGAAGTTTCAAGCATCTAAGCTTGGGGATGCCCCGGTAGGCATCCCACCTTTCTTCATCAACAATTATCGGTCAGTTTTGGTTGAGCCTAAGTTTTTGCTTCTTCACATGATATATGCTATTCTTGGAGTGTCCTTTTATTTTCGTTTTGTTTGTTGTTTGAATAAAATTATCAATATCTGAAATTTTTAAATGAGAGAGAGTCCTCACGTAGCTACCTATTTACTTAACTACTCATTTGATCTTCACTTATATCTTTTTTTGAGTAGTTTGTCATTTACTCTTGTGCTTCACTTATATCCTATGAGTAAATTGTGAAAGAATTGAATATCATAAAGTTGAAATTATATGTGCTTCATATGCTTGTATCATGTCTAGTAGTAGTTTCACATTTGGGTTAGAAAGTGAAATCTATTGAAGCTTGACAATCACAATATTGGTCATACAAGCAATTCATGAATGATTAGTATAAGGAAGAGAACTTTCACATATAAATATATTATCTTGGACATCTTTTATGATTGTTAATACCCATTAATTATTTTCAAACTTGAGCAAATTAGTTGAAGTTGGACAAGGAAGACAACGTAATGAGTAATGTTTGGGTATATTTGCATAGAAGTTATATTGTTATGGATCCTCCAACATGTGGTGCTTGCTTAGGATCTTTTGCTAGCCAAAAATTCGTACGAAGTAGAGATACTACTTGTGCATCCAAAAACCCTTAAACCCAGTTTCTTGCCATGAGTGTCCACCATACCTACCTATGGATTGAATAAGATCCTTCAAGTAAGTTGTCATCGGTGCAAAAAGCAATAAAAATTGCTCCTAAAATATGTATGATCTTTTATTACAAGGGAAAATAAGCATTGTACGAACTTGTGATGGTAAAGAAATAAAAGCGACAGACTGCATAATAAAGGTTGCTATCACAAGGGGCAATATAACGTGACGTTCCTTTGCATTAAGGGCTTGTGCATCCAAAAATAAAAAGCGCATGACAACCTCTGCTTCCCTCTGCGAAGGGCCTATCTTTTACTTTTATGCATTTACTTTTATGTATTTACTTTTATGCAAGAGTCAATAGTATTACTTCTCATTTCAACCTTAATTATTCTCTAGTTGGCAAGCATCATGTGGTGGGGAAAGATCCAGGCACATATGGCCAGTCAAATATATTTGATCATGAATTATTATTATTGACAATTATCTCTATGATAAATAAGTTGGGAGGCGAAACATTAAGCCCCTATCTTTCTCTGTGTTCGATGGATGCCATTTGTTCTAAAAATATGCTTTGAGTACTAGCAATCATAGAAGACTATATGATAATTGAGTATGTGGAGCTCTTACTTAGACTTTGTTGAAATTAAATTGAATTGCAATTGTTTGGTGACTAAGAACATAAGTTGTTAAGTTTCAAGAGATTGCATTGTTTGAACCATAACATGTGAATTGATTGCTACTTTATCATGATGAGTTTTCTGAGAAAGAGTTGTTGTTATGATGCTAGGAAAAGTGATTGAAATTATCATTGATCAAACTTATGCACTATGCTAGCACTCACACTTCATAAATTATTTCTTTTATCATTTACCTACTCGAGGACGAGCTGGAATTAAGCTTGGGGATGCTGATACATCTCCAACGTATCTATAATTTATGAAGTATTCATGCCATGTTTATTATAGTTTTGTATGATTTTGGTGCACTTTTATAAGGGTTTTATATGATTTTCATGGACTAACATATTGACCTAGTGCCCAGTGCCAGTTGCTGTTTTCTGCTTGTTTTTGGTTTTCCAGAAAATCCATATCAAATGAAGTCCAAATGCAGCGAAACTTTTTGACGATTTTTTCTGGAAGGAAACAGACCCAGGAAGCTTTGGAGGAGCAGCAGAAGAGCCATAGGGGCCCCACGAGCGACCTGGGCGCGCCTGCCCCCCCAAGCGCGCCCTGGTGCCTTGTGGGTCCCCTGTGGCACCTCTTTGCATGATTCCAACGCTGAAAAATCATATATATTCAGAAACCCCCGAAAGTTAACCTAGATGAGTTTTTACGCCGCCGCAAGCCTCTGTACCTAGGAGATCCCATCTGGAGCCCTTTTCCGGCACCCTGCCGGAGGGGGGGAATCATCACCGGAGGCCATCTTCATCATCCCGGTGTTCTCCATGACGAGGAGGGAGTAGTTCACCCTCAGGGCTGAGGGTATGTACTAGTAGCTATATGTTTAATCTCTCTCTCTCGTGTTCTTGATATGGCATGATCTTCATGTATCGCGAGCTTTGTTAATATAGTTGAATCATATGGTGTTTCTTCCCTCTCTATCCTTGTTGTGATGAATCGAATCTTTTCCCTTTGAGGTTTCGTTATTGTCGCATTGAATATTTCAGATTTGAGAACACTTGATGTATGTCTTGCATATGAATACCCATGGTGACAATGGGGTATTATATTGATTCAATTGATGTATGTTTTGGCACTCAACTCGCGGATTCCCGAGGTGACATTGGGGTAATCTATGCATAGGGGTTGATGCACGTTTTCATTATCTTTTCTCCGATAGAAACTTTGGGGTGCTCCTTGGAGTTCTTTGTGTGGATTGAATATTATGATTATGAAGTTGTTTGATGCATATCGTATAATCAACTCACGGATACTTGTGGTGACATTGGAGTATCTAGGTGACCTTAGAGTTGGTTGATGTGTATCATATGGTGTTATTTTTTTTCAGTATGAACTCTAGGGCTGTTTGTGACACTTATAGGAATAACTCAATAGATCGATCGGAAAGGATAACTTTGAGGTGGTTTCGTACCCTACAAACAATTTCTATCTTATGTTCTCCACTAATAGGAACTTGGGAGTGATTCTTTATCGCACATTGAGGGATGGTTATATGATCCAATTATGTTAGCATTGTTGAGAGATTGCACTGGTGAAAGTATGAACCCTAGGCCTTGTTTCTAAGCATTGCAATACCGTTTATGCTCACTTTTGTTACTTGCTACCTTGCTGTTTTTTATTGTTCGCATTACAAAAACCTATATCTACTATCCTTACAACACTTGTATCACCGTCTCTTCGCCGAACTAGTGCACCTATACAATTTACCATTGTATTGGGTGTGTTGGGGACACAAGAGACTCTTTGTTATTTGATTGCAGGGTTGTTTGAGAGAGACCATCTTCATCATACGCCTCCCACGGATTGATAAACCTTAGGTCATCCACTTGAGGGAAAATTGCCGCTGTCCTACAAAACTCTGCGCTTGGAGGCCCAACACGAGTCTACAAGAATAAGTTGTGTAGTAGACATCAGTAGGCCCAAATTCAGGCCCGCCATTGATCTCTGTACCAGGAGCAGCAAAAAAAATGCTGCCATGGCAGCGTAATTTGCTGCCATGGCAGCGTTTTGCAGTTCATACAACAAATTATTAATACACTTATACATACATATAGTCCCATGAAATATGCATTCAGTCCATACATAAAACATATTTTCCATAAGCATACAATTTCCCATAAAATATGATTCAGTCCATCAAAAAGAAATAGAAACTACAATGTTCCAGCATATCATATAAACAATTTAATTCAACAGTATCAAATATGCATGCAGCCCTAGATTGTATCCGCCGTTAGCTCTCATGTCCTTAGTCTTGGTGCATTTCCTAACCTTGTTAAAAAACAAGAAAGTAAGTAATGATCAAGACTATAAAAATAAGGCAACATAGATGGGTAGATGTACATGCACTAGTATGATTAGGAACCCATTATCAAAGCAGGGTAAGATATGGGTATGATACGACTCCAACGTATCTATAATTTTTGATTGTTCCATGCTATTATATTATCAATCTTGGACGTTTTATATGCATTTATATGCTATTTTATATCATTTTTGGGACTAACCTATTAACCCAGTGCTTAGTATGAGTTGCTGTTTTCTGCTTGTTTTTGGTTTTCCAGAGAATTAGACCAAATGGAGTACAAACGCTATGAAACTTTTTGACGATATTTTCCTGGACAAAAGAGACCCTAGAAGCTTCGGGAGGAGACCAGAGGACAAACGAGGAGACGACAAGGCAATAGGGCGCGCCCAGGGGGGGTGGCCCTGCCCTGTTACCTTGTGGGCCCCACGTGGCTTCGTCTGGCCTAATTCCACTTCTATAAATTCTCAAATATTGGGAAACCAACAGGGAGCCACCCCAAATAACTTTTCCACCACCGCAAGCTTCTGTTCTCCCGCGATCCCATTTGGAGGCCTTTTTCGGTACTCTACCGAAGGGGGAATCGATCACGAAGGGCTTCTACATCATCCTTGCTGCCCTACCGATGATGCGTGAGTAGTTCACCACCAACCTACTGGTCCATAGCTAGTAGCTAGATGGTTTCTTCTCTCTCTTTGATCTTCAATACAATGTTCTCCTCGATCTTCTTGGAGTTCTATGCGATGTAATCTTCTTTTACGGTGTGTTTGTTGGGATCCGATGAATTGGGGGCTTATGATCTGAATATTCATGAGAAGTAATTGAGTCTTTTCTGAACTTTATTATGCATAATTGTTATAGCTTTGTATTTCTCTCTGATCTATCCGTTTGGTTTGGCCAACTAGATTGATTTATCTTCAGCGGGAGATGTCCTTTGTAATGGGTTCAATCTTGCGGTGCTCTATATCCCAGTGACAAAGTAGGGTACAAGACACGTATTTGTATTGTTACCATTACGGGTAAAACGATGGGGTTTATTCATATTGATTGGGTTTACTTTGTCTACATCATGTCTTCTTGCTTAAGGCGTTACTCTGTTTTCATTAACTTAATACCCTAGATGCATGTTGGATAGCGGTCGATGGGTGGAGTAATAGTAGTAGATGCAGGCAGGAGTCGGTCTACTTGTCTCGGACGTGATGCCTATATACATGATCATTGCCTTGAATATCGTCATAACTATGCGCTTTTCTATCAATTGCCCAACAGTAATTTGTCTACCCAACGTATGCTATGTGTTCGAGAGAGAAGCCTCTAGTGAAAACTATGGCCCCGGGTCTACTTTATATATAAAAAGAAAACCAAAATATACTTGCTGCAATTTATCTACTTTTATTTTGTTTTGGAATTTATCTATCTACCACTACAAGATTTAATCCTTGCAAGTAACGAGTTCAAGGGGATTGACAACCCTCTTGCCCGTGTTGGGTGCAAGTATTTGCTTTTGTGTATGCAGGTGCTGTTCATGAGGCTTTGCGTGATTCTCCTACTGGTTCAATAACCTTGGTTCTCACTGAGGGAAATACTTATTTCTACTCTACTGCATCTGCTATCCTCTTCGGGGAAAATGCCAACGCAGCTCACAAGTAGCAGGAAGAATTTCTGCCGGGGAGAAGTCACGTCAAAATAGTCTCCCGTCAACTCGCCAATTTCTGGCGCCGTTGCCGGGGAGACATCATCAAAACCTACCAAGTACCTTCACTCAAACTATCATCTACTTGCTCTACTTTTTATTTACCTTTGCCTCTCGTTTTCATCTCCGCCACTTCTCTAAAAATCGAAAAACACAAAAATATTTTGTTTGCTTGTTTGCTTGCTTGCAATAATTGTGTGACTCAATGAAAATAAAAATATAGACATATGGATCCTCATCCACTTGCTAATCTTTTCAGACAATCCAATTATGATGAACCATTTGCTAGTGAGTTGAGTGCACTTGATTATCTTTATGAAGTTTTGCTTGAAAATCATGAATCTGAAAATTGTGATGAAGTGCTAAAAGAAGAAGTTTATAAAGAGATTCATGATAGCTCCTTGAATGAAAAGCATGAATGCAATGATGTTATTATAAATTCTATTAATGTCAATTGTGCTAATGATATGCAAAACTACAAGCTTGGGGATGATAATTTTGTCATGTCCACTACTTATTGCAATGATCATGATTGGGGTGATAATGCTTCTTATGATCTTGAAAACTTATTTAAGCCTCATGATGAATATGTTATTGATAATAAAATTTGCAATACTATTAAAAGTGGGTTTGGAAGAGCATCAACTTTAGGTAATAATGATCCCACTACTTTGGAGAATTATCAATTTTATGAATTTTTGGATAAAAGTTGGTTTGGAGAGGTCATGACTTTAGTTGATGTTAATCCCACTATCTTGGAAGATTATAAAAATTTTATGCACAAGGATCATGAAGAGATTATTTTATATGATGGCGACATTGTTGAATTTCAATATGATCCTACATGCAATTATTATGAGAGAGGAAAATACGGTTGTAGAAATTTTCATGTTACTCAATTACCTCTCTTGAAGTTCAAATTGTCAATGTTTTATTCTTCTTCCTTGCATATGGTAAATAGTTCTTGCCTTGATAATTTGTTTGCTTATAAAATGCCTATGCATAGGAAGTATGTTAGACTTAAATGTGTTTTTCACATGCTTCATGATGCTATCTTTGTGTTTCGATTATTATCTTTCATGTGAGCATCGATAAAATCTCGAAGCCTATCTTAATGGCTATAAAGAAAGAGCTTGTTGGGAGACAACCCAATAGTTGTCTTTATTTTTGCATTTTCATTTTTGTGTGCAAACACAATTTTATCTACTGTTATGATTGTGTTTTTATCTTTTAATTAGTGTTTGTGCCAAGTAATGCCTTTGGGATGATTTGGATGATAGTATAATTGATGCGGTTTGAAAACAGAAAGTTTTGCGCCCAGTTCTGGATTTTTAGTTCTGTACCCGAATGTCAGAAAAATCTTAAATTTTTACACAGTATTGGTATACAATTTTTTTACGTTGTCCTAATGTTTCAGAATTTTTGGAGTTACAGAAGTATATATAAAATTCTGCCATTACGTACTGTTCTCTTTTAGACAGATTCTGTTTTTATTGCATAGTGTTCTTGTTTTAATGAATCTACGGATTATATCGGGGGGTATAAGTCATGGAAGAGTTACAATATAGTTGGTATTATGCAAGAACAATTATGAATGAGTTTATAACAGTACCTAAAGTGGATGATTGATTTATTGTACTAACGGATCTCACGAAGTTTCTGTTGAGTGTTGTGTGCTGAAGTTTTCAAGTTTTGGGTGAGATTACGATGGATGAAGGAATAAGGAGCGGCAAGACCCTAAGCTTGGGGATGCACAAGGCACCCCAAGGTAATATTCAAGGAAGATCCAAGTGTCTAAGCTTGGGATGCCTCGGATGGCATCCCCTCTTTCGTCTACAATCTATCGGTAACTTACTTGGAGCTATATTTTTATTCATCACATGATATGAGTTTTACTTGGAGCGTCTTGTGCCATAGTTTTCTTTTCTTTGTTTGCTTTTTAGTTTGCCACAATCATCTTTTTCTAGACACACCTTTTGGGAGGGACACGCATTTATTCGTGATTTGTTAGAATACTCTACGTCCTTCACTTATATCTTTTGAGCTAGGCAGTTGCTCTAGTGCTTCACTTATATCCTTTAGAGCACGGCGGTGGTTATATTTTAAAGAAATAGTTGCACTCTCATGCTTCACTCAAATCTCTTTGAGATTCTAATTGTAGGAACGAAGTATGTCTACCAGAGGGGGGGGTGAATGGGAGTTTTAAATTTTCTTCGGAAATATCAAAACTCTCGGAACCCAGCAGCGGAACGAATGAAAACAATATATAGTGAGCGAATATAAACTACCGAATGGAAACTAACAGCATGCATCGAGGTAAATCACATGTCTGAAATATGTCATATGTCACAGTTCGAATGTAAAAGAGGGTAGCAGAGGTGACCAGTGATGCTCGATGGCGACAAGGTATTTGGTAGACCAGTTCGCCCTTCTGCAAAAGGACTACGTCTGGTTGGAGGGGTTATGATTTAACACAGAAGATAAACTCTCTTTGCCCTATTCTCCTCGACAATTGGTTCGTCAACCAATGCCAATTACTCGTGGTAGATGCTTGAGGCGATCTCCGAACCTTTACAGACTTCTTCGAGAACCACAATTACTCTTGGTCTCTGAAGAAATTGACACCAAACCGTCTAGAGAGTTCGCAGCTCTCAAGAGTAATAGGCGGAGCGTACTGGACTTAGATTCGAGTGATGCTGAACCACTATCTAATTTGTCAGCTCTAGGGTTTTCTCTCGGTGGATTTTAAACTCAAATCTCTCAGAGAGGGGGTTGCTCAACAATCTTCTCAGAATCAAACGGAGCAGCCACCGGACAACGCCGGTGCGGGGTGGCTATTTATAGCCACAACCTTCCCTGATGGGAAATGACCATTTTGGACACGCAGTCCAGCCAATGGCCAACCGACACGTTCACAACGGTCGGATTTTCAGAGCAACGGTAACATTACTTGTGGAGCAAGTAATGCTAACTCCTCGGTTAGAGACAAATCTCTCGCAGCTATGAAGATCACAGTCTCTTGCTGGCATGTATTTGCTCGGAACACAAAGAGATTTCTCTCACAGCTTTCATAGGATTTGGGTTTAGCATCAGCGAATCAAAGCTTTGAACGCTACACCCCTCTTAATAGTACGGTGGTCCTATGACTCAATAAAGAGAAAAGAAACAACGAAATGAATGCTACGTCTGCACTTCGTCTTCAATCTCCTCGGCTGCAGTCATTTTCTTCGGATGGACACCGAATGAATTGCTTTGCATCAACAATTTTTGAGGGGTCAGTCTTGTCATCATAATCTTCGGTGATAACCTTCACTGCCACGCAGGGGAAATCCTTCGGAGTTTGAATCCAAACTCCTCTTTACTCCAGGGACCTGTTACTCTGTGTGCACTCGCAAACACATTAGTCCCTCACTGTTTGTCAACAATCTCCAAAACATAAGGAGGCAAATTATTGCACCAACAATCTCCCCCTTTTTGGACGATTGATGACAAAATAGATAATCATCGAAGTGAAGATAGATAAGTGAAAAATAATTCCAACAAGAGTGATTGAGGGTTACTATGCTCGAGGATGAAATAGACTCCCCCTAAATGTATGCAGGGAAGAAAGTTATGAGATAAATTCTCCTGCAAGATCTGAATAATATGGAGGAAATTTCAATCATTCGAGACATTTTGATTCGCACTGATGAGATTTAATCCATCAAGATCGTAGTGCAATCAATTATAACTTCTGATGATAATTCCACCTGCAAGACAAATGCTTCGAGAGAAATGGTGCAGCAGCAGGGGTTATAAGCATTAAGGCATAGAAGTTATCGAGTTTTACAACATAGTACAGATAAGCTTAAACCAGAAGTTGCAAACTCGCACGAAACCAAAATCAAATGAAACACCGAAAGCAAATCTATCGAGACTCGATGTAATTCTCCCCCTTTTTGTTAAGAAGTGTCAAAAAGGTGACGAATAACAGGAGTGAAGGACAGAGCTTGGCTCAATCGGTGGCATCTCCAGACAAGTTGTCCGAGGTGAGTTCCTCTTCGGAAGTGATGGGATTGTCGTCGTCTTCAGCAGCAACAGATTTTCCTACAGGAAGGATAGCTTGGGGCTCGGCAGACGAGGGAATAGTTAGAGTGGCCACAGGAGGAACACGGGAATGCATATTGCCTTCGGCAGGTTTCTCTGTCGGTGAAGTGGCTTCAGATTCGTCAAGTAGTTTGCGCAGCTTGAGATGAAGAAGATCTGTTGTAGGCTCACGAGTAGGCAGAGGAGGGGTACTCCGATCTTGAAAATCTTCGACAGTGAAGCCTTTGTCAATATAATCATAGAGCTCTTGGAGATTGACAGTTAGGAGTTGTTTCTCGGTGAAGAACTTGCGAAGCAATTTCCAGAGCCTCTTCTTGTTTTCATCAGCTATCAGATGCATTATCCTCGTGCGATTGTTGAGAGCATTTAGCTCGGAGGCGAGATGTTCTTTCTCGCGTCGATCCTCAGCGATATGCTGCAGCAGCCGTTGTTGAGTACGCAAACTAACTTCGAGTTGCGATGGAGGTTGAGGCGAAATCTTTCGGTCGCGCTGAGGCAGACGTGGCCAGTCAAATTGCTTGTGATAGTCTTGAGAACTTGATGCGGGTGATTTGCCCAAAGAGATATCATCCATGACTTTCAAGGTATCGCGAACAGGAGCAATGAAGCTCTTATGGCTTTCCTTCACAAGATACACTGTGCGCATTGCATGATCAACAACTTTCTGGATCCATGGCGCAAACACTTTGATGCAGAAGGGGTATTTAGCAGAATCCTTCAGAATGCGTAGGAACATGTCTTCCACATCGAAAATGTATCGCTCATAGATTGCATATATAGCATTGCGAAGAACATCTGAGATGGACTTGTCCGGATTCATACCCGCCAGAGGGCAAATTGTGTAAGAGAGCATGTGGAATAGCGTTTGATTCTCGAACGATAAGTGCTCTGGACGGGGAGGACCAGAGTAGTCACGAATCTTTTCTTGATCCATAGTGCACCGAAATATTTTCATCTGATATAACATCAATGTTATGAACTCGAATTTCAGTATCACCGTGCTCAAAGCGAGGGAAATGGAAGTGCGAGACAAAATCCGTTGAGGTGCATTTGATGCGTTTCCCTTCGGTCATCCATTCCATGACTGATTTGGAGCTATCAGATTCATCGGCAGAGCTATATAGGGTTGCATAGAATTGAAGAATAATTTCTCTGTTCCAAGGGTGCTCGAACTCAAAGACTTTGGTGAGGCAGAAATCATCCAGATCCTGAAGCAATTGATTGAAACAACCAATGTTGCGCATGGCAGGTATGTCTAGATATTCATGAGGAAATATCTTTCGGCTCTCATAGAGGACCCGAGAGTAATAGATGGCATGTTTCTTAGTCCAGAAACGAGGCGATTCAGAAGTGCGCGGCCCATCATACGGACTGGCTTGAAAGAATTTGGGATGCGCATTCCGATTGAAAAGAGGACCTTTTGCGCCTGCGCCTGACGAGAACAAAGGCAGTTCTTCATGAGGGTATGGATATTTGAGTTCTTCTTCAGGAGAAAGATATTCATCACCATAGACAACAGAGTCCGTGCGGCGAGCAGAGACAGATTTTCGTTCGGAGGGACCAACATCTAGCATTCGGGTAGCTATGTCGATGGATAACTTGAGTGGAGATGGAGCAGGCGTTGCAACTGTGGGAGGTGCTGGAGTAGAAAGCGGCAGAGCAGGTTCAATCATAGTAGGCACTGAGGCGGATTTATTCACTGAAGGTTGTTGCTCGACTGGAATCTGTTGTTGCTCGACTATAAGAGAAGCCGAGACTTTTGTCGTTTCATGAGCCGGAGAAGCTTGGGGCTCGGACTGAGGGATTTCACCTTCCTCAGAGACAAATTGTTGCGAGGGAATATCAGCTCGAGCAGGGGAGGCCACAGGCACTGATTCAGTTGGCCTTGGCGAGGGAGGAGCATCCGAGTCCTTGCCTGGAGGGTTCGAAAGAATAGCTGGCTCAGGAGATTTTTCTTGCGAAGCAGGAGACTGAGCAACTTGGTGAAAAGGTGATGGTTCTTTCGGAGCAGGAGGTGCATTTTTTATTGCAATTCTTTTTTGTTGCTTTTTCTTTTGCTGAGCAATTTGATCTATATGTCCCTTGACCAGATCATTGTATCCAGTGACTTTGGCTTGATGTTCATCACAGATTTTCCGAACAATTTCATCTAGATCCGTGTGAAAGCGTAACCTTCGGTGACGAAGGAGAGTCATAGCACGATTAATGTCCTTGTAGGAGTCCTCGAGTGCTTTAATGACAAATTTTGAAAAGGCAGTTTTCATTCGATTATCAAGGTCCATTAGCTCGGTAGAGAGAGAGTTTATCTCAACTGCATGTTCTCGAAGTTCTTGAACTACAGAGGTGGCTTGAGTAATAACTTCGGCAGGAATAGGTAGAGATGCCACTTCTCCATCGAATGGATTGTCCACAAATTTATCGAGCTGTTCCATGATGAATATGTGATCATAATAATGAGGAGCATCAGACTTGACTGAGGGAGCAGTCGGGACAGCAACTTGCTCGGAGGCAGGCTTAGAAGCCAATGGCTGAGTCAAGGTAGGGGCAAACTTAGCAGCCTTCTCCTTCGGAGCAGTAGCTGGTGCAGCAACTTTCTCGGTAAGCGCCTTGATTTTCTTCAGGTTAGGCTTGGGAATATTTTCGCCTGGCTTTGCAGAACTCACAGGAGCGTCAACTACCAAATCCTTCAAATTGATAGCATCTGGATGAGGAGTTGTGTTCACATGCTGCTTCATCGTGACAGTGGTAGCAGGGGTCTTTCTATTTGGGATCTTCTTCGGTGGTGCTTCTGGGACCAGGTTAACCCGAAGATCAGGCAGCACAGTTGATGTGGTAATGTTTACTTCCTCGCTGAGGGTAGCAGCAACTTCTTCCTTGGTGAGCGGAGGATCATCATCATCAGCCGAAGAATCATCCATTCGAATATCATAAGCAGGTTCAGCCTTTTTCCTCTTTGGTGCGCTCTTTTTCTTTGCAGCAGTGCTGGGATCATGCTTTCGTTTGGAACGACCTTCAGACTTTCCTTCGGCCTTTTTCTTCTCCACATCATCTTTGAGAAGGCGAAGGTTTTCCTGTTCACGAGCCTTTTGCTTGTCAGCCCTCTGAGCTCGCTTGATGGCATTGCACTGACACTTAGCAAGCTCATCGGGATATGATGCAGGTGTGCGAAGGGATGACTCATGAGCATTTGACGGAGGAGGTGGTCTCTCTTGGGGACCATTTGGCTTTATGAGAGAAATTTCCCGGCAGTCACCCCATGGTGGATCAAATGCAAAGTTTTGAGCAAACCGAGGATGAACAAATTCATAGTTGAACCACTTGCGCACCCAGTGACGGCAAATCCATTGTTGACGAGTATCTCTCTGATGTTTGGTTTCTCCTGGAACAGTATCGTACCGATCATGAGAGATATACTCAGCTGTGTTTGTGTATGCCTGTCTGCCACCCCTTTTCTTCTTCGGAGCATTTTCTTCTTGCTCATCGGCATTTTGATCGGTCCTTTTTCTCTTGCTGGTTGATGGGCCTACCGTTGGGCCCTTAGCATTCGTAGCTTTGGATTCATCAGCAGTACCCAGAACAGCATCATCTCGGTCAGCCATGCTAACTGGTTTAGCCGAATCCTCAACTGACTGCATTTTCCTGTGAATAGAGATAGATGCGAGGGAAAATGGGGACAGGGTCACGAATGCACACAGCGAAGATTTTGAAAAAGAATTTGTTTTTGATGAAGAGGTAGATGCAGACTTTGAGAAATGTTTCGGTCGAAGGTAATGTGTAGAACTAACTAGTAGGTTCGAAGAAAATACTAGTAAACGTGCTAAGCATTCCGTTCGTACAAAACATAACACAAACCCTAGATCTGATTCTGATGCGAGGGACAACTACAAACCACATCCGCATAAGTTACCTATCATTAAGGATCTGGGAAATGCAGTAAAAAAAAGCAATTTCTACCATGGACGAACTCGAACCGGATGAATGGAAGAACGAGTTCGCACTACACATACCCTAACTCGGTGATGTGCAGCAACTACGGCGGCGCGGAGAGGAAGATGATCCGTGGCGGCGAGGAATGACTCCGGCGACCTCTTTCCAGCAGCGAAGCGGCGAAGATGGTCGACGTCGTCGAGCTCGACGAGGAGCAGTGCGGTAGGGCTTTGGAAGGTGGCGATGGTGGAGATGCGAAGTGAAACGAGGAGGGTGGCGGCCCAGCATTTATATGCGAGGAGGAAACAGCCACACCCAGGTGAATCTGATCAGACGGCCAAAGTCAAGGGACTGTTGCGATTCAACGGATCTGATAAGCTGGCAGTTGATGGGAAGCATGTGGCAACCGTCACCAAAGAACGTGGTCCAAACTTGGGCGGGAAACCCCAAATTTTGGACGGCTTTCGCCAAAACTGAATAAGTTCGGACCGAAACTTTAACGTGGTCAAGGACACCAGATAAAGTTTCATTCCCAGATGAATTTTGTGCATTCATAACGGAACAGCATAGACTGGAAGAGATAGAATGGAGGGAAAACAGGGTCCTAGGTTTTTCACTCAGATGAAGAAACACAAACACCCGAGAGAAAAACAATGAGTGAAAAACATTTGGACAGACACAAAATCTTCAAGCGCAACTCAACGAATATAAATTGTGGTGGTGTTACCCACCGTATAAGAACTGTATGACCGCGAGCATCGCACAATTATCGTGGCACCCGGTTAGTCTAGTTCTTCGTTAATGTATGCACTCTTAGAAAGAAAATTTCACTTTGTCGAAATTTTCAAACTCTTCGAGTGTTATGCACCCATTCCTTCTAAGATGTGGAAGTGATGGTACGGGTGCCGAGTCCAGCTTACTGCACGTTCGCGGAATCTAGGATATTTAGCTCACACCGTAACACACAGAATCTTTTCTCATCGAGGGGCTTGGTGAAGATGTCGGCGAGATTTTCTTCTGTATTGACGTGACTGATAACAATATCCTCTCGAGCAACATGATCGCGTAGGAAATGATGTCTGATCTCAATATGCTTGGTGCGAGAGTGCTGCACAGGATTGTGTGCAATTTTGATCGCACTTTCATTGTCGCACGAGGGATCTTCTTGACCTTGATGCCATAATCCATCAGAGTCTGCTTCATCCATAATAACCAAGTGCAACAAGCACCAGCAGCAATATATTCGGCCTCAGCCGTAGAGAGCGAGACACAATTCTGCTTCCTTGATGACCAACAAACCAATGATCTACCGAGGAAATGGCATGTCCCCGAGGTAGATTTCCTGTCAACCCGGTCACCTGCATAATCTGAGTCTGAATATCCAACGAGGTCAAACTGTGCTCCCTTAGGATACCATAAACCTAAGGTGGGGGTGTGAGCCAAATATCTGAGAATACGCTTGACCGCTTGGTGATGCGATTCTTTCGGTGCAGCTTGAAAACGAGCACACATACAAACACTCAACATAATATCAGGATTGGATGCACATAAGTAAAGCAAAGAACCAATCATCGAACGATAAGCTTTCTGATCGTAATCTTTACCGTACACATCTGCGTCCAGCTGGCCATTTGTGGGCATGGGAGTTTTTTAGCTCTTCTGTTTGCAGTCTTGCATTTTGAACTTCTTCAGAAAATCTCTCAGATATTTCTCCTGAGATATGAAAGTTCCATTATCCTGTTGACGAATTTGGAGTCCGAGAAAGAACTTGAGTTCCGCCATCATAGACATTTGATATTTCTCGGACATCATTCGCCCGAATTCCATGCTGCAGGCATTGTTAGTACAGCTGAAAATAATATCATCCACATAGATTTGACATACGAATAGATCGCCATCAATAGCACGAGTGAAAAGAGTGGAATCAGTGGATCCTGGCTTAAACCCTTTGTCGAGCAGAAACCTCTTCAGCGTGTCATACCAGGCTCGAGGGGCTTGCTTTAGCCCATACAGAGCCTTTTTCAACCTGAAAACTTTGTTAGGAAACTGAGGGTTTTCAAAGCCAGGTGGCTGCCTAACATATACTTCCTCTTCAATTTCACCATTGAGGAAAGCACTTTTCACATCCATTTGATAAAGCAGAATATCATTGTAATTTGCATAAGCGAGAAGAATACGAATTGCCTCAAGGCGAGCAACAGGAGCATATGTTTCACCGAAATCAATACCTTCTACCTGTGTATACCCTTGAGCGACAAGACGTGCTTTGTTTCTCACAACAATGCCATTTTCATCTTGCTTGTTCCGAAAAATCCATTTTGTGCCGATGATATTGTGCTTCTTAGGATTCGGTTTGTCAACCAATTCCCACACATCATTCAATTCGAATTGCACCAACTCTTCTTGCATAGCATTCATCCAATCGGGATCATTCATAGCTTCTTCATACTTGGTAGGTTCTGTCAATGAGACGAAAGAGAAACTGCCACAGTAGTTAGCCAAACGAGTGCGAGAGCGAGTTGTGGGTCGGTAACCTGGATTCTCGAGATCTTCTAGGATTAATGCAGGGTCAACTCAATTTCCCACTCGTGTGAGAGGATTTCCTCCTTGATGATCATTTTCATTTTCCTAAGTATCAGCATCAGGATTGGCATTAGTATCGGCATTTTCATCAGGATTGCCATTTTGATCGGCATGTGCATTTGCATTTGGGTTGCCATTTGTGTTCGGTGCGGCATTTTCTTCGGCAATAGATTGGCGTGTTCATCGAGCTATGGGAGCATCATCATCGGAAGAGTCGGGTGTATTACCTTCGACTGGCCTGACGTCCCCAATAGCCATTTGCCGAATAGCATCCAAAATCGGAGGTTCATCTATCACATTGGGCAGGTGCTCCTTTTGGGAGCCGTTAGATTCATCAAACCGCACATTTACCGTTTCCATAACTTTCTCGTGATGAGAGTTATAGACACGATAAGTATGCGAGTTCGAGCCATAACCAAGAAGAAAACCTTCATGTGCCTTAGGTGCAAACTTAGAATTATGATTCATGTCACGAATATAGTAAGGTGCAACAAAAACACGTAAATAAGAAACATTCGGTTTCTTGCTAGTGATAAGCTCATATGAAGTTTTCTTAAGGAATTTGTGAAGATAAACACGATTAACAACATGGCAAGCAGTGTTAATAGCATCAGCCCAGAAACGAATGGGAGTTTTATACTTACTGAGCATTGTTCTCGCCATTTCAATGAGAGTTCTATTCTTTCGCTCAACAACTCCATTCTGTTGGGGAGTGTATGTGGCAGAGAATTCATGAGTGATACCATTTTCATCGAGAGAATCTTCGATATGAGTATTTTTGAATT
Organism: Elymus sibiricus; assembly: GCA_039707655.1. Classification (NCBI taxonomy): domain Eukaryota; kingdom Viridiplantae; phylum Streptophyta; class Magnoliopsida; order Poales; family Poaceae; genus Elymus; species Elymus sibiricus. Next base: position 72,789,583 of record CM077668.1, read on the forward strand.
CAGTACCATTGTCGCTTCTAACATGCTTAATTCGCACATCATATTCATTTTGAGCCTTCTTGGCGAATCTTTTGAAGATGTCTTGGGTGCAGGTTTTGTCTTCGAGAAAGAATACCCAAGTGTATCGAGAGAAATCATCAACAATAACCAGACCATAGTGACTGCCTCCGAAACTTGCATAGTTTTGAGGCCCGAATAAATCCATATGAAGAATTTCCAGTGGTCTTGTTGTGGTCATGACAGTTTTTGACGAATGGTGCTTCTTGTCCAATTTACTGGCTTCGCACGCAGCACAGAGACGATCCTTGTCGAATTTCACATCAGGAATACCACGAAGATGATTTTTCTTCACGAGAGTCTGCAAATTTCTCATACCTGCATGACCAAGTCTTCAGTGCCACAGCCATCCTTCAGTTGCTTTTGCAAGCAAGCAAGTTCGGACTGAGGGACCCTTAGAGAAATCCACAATATATAAATCACCTTTTCTATTTCCCTCAAATACGAAGGAATTGTCAGTGGCCATAAAGACGATGCATTTGGATTTAGAAAATAGAACTAGCATGCCTAGATCACAAAGCTTGCCAACTGACATTAGATTGAATCCATGAGACTGAACAAGTAGAACATCATCAATGTTCTTGTCCTTGGATATAGCAATTTTACCTAACCCAATTACCTTTCCTTTGTTGTTGTCGCCGAAAGTAATATACTTCTCAGATGAAGCAGTTAAGTTGGGGTCGACAAACAACGACTTGTCTCCGGTCATATGACTAGTGCATCCACTATCCATTATCCATTCGGTACACCCGGAGACATAGTCCTGCAGAAAAATCAGGCTTTCTTAACCACCCACATCATTGTAGGTGGCTTCAAAACATATGAGCGAGCAGGATATGATTTCTTTCGATAATTATACGAATTGTGACTTGAATGAGTATGAGTATAATCGAAAGAGTAAGCATTGAAATTTCTTCCAGACGAATGAGTATAACGGTTGGGTGAAGCAAGTATGTACTCATTCCGTCGAATCTTTTCAAGGATATATCGAGCATTTTCTTCCTGCAGGGTTTGTAGCCTAGTAACAGGTAATGCTTCGATAGTTTTCCTGGGCACCCATATAGCTTCCTTAGGAGGGCCATTCCTGCTGTTAGGTCCAATGTAGAGAGCAACAGCCTCACCACGTTGATTTTTGAACAGCTTATAGTTGTCCAGAGAATCATCATATGAGTATTCAAGAATAGGTGAGTCATATCCCGAAAGTAAAGCTGGATCGAGCGTTTTGCTCTTAGCAGGTACCCACACAGTGCGAGGATATTGATCAGGTTCCCAGTAGGAGCCATTTTCATTCAGTTTCCTTTTAAAACCGATACCTTCCTTCCTAGGATTTTTGTGAAGAATGGATTTCGTCAGAACATCACACAGGGTTTGATGCCCTTTGAGAGACTTGAACATTCCAGTCTGAAGAAGATCCTTCAACCTAGCATTTTCATCAGAAACAGAACCATTTTCCTCGACCAAGGGGTTAGCATTCACAGAAGATTCAGCATTTGATTCAGCGTTACTGCGTTCAAGGCATTTTAAGCAAGGTGGTACAAACACTTCAGGTTTCTCTTTGAGTTGTTGGGTGAGAAAAGAATTTTCTCTGATCAAATCATCATGAGCCTCTCTCAGCGACTCGAGTTCCTGTTTCCGTTTCAGGTAATCATAAGTCAATCTTTCGTGGTCAGCTGAGAGAAAATCATGACGATCTGATAGTTCTTTCATTCCAGACTCGAGAGCGGAATGCTCTTCGGTCAACGACTGATTTTTCTCCATCTCCTCAACCAACAACCCTTCAGACTTCCTGAGGGTTTTCTCAATTTTCTTGAGAGAGTTTTGTTGCATATTAGCAATTTTGATCAGTTTAGCATGGTCATCCTCATCAGAAGAATATTGATCACTCGAGTGAGCTTTGTGATGTTTGGAGGATACCTTTTCTTTCGAAGCTTTGGCCATGAAACAATACGCCGGAGACTCGTTGTCGCTCGAATGATTCTCAAAGAAGTTTGATGCAGGAGTAGAGGCACATGCTATGCCAGGCATGCCAGAATCAGAATCCTCATCGGATTCTTCAACCTCTTCGTTGTCAGATGATGCTTCTTCTTCAGAATCCATTTCCATGCCGATGTATGCCTTGGCCTTGCGAGAGGTGTTCTTGTGGTTGGATGAGGACTTGGAGGGATTCCTTGAGGAAGATCTTGACGAGGACTTGGAGGAGCCATCCTTCTTCTTGAAGAACTTCTTCGTTTTTTCTCATCATCGGAGTCATAGCTTTTGCTCTTGCCTTTGCCATGGTTGTTTCCTGAATCATATCTTCCACTTGCACGGATTTCAGCTTCCCAGAGAGGGCAGTCCGAAATGAAATGCCCTGGCTTTTTGCACTTGAAGCAGGTGTAATCTCCAGTCGGTTTTGATGTAGATTTGGAGCCGCCAGAGTTGCTGGATCCTTTCTTCTGAAACTAATTTTTCCTTTGAAGGCGCTGGAATCTTTTCGTGATCAATGCGAGATCCTTGCTGATCCTTTCGGGGTCATCTGAATCTTCATCGGCATTTCCTTCTGAGGAAGAATCAGCCACAGCCTTGAGAGCATGACTTTTTCGGTGACTTGAACCATAGAGATCTCTCATTTCTTCTTCTTGTTCTTCGTGGGTGTTTAGCCTTTCCATAATATCAGCAAAGTCGAGAACTTTGAAATCAGCTCATTCCCGAATCATCAGGACTAGAGTGTCGAACGAACTGTCAAGGGATCGGAGCAGTTTCTTCACAACTTCGTGGTCAGTGATGTCTTTGGCGACGAGACCTTGTAGCTCGTTTGCAATGTCACTCAGACGATCGAAGGTTTGCTGGCAGCTTTCATTTCCGATACGCTTGAACCTGTTGAACTTGGCTCGAAGAGTATCAATGTGAGCTTCTTTCTGAGTTGAAACGCCCTCATTTATCTTCTCGAGAATGTCCCACAATTCCCTAGCAGTTTCACACTGACGGTAGCGAAGGAATTGAGCACGAGAGAGATGGCCACCAATTTCATCTTTAGCTTGAGCATCCATCTGAATGAGTTTCTTCTCGTGGTCAGTGGGGACCTGGGGCACTTCAACCGTGAATCCATTCTGCACCACATTCCACATATCATCATCAATAGCTCGGAGACAGGTCTTCATCTTCTCCTTCCAGAAGGGATAGTCCGTCCCATCGAAGATGGGAATCTTGAGGTGCGACTTGTAGCTCACAAAAGACATACTTAAACTCCAAGGTGGTTAGACCAAAATGAGCAGAGTCAAGGAGTACCTCGCTCTGATACCAATTGTAGGAACGAAGTATGTCTACCAGAGGGGGGGTGAATGGGAGTTTTAAATTTTCTTCGGAAATATCAAAACTCTCGGAACCCAGCAGTGGAACGAATGAAAACAATATATAGTGAACGAATATAAACTACCGAATGGAAACTAACAGCATGCATCGAGGTAAATCACATGTCTGAAATATGTCATATGTCACAGTTCGAATGTAAAAGAGGGTAGCAGAGGTGACCAGTGATGCTCGATGGCGACAAGGTATTTGGTAGACCAGTTCGCCCTTCTGCAAAAGTACTACGTCTGGTTGGAGGGGTTGTGATTTAACACAGAAGATAAACTCTCTTCGCCCTATTCTCCTCGACAATTGGTTCGTCAACCAATGCCGATTACTCGTGGTAGATGCTTGAGCCGATCTCCGAACCTTTACAGACTTCTTCTTTGAGAACCACAATTACTCTTGGTCTCTGAAGAAATTGACACCTAACCATCTAGAGAGTTCGCAGCTCTCAAGAGTAATAGGCGGAGCGTACTGGACTTAGATTCGAGTGTTGCTGAACAACTATCTAATTTTTTGGCTCTAGGGTTTTCTCTCGGTGGATTTTAAACTCAAATCTCTCGGAGAGGGGGTTGCTCAACAATCTTCTCAGAATCAAACGGAGCAGCCACCGGACAACGCCGGTGCGGGGTGGCTATTTATAGCCGCAGCCTTCCCTGATGGGAAATGACCATTTTGGACACGCGGTACAGCCAATGGCCAACCAACACGTTCACAACGGTCGGATTTTCAGAGCAACGGTAACATTACTTGTGGAGCAAGTAATGCTAACTCCTCGGTCAGAGACAAATCTCTCGCAGTGAAGAAGATCACAGTCTCTTGCTGGCAAGTATTTGCTCGGAACATAAAGAGATTTCTCTCATAGCTTTCATAGGATTTGGGTTTAGCATCAGCGAATCAAAGCTTCGAACGCTACACCCCTCTTAATAATACGGTGGTCCTATGACTCAATAAAGAGAAAAAAACAACGAAATGAATTCTACGTCTTCACTTCGTCTTCAATCTCCTCGGCTGCAGTCATTTTCTTCGGATGGAAACCGAATGAATTGCTTTGCATCAACAATTTTTGAGGGGTCACTCTTGTCATCATAATCTTCGGTGATAACCTTCACTGCCATGCAGGGGAAATCCTTCGGAGTTTGAATCCAAACTCCTCTTTACTCCAGGGACCTGTTACTCTGTGTGCACTAGCAAACACATTAGTCCCTCACTGTTTGTCAACAATCTCCAAAACATAAGGAGGCAAATTATTGCACCAACACTAATTAATAAATATTAATGGCAATTTGCACGGGTTATAAGACTAGTCCATAAAGGATAGGTATTCAAGAGGGATATAATAAAAACTTTCATGTAGATCACTAAATATGAAACATGTGGTTTAATGATATTGATGTCGTAATATGAAAGGATATTGGTTCATGATCATTGGTTAGTAGAAATATTGGTATTAAAGTGTCGGTGTATAAAACATGGGTATTTTATACCCTGACTTATGCACAGACAGTGGTAGCGTTCCTGACGGCCAGGGCTTGCCGGGAGATTACCAACATCAAGACGAAGCATCAAAGGAGCGCTTGGCTAGCACTGAAGATGGAAGCATCACTTGCCGGCAAGGCATGAGCTGGCAAGTTGAAGGCCCGGCAAGCTCCGTGCCGGCAAGCCCTTACTGACTCCTCCTCGTTCCACCTCATCGAGCAGCTAGTCGCTAATCTGTGAGGTGTCGAGCGGGCAGGCAGTTTGGCGAGGTTTGCCGGGGCACATATCAGCATGCTGGAAGGAAGATTACCATTAATGACACCCGTCCAGAAGGTGTGTCAAGATTATAGGAGGTAGCTGGGCGAGTGGTGCAGGAACCTTGTCGGGGCTACTCCTTCACATGACACCTAACGGCGCATTTATTGCGTTTGTCCTAAGCCGGCAGAGTTATGTATGATAGCACTATTGGCTATCTAATCAACATGTAAAGACTGTTTTGCCATTGTGGTTACCCCTTGATCTATAAAAGGAGGGCCAGGGCAACCTTTACAAGGGTCGACTCTTTGCTCATTCTGCATGTGTAGCTGCACTTCCTGCACCTTGCCGGTAAGTTGTGCTCCCTGTACTTGAGCTCAAACACATCCAATACACAAAGCAGGAGTAGGGTTTTACACCTCACGGTTGCCCGAACCTGGGTAAATCCTTTGCGTTGATTGCTAATTCTGCTCTTTGTGCTTGCGCATCTCCCTAGTCAAACCGCAAAGGGGCTAGATGGCCCCATAGGGGGATCACTTGCATGAACCTGAATCAACAGTTTGCACGTCAGTTTCATCTTCATCATCTTCGATGGCGCCCAAGAAGAAGGGCGCATCCGCAGCAGCTCCATCGACTTCCAAGCTTCCGTCACAGACGCCTACGGGCGGCGCAGATGATCCAGCCGGCGCAGGTGGCGCAGGAGGTGCAACCGACGCGGGCGGTGCGGAAGGTGTGACTGGTGCAGGCGGCCCAGGTGGTGTAGCCAGCACGGGTGCAGCAGGCAGAGCACACAACACGAATCCTCAGCTTCCTCTCCAATCCGGCGATCGAAGCCACAATGGTGCGGGTGGCGTGGATGGCCAACTCCCGCCTCCTTGATGCACCGGCGAACGTAGCCACCGGAGCAACACCGTCCGGACCGGCGCGAGCCAAGATCCAGCTGCCGCAGCATCTAAGGATGCCGCTTCAGGACGCACACCGCGACCATCGCAAGATGGGCGCGACGCGACCCCGAACGGCGCTGGTGGTTCTGGATGGCAACTCCCACATGGCAAGACACCTCTTGATCAGCCGCAAGATCTTCAGGCACCACCACCACCACGTCATCCCACTGCTGGGCATGAGCCACGGCAGCAAGTTTGTGATGGCGCTCCTACTAGTTCTGCCAGGAGTCGAGCGATGTCCCGTTCTTCGCTCTCGGCCATGCCAGCTACAGCAGCGGAGGCCATGGCGTGGGCGCAAATGCTGTTGAACTTCCCTCCAGCTGCTAACAAGATGGATGAGTGGAGAGACACTATCCAGAGCCTCATTGGATTTGCTGAAGCCAGCAACTCGCAGAGGGCAGGACCTTCACGGCGTCCGGTGATAGCACCAACTGATGGCCGCGCCAGAGGTGCCGCGCCAACGGTGCAGTCACCCCCACAGCAACAGCATCAACAACCAAGACAGACTTATCGATCCGTCAAGCCCGACCAGATGTCGATGGCTTCTTTGGTTCCACGAGCGCGACAAGACCAACGCCAAGTGCTGCGTGACAGGCGTGGTGGAAGATGCCCGCACTACCATTGAACGGCGCCGAGAGGCGCGCCGTCAATCTGACGTGCGCAACGGCTCATTCGTTGATGAGCCTGCGCCCGAGGTTGGTGGGTACCTGCCTTACGAGGTTGGGTGTCCGGCCTTCACTCTTGAGTTGCGGCAAGTCCGCTGGCCGTCAACCTGGGCCTTCAAGCCAGAGTTGCTAGAGAAGTATGTTGGCAAACTCAACCCGGCAGAGTTCTTGAGTATCTACACGATTGCCATACAAGCTGCCGGGGGACGGGACGAAAAGATTCTCGCCAACTATTTTCCATTGGTGCTCAAACCCAATGTAAGATCTTGGCTGATGAACTTGCCAGAGGGCTCCATTTCTTCATGGTCTGATCTATGCAATGAGTTCATTGGTGCTTTCACCGGAGGCCACAAGGCTCTTGGCTAGCCCAGTGATCTGCAAGTGATCCCACAAAGAGATGGCGAGTCCTTGCGGAAGTATATACAGAGGTTCAGTCATGTGCACCCCAACATTCCTGATGTGCACCCCGCGGCTGTGATTGCCGCCTTTCACACGAATGTGCGCAATTGAAGGATGCGGGAGAAGATGAATATCCGGCTACCGAAGACCATCAACAAGCTGTATACGTTGGCGGACAAGTGTGCACATGCTGAAGAAGGGAGGAAACTTCCTGGGGAGGATGCTGGCACTGAAGTTGATTATGAGGATGACGACGCCGAAAGCGCAATAGGAAGCGCAAGGTTAAGATAGTTATGGCCGTTGAGTGCTCTGGCAACGCCAACACCGCCAAGAAGGCTAAAATAGAAAGTTCCGGCAAGGAAGCTGTTGTATGCGCTGCTTGTCAGGAAGCTGCGGCAAACGAGAAAGCCAGCAAGTCTGATGGGCCCTATTGCAAGATTCACCGCACCAAGGGCCATGATCTCCAAGAGTGCCGGCAGGTTGAACAACTTGTTGAAAAGCAGAAGGCTAAGTATGAAAAGCGCGACAAGGAGAAGGATCAAGATGGTGCTGGGGGATCCGGCAAAAAGGGTCATGGTGGCTGGGGAGGCGGCGCGGCAAGGCTAAGCAGCAGAAGGAGAAGCCTGCTCGAGGCCGTGACAAGAAAGAGGAGGATGATGAAGATGATGACGAGGACGAAGATGAGTCCAGCCAAGAAGAGTTCCAGAAAGCAACAGAAGCCATGTGCATTGACGGAGGTGCATCTTTGCACTCCTCTCACCACCAACTCAAAAGTGGGCGCGTGATGTTAATGCGGCAGAACCGGCAATGGCCGCTCAAAAACCACTCAAGTGGTCCCACACGCCCATCATTTTCGATGTTGAGGATCACCCTGATCGCACAACTGCGGTCGGGTGCTTGCCGTTGTTGGTTTCACCAACGATACGCAACCTCCAAGTTACGAAAATGTTGGTTAACAGTGGGGCCGTCCTAAACTTGTTTTCACCAGATGTCATCAAGAGACTACAAATTCCTGATGAAGATCTCAAGCAAACGGGCACGTTTCAAGGGATCAAGCCGGGAAGGAGCCAGCCCAAGGGAAAGATCACTCTACCGGTGACGTTTGGCGGGGAATTAAACCATAGAATAGAGAAGATTGTCTTTGATGTGGTTAAGATTCCCTTGCCGTATAATGGAATTCTGGGTCGCCCTACCTTGGCAAAGTTTATGGCAGCATCGCACTATGCCTACAACACTCTCAAAATGCCAGGGCCGATGGGGGTCATCACCATCAACTCCGATAAGAAGGATGCAGTTATTTGCGTCGACAAGCTTTACAAAGAAGCGGTTGCAGCATCTGCCGCCAAGGCACCCGCTCCCGCTGACAAGAAGAAGAGCAAGGAAAATGGCAAGACCTCCGACAAGGCCTCCGGGAAGCGCACCTCTTCGGAGTGTTGCGCACCCGTCGATGACGTACCGGAAAGCTCTACCGCCAAGAAGTCCAAAGCTACTCCACCAGCAACAAAGAAGGTGTCGGCGAAGGAGGATGGCACAGGCGGTACCTTCACCGTCAGTGCCTCTCTTGACAGCAAATAGGAAAGCGCGCTCGTTACCTTCCTGCGGGTGAATGTTGATGTGTTTGCATGGCAACCATCTGACATCCCCGGCGTTCCCAGGGAGGTAATTGAGCACCACCTTGCCGTCTGTCCTCACGCTCGGCCTGTCAAGCAGAAGGTTAGGAAGCAAGCTTTGGAACGGCAACAATTTATTGCTGAAGAAATAAAAAAGTTAGAAGCGGCAAGTTTAGTCAGGGGAGTACTACATCCAACATGGTTGGCAAATCTAGTTGTAGTACGGAAAGCAAATGGGAAGTGGAGACTTTGTATTGATTATACTGATATCAAGAAAGCATGTCCAAAAGATCCTTTCCCTTTGCCGCGCATCAATCAAATTGTTGACCCTACTGCCGGCTGTGATTTACTCTCCTTTCTTGCTGCATACTCTGGTTACCATCAGATTTCCATGGCCAAGGAGGATGAGGAGAAAACTGCATTCATTACTCCATGTGGCACATACTACTTCGTGCGTATGCCTTTCGGACTAAAGAGTGCTGGTTCAACATTTGCAAGAGCAGTCCAGATTGGTTTTGAACCCCAGCTGCACAGGAATGTGGAAGCATATATGGATGATATAGTGGTCAAAACCAAGGACAAATCAAACCTCATTCAAGACTTAGAAGAGACATTTGCAAATTTGCGCAAGATCAATTTGAAGCTCAACCCCGAGAAGTGTGTGTTTGGAGTTCCATCTGGCAAGCTTCTCGGGTTCTTTGTATCTTAATGAGGAATTGAAGCTAATCCCGACAAGATCAAAGCCATTGAGCAAATTGAAGCACCGAAGCGCGCCAAGGATGTACGGCGTCTTGTCGGCTGTGTGGCTGCATTAAGCGGGTTCATCTCCAAATCCGCTGAGCGCGCCTTGCCGTTTTTCAAGATTTTGAAAAAGGCAGGCCCAATGAAATGGACTCCGGAAGCGGAGGCCGCGCTGCAGGATTTGAAGAAGTACCTCTCCTCTCTGCCAACACTAGTTGTGCCTAAGCCACAAGAACCGTTGCTGCTGTACATGGCGGCAACGAATCAAGTGGTCAGTGCTGCATTAGTGGTAGAGAGATAAGCTGACGACGAAGAGGCAGTAGTTGCAAGGCCGTCAAGGGACAAACAGGAATCATTTCCGGCAGAGTCTGGTGCCGACAAGTCAGAATCAGCGCAAGCAAATGTTGCAAGTCAATAAGTAGTGCCGAAGAAGAAAATGGTGCAGCGCCCAGTTTACTTTGTTAGTTCCCTCTTGCAGGGGGGTAGATCAAGGTACTCTGGTGTGCAAAAGTTGCTTTTCGGCCTTCTCATGGCCTCGAGAAAGCTGCGCCATTACTTCCAAGCACATGAGATCACCGTCGTCACTCGCTTTCCGTTGCAGCGTATCTTGAGAAATCCAAATGCCACCGGAAGGATAGTAGAGTGGGCGTTAGAGCTATCTAGTTTTGCACTCAAGTTTGAAAGTACTTCAACTATTCAGAGCAGAGCCTTGGCGGAGCTCATTGTAGAGTGGACACCAACGCAAGATGAAGAAATTCAGGAAACTTCTCTCCCCGGCAAAGAAACTGCTAAGGAATGGATCATGTACTTTGAATGTGCCTTCTCGCTGCAAGGCGCCGGTGCCGGAGTGCTGCTTGTCGTGCCCACCAGAGAGCACCTCAAGTATGTGGTACAAATGCACTTTCCCAGGGAGAAAGCTACGAACAACACTGTCGAGTACGAAGGGCTCCTTGCTGGTCTCAGGATCGCAGTGGACCTTGGAATCAGATAGTTGATCATCCGTGGCGACTTACAGCTCGTTGTGAAGCAAGTTAATAAAGATTATTAGAGCCCATTGATGGAAGCATACGTGGAAGAAGTGAGAAAATTGGAAGAACACTTTGATGGATTGCAAACAGAGCACATCCCTCGTGCGGAAAACAGCATTACTGATAATCTGTCGAAGTGTGCTGCCCAAAAGCTACCTGCGGAACCAGGAAGTTTTATGCTCCATCTGACTCAACCATCTGTCACACCATCAATGCAGTAAAACAAAAGAAGAAAGTTGAATACCGACAAGTACTTCCGGGCAGAGCTCCCAGAAGCCACCGGCAAGGAAGTTGCCGGAGACAACAACGCGTCTGTCGGTGAGCAGCGGACTCGAACGGAACCTCAGGTTCTTGCCGTCGAGGCAAGCGCTCCCACAGCCGAAGAGATGCCTTTAGTCCTTATCGTTGAGCCACAGGCTCTGGCATGGGCACAACAGATCATCCATTTTCTTCAAACAGGAGAACTTCCCGATGACCAAGAAGAAGCTGAAAAAGTAGCCCGACAGTCAAGTATGTATCAGTTTGTGGATAACATTCTGCACAGAAAGAGGCCAAATGGGGTGAAATTGAAGTGTATTTGCTGGGAAGATGGACTGAAGCTGTTGGCGGAGATACATGGAGGCATGTGTGGTTCCCACATAGGATCAAGGGCCCTTGTCGGCAAAACATTCCGGCAAGGCTTCTATTGGCCCACTGCTCTCCAGGATGCAACTGAGTTAGTAACCAAGTGTGAAGCATGCCAGTTCCATTCCAAGAATATACATCAGCCAGCTCAAGCACTTCAAACAATCCCACTCTCCTGGCCTTTCTCGGTCTGGGGGCTCGATATCTTGGGCCCCTTTCCCCGTGCTACCGGGGGCTTTGAGTTCTTGTACGTAGCAATTGACAAGTTCACAAAGTGGCCTGAGGTAGAGCCAGTGAGGAAGGTGACAACACAGTCAGCCGTTAAGTTCTTTAAAGGACTAGTTTGCCATTTTGGTGTTCCTAACAAAATCATCACAGATAATGGCACACAGTTCACGAGCCGTACCTTCATGCAATACGTCCAAGACCTTGGAAGCAAGATTTGTTTTGCGTCTATTGCTCACCCAAGAAGCAACGGCCAAGCGGAAAGGGCAAATGCTGAAGTGCTGCGAGGCCTCAAGACGAGAACTTTTGACAAGCTGCACAAGTGCGGAAGGCGCTGGATTGATGAGTTGCCGGCGGTTCTTTGGTCACTCAAGACGACACCAACTCGTGCCACCGGCCAAACACCCTTCTCCCTAGTCTATGGTGCAGAGGCGGTGCTCCCCACGGAACTCACATACAGGTCACCTCGAGTGCTTGCTTATGATGAAGCACAGCAAGAGCAGCTGCGGCAAGATGATGCCACGCTCCTTGAGGAAGATCATCTTCAGGTTGCTGTGTGAGCTGCACGCAACCAGCAAGCTTTGCGCTACTACCATAGCCGAAAAGTTCATGCCTGAAGCCTTGAGGAAGGCAACCTTTTTTTTGAAACCTGGAGACAGTGGGAGAGGCTCCCACTGACTTTTAAATTATATTAAGAGAGGGCCCAGGCCTAAAATTACATATTTACAGGGGGGCAGTATAAGTTACAAAAGGGCAAAAGGAAACAAATTCTAGGAAAAGGACCAGCAAACAGGGATCAAAAGGCACACCTAGGTGCTGCGTTCAATGGAAGCCACAAAAGAGGTTATGAAGGGGTGCCCCCCTTCCTTAGTCTTGTGGATCATCATGGACATATCCTTCACAAATCTCTCCTTCCATGACCGAAAGGATGGCAAAACCCCTCTGAAGTGTTTATCATTCCTTTGCTTCCAAATCCCCCATGCAGCAATAGTGAAAATTTCCATGAACGGAGGGTGTGTACATGAGTTTCTTGCAGCATGGAGGAGGGTCAATCTACAATCCTGCATTGACCAGTGGAACCCTACTGCTCCCCAACAAGCAGCAGCAAATGGGCATTTGAAGAACAGGTGTGTGACCGTTTCTTCTGGAGGGTTTTGACACAACAAGCAGCTATAATCGTTGTCGCTTAACGCATAGTGCCGCCTCCGCAACATGTTTCTGGTGTTAAGTCTGTCTGCCAACGGCAACCACGCAAAGAGTTTCGACTTGTTGGTGCATTTTGATATCCATGTCCAAGAGAATGCCTCATCCGCTACCACATCTCTGATGCAAAGTTCATAAAATTTAGCAGCCACAAATCTCCTGCTCCCCCAGACACATACCCACTCATCCACTGGCGATGTATCAGGGTTCAAATTAGCCGTGATTGCCTGCAGATTTCTGACCTCCTCCCTTGCTTGCATGGATAGTGGCAGGTGGAAGACATCTCCAAGAGTGGTCGAGGTCAACAAGTCATGGATGGATATGTCATCATGCTTGGCGTACGAAAAAGCTCTCGGGTGGGATTCCATCAGAGTTTGATCATGCCACTGCTCTTTCCAAAATAATGTGGACTTACCATTGCCTACGACAACTCTTGTCACACCCCTGAAAACATTTGACAGCTGCATGAGATCCCGCCACCAAAATGATCCGCAAGCATCAGAGGCGTGCGACACAGTATTCGAGTAATAGGTGTTCCAGATCAGACGCACCTAGGGGATATCTGATTTATTATAAAATTTGAACAGCTGCTTTAAGAGTAAACCCTGATTTTGGACTGTCAGCCTGATAATCCCCAACCCCCCCTTGTTTTTTGGTCGGCAGATCATGTCCCATGCAGCAAGGGAGTTGTGTTTGGGACCCTCCTCTGTCTGTTTATTCCAAACACAGTGTCTGCGTAGTTTGTCCAGGTGTTCAATGATTTTTGGAGGGATCTTGATCGTGCACAAGGGGTAAATGGCCAAGGAGGTTAGCACCGAGTTCACAAAGGTGAGTTTGGATCCATAGTCCAGCAGTGAGGCAGCCACAGTGATTCTCCTCTCAACTGAAGCCACTAGCGGCATAAGATCAGAAACAGATGGTCTTGTTGTTCCGAGCGGTAAACCCAAATAGGTGAAAGGCATTTGGCCAATTGTACACTCAAACAAATCAGCAAATACTCGGGCCTCTTCTGTGCGTTCAATCCACCAAGGGATCAAACAAGTTGACGCCAAAGTGGGAAGGCCCTTATCGGGTAGTTTGAGTCACCAGACCTAGCGCAGTCCGTCTGGAGACCAAAGATGGCATCCCAGTGCAAAACTCATGGAACATTAATGAGCATCTTCTCAAGTTCTATCCATAAGGCGCAGTTGCCGGGACCTCCGGCAACATCTTTTGTACGAGCCTTGTCGGCGAGACATGTAACCCTTTGTACAAAGCCAGGCGCAGATCCTATGCATAAGTAAAATAAAGCTAAGTGTTTCACAACTCTTTGTTAAAGTACATTTCTGCTTGTGTATGATTACATGTGATGTTGTGTTACACTTTTCTTTGTATGAAATGATTAACGAGCCATCAAGGCATCCATCCACTTATTTCTCTTCTTTCTTTTTCACAAAAAGACAGAAGGTTCCCTCGCGTGCAAATTTCCCGGGGGGGGGGGGGGATGATGGCATGGACACCACCAAATGACGTTCAAGTGATCATTTTTATGACAAGAAATACAGCAAAAGAAAAGCTAAGTTGAAAAACTTTGAAATAAATTCTTTGCTGTAATTGCAATCTTCCTTGAAGGATTTTTGTCTTTGTGTGAGAAACCTGCATGCTAAGGAACCTTGTCGAGATCGATCGCGCTCTTACTTTGTTTCGAGTACGCTCAACAACTTAAGCAGCTACGTTGAGATCGTCAAAGGTAAACTTGCCGGCAGTGGCACTTCCGGCAGGCTGCTAAGGATCCATTCCTCAAGCGCTCGCGGCAAGTATGTGCGCACCGGCAACCGTAGGGTATAAAAAATCATGCAAAGGCAAAATATAACAAGGAACATAGCATACATTCATTCAAATAGCATAAGTTGCATTACATCACAAGCATAGTGCAGATCTAATTTAAGATTAAATTTATCTTTTACATGATAGCACTGGTGGCAGATGCAACGACAAGGCTAATTCTGAAGATCGCCTTGATGCCTGGGAACGAGAATATCTTTGTCGGCTATTGGAGCAACAATTTTGTCGATAGCCGTGATATCAGTGTTCTGCGGCAAGGTCTTCAATACCCCGGAGAGATCAACGTCAGGATTGTGGTATGCGACCTTGACGAGCACCTTATAAAGGACGTCACGACCAAACTTCCGGGATTCATTGGCGAAGGAGGCAGACCTGTCTTCGTGATAAGTTTTCAAGGCATCAATAAGGCCCTCAAAGAATTTAGTCAGCCTGGTGCTCGCGGCCTCCTTGACGTTAATGGTGAAGCTTCAGCTCCTCATATCCTTGACGACAAGCTGTGCAGTTATGCCTTCGGCAATGTTGATGAGCCTGTTGGTCCAGAGGGAGAGCACTTCTCGCAGCTGGGTAAACTTTTTTTCAGCATCTTCTCGCGAGGTCTCTTCTGCTTCAAGCTTCTCATCAATATTATCTCTTTTTCCTTGGCGGATTCAAGATCCTTCTCCAAGGTGGCAAGCTTAAATTTTAGATCTTCTACCGCCTTGGCAGTTTTAGTCAGATCTTGGCTCTTGGACGTCAGCTGTGTCTGCAGCTCCCCTAGGGTATGAGCTGCCTTCTGCGCTTCGTCTTTGAGGGCCTCGTTCTCCTTGTTGTTACCGGTGAGATCTTCTTTCAACTTGTTCACCTGGGATTCCAAATCTACCTTGGCGGTAGTAGCAGCTGCAACTTTATCTGTGGCCTCCTTGAGCTTGGCGGGACTTTCTCGAGCTTGGGTCTCAATGGATTCCTTGTGATTCTTCTCCAGCTCTTGCGTCCTCTGCTCAAGGAGCTTTTCAATTTCTTCATCCTTGCTGCGGAGCTTGGCGGGAAGGGCGTCCTCCTGTGCGGCAAGATCCTTCTCTCTGGTGTTGAGTTGCGCCTCGCGCTCTACCAGTTTGCCATCAAAAGCCGTTGCCTTCTCCTTGGCAGCGGCAAGCTTTTCCTCCTGCCTTCTGAGGTTACGAGATTGCTCATTATACCAAGTGCGAACCTCCTCCGCCTTCTTCTTCAGCTTCTCTTCAGCTAGCTCCAGAGCTCTGTGCTCCTCTTGAAGCTTGTCCCAACGCTTGGCGTAGCGCTCTTGCACATCGTTAAAACCGGTAGCCATGCTTTCAAGGAAAACAAGATCTGTTGTGCTTTCAGTGGCGTTATCTTCTTCAAGAGTACTTTGGGAGAAGGGGAGCGGTATTTGAGCAATCTCCTCATCGAAACTTGGCCCTCCGGTGCCAGATTTGCTGGGGGCTCCGGATTCTTGCCGAGAAATGACAAGTGCCAAGGGATCCGTCAAAACTTGCATGCTTGGCACCTCGGGCTGATTATCAAGATTCGATCCATCGACGCCAACCGCCACCATCTCTATATCTCTCTGGACAGGGTCGGATGTGTTATCGGGAGACTTCTCTGGTTCTCCGGTAGCTTCCCTAGCCTCCTCGACAACAGACTTGGTGGCCTCGCCGGTAGAAATCTTGGCGGCCTCGTCAGCAGCTTTCTTTGCCATGTCTGCCACATTTGCAAGAATTTCTCCTTCTTCGGGAGAAGCTGGATCTACAAGGTGGAACAGAAGCAAAGAGAAAAAAGAAATTCAATTTACAATTCAACTTCAAGAAAAAAAATTTTGGAGAAGTTCTTGGAAGCAAGTGGATTACCTGTTGATTCTTGTTGAGGAAAGGTGGTCCCTTCCCCGGCAACCTCGGTTGCCGGCGCACAATCAGCGGTTGCTTCGCTTGCCGGAATGATCTCAGTGCGGACAAGCTCATCAATGGAGGCCCTTGCCGGTGAAGCACCCTCCGGAGCGATGGTTGATGGAGGAGCCGTGGCAGGATCTGCCTCCGGGCGTTCTTCCTCCTGGCGAACTTCTCCCACCTCCTTGTCGAGCTCAGAAGAAGGAACATCAGTACCGGTGCCCGCAAGCGGGAACTGCACCATGGCTTCACTCTGGGGGCTGGGATGGGGGCTGCTAACGACAGTACCAGCAGATATAATCCCCTGCCCAGCACTTGCCGCTCACTCGTGTTCTGTTGCAGCCCTGGTTCGCTTCGCCCTGTGCACGAGTGGTTCTGTATCCCTGAGAAGACAATGGAAGTTAAGTCAGAATGATAGTCAAGATGAATCAAGATTTGATTAAGACAAATGATTATACTTACACTTCGTCTTCGGGATCGCTGAGAATGGAGAGGTCGTATCTCACTGGCGGAGGTGACTCCCTGGCCCTCTTGATTGCCGGTGGAGGCGAAGATGCCTGTTGAGAAGACCCCTCTTCTCCGGCAACATCTTGCTAGGAAGATGGACGTTGAGCTCGAGGACGCCGAGTCGTTTGCCGGCGAACTTCTTGTTGCTGGCGAGTCTTGGTGGTCGTTGATACGTCTTGAACGTATCTATAATTTTTGATTGTTCCATGCTATTATAGTATCAATCTTGGATGTTTTATATGCAATTATATGCCATTATATATCATTTTTGGGGACTAACCTATTAACCCAGTGCCCAGTGCCAATTGCTATTTTCTGCTTGTTTTTGCCTTTTTAGAAAATCATTATCAAAAAGTGCCCAAATGAGAAAAAAAACTTTGGATTAAATTTTTTTTTGACCAGAAGAGACCCACGAAACTTCAGGAGAAGACCAGAAGAGCCACGAGGAGGCGACAAGCCTGTAGGGCGCGCCTAGGGGGGTAGGGCACGCCCCCCAGGCTTGTGGGCCCCTCGCTGCCCCTCCTGACCTAATTCTAGCGCTATAAATTCCCAAATATTCCCAATATACCAGAGAGATAGAAGGGAAAACCTTTCCAATGCCACACGCCTCTGTTCTTCTGTGATCCCATCTGGAGGCCTTTTCCGGTACTCTGCTGGAGGGGGAATCGATCACGGAGGGCTTCTTCATCAACCTTGCTGCCCTTCCGATGATGTGTGAGTAGTTTACCACAGACCTACGGGTCCATAGCTAGTAGCTAGATGGCTTCTTCTGTCTCTTTGATCTTTAATACCATGTTCTCCTCAATGTTCTTGGAGTTCTATCCGATGTAATCTTCTTTTGCAGTGTGTTTGTTGGGATCCGATGAATTGTGAGTTTATGATCAGATTATTCATGAGAAATATTTGAGACTTCTGTGAACTCTTTTATGCATGATTATTATAGCTTTGTATTTCTCTCCGATCTATCGATTTGGTTTGGCCTACTAGATTGATTTGTCTTGCAATGGGAGAGGTGCTTTGTGATGGGTTCAATCTTGCGGTGCTCAATCCCAGTGACAGAAGGGGACATGACACGTATTTGTATTGTTGCCATTAAGGATAAAAAGATGGGGTTTAATCATATTGCTTGAGTTTACTTTGTCTACATCATGTCATCTTGCTTAAGGCGTTACTCTGTTTCATACTTAATACCCTAGATGCATGCTGGATAGCGGTCGATGGGTGGAGTAATAGTAGTAGATGCAGGCAGGAGTCGGTCTACTTGTCTCGGACGTGATGCCTATATACATGATCATTGCCATGAATCCAGCATAATTATTTGCTTTTCTATCAATTGCCCAACAATAATTTGTCTACCCACCGTATGCTATGTGTTCGAGAGAGAAGCCTCTAGTGAAAACTATGGCCCCCGGGTCTACGTTATGATATATAGAAAACCTAAAAATACCTTGCTGCAATTTATTTACCTTTATTTTAATTAGTATTTTAGTTTATCGATTTATCTCTATAAGATTTAATCCTTGCAAATAACCGCTAAGAGGATTGACAACCCTCTTATTTGCGTTGGGTGCAAGTGTTTGCTCTTGTGTGTGCAGGTGCGTTTAACGGAATTTTGCTTGGTTCTCCTACTGGATTGATAACCTTGGTTCTTAACTGAGGGAAATACTTATCTCTACTATAATGCATCATCCTCTCCTCTTCGGGGAAATACCAACACAGTCTACAAGTAGCAGTCATCTTCTTCATGACAAGACCAGCTCCTGACGAAGAAGGGCGCACTATCTCCTGGCTGGACGCCTCCTGAAGATAACGTGGCTTCTTCTTCGGGGATTGGGGATTTCCTTCTTCCTCGAGCTCACCGACAACTTCTTCCCTAGCAGACTCTTCTCGATGCTCTTCGGTGACTTATTCGTCGGGGGTCTCTTCCTCCTCTTCGGTCGCCACAGCCCGGGAACCACTGGCCTTGCTAGCCTTCAAGGCCTCCTTGGCTCTGTGGGCAATGTATGCCAGTTCTTCATCTCTAGTGGCGCGGATGAGGTCCTTCTCTTCTCGAGTGGCCCTCTCCGTCAAGTTAGAAGCCCAAGCCATTTCATCTTTGAGTGATCGTTCTTGCCCATTAGCTTCAACTCCTTGGGCGTTGCACGCTAGCATCACCGCTAAGATGGAATACTTGGCGGAATTAATGTGCAGTGGCCGACCTTGGCCGGCAAGTGAAATTTGCCGGAAGTTCTGAACTGCTCATGGCAAAGGCTGATGTGTTGCATGACTGTCAAGTTGTTACCCAGCCCTGGATATAGCCGCATGATATCAGTAGCATTTTGGTACTCCCAAGTGTGCCTTTGACTCTTCTGCAGCGGCGCAATGCGTCGCCGGAGGAAGTCAGCTCCTACCATCTCAATGGTCAGCCTGGCAGCCTTGAGACGAGCAATTCGGTTCAACGCCAAGGAAAGTTTCTTGTCACTGGCGCCAAGGTCACTCCAGTTCTTACTGTGGTCGATCTTCTCCGTGTGCGGCAAGCAGATATTGGGGAAGTCCTTATCCTTGATCCAGCACCATTCTGCCCGCCACCATTCCCACTTCAGATGCTGCAGCCCAGTAAGATATTTTCCCTTGGCCTTGGCTCAAGGGATTCATGTCACACTGCCGGAGAGCGCGTCACCCTCGATACGAGGGATGAAGAAGTGGCGGAAGAGATCAACGTTGGGGACGACTCCGACAAAATTCTCGCACAGATGGGTGAAGACTGACATGCATGACATTGCATTGGGAGTGAAATCCAGCAATCGAAACCCAAATGTGTACATCATCTCAATGAAGAAATCAGAGTAGGGAGGGACCAATCCGCAGTAAAAGTATGCGCAGAAAAACGGAAATGCATCTCCAGAGATCTTGGTGTCAACAGGGAGCACTATTGGCGCTGTGTGATCCTAGGTGTCCCTTCCCCACATATAAGCATACCTATCGACGAGGGTGCTCTTGTCCAGGGCCGGCGGAAAGAAGACCACATTTTCCCTCCGCCGCTGCTCCAAATCTGCCTTCCTCTTCTCCGCTTTGGGGTCGACGGGCTTGGTGGGCTTCTTCCCCTCGGTTTCGGCTTTCTTGGGTGCCATGTGCACTCTGAGAAGAAAGGGAGGGTGGAAGAGATGCGAATCGGCGGCGGCGGCGGCGGAATCTGCTTTGGCGAGAGGAAGAAGACGATGCAGCGAAGGGCAAGGGTGAATGAGCAGCGCTTCCTCGCGGTTGCCGTTTTATGGGGAAGGCACGGGGAGGCTGGCTCTTTATTGTCCGTCATGGCAGCGCTTTTCCAGGTGCACTACCACAAAACCGTCGCTCCAGTCCACCACTCCTATGACCCGCATTAAATGCGCGACGTCGGCGTGCGAAAGGGAAATCATAATCGCAAGATTTACAGCAGTAATTTCTCACCATGTGTCTGCGCATTGTTTGGGCCTAACCCAATGACGCTTCGGACGCGCGTGTGGCCCAGGCCCGGGGGCTCCGGTCGGTGTATAAAACATGAGTATTTTATACCCTGACTTATGCACATACAGTGGTAGCATTCCTGATGGCCAAGGCTTGCCAGGAGATTACCAACAACAAGACGAAGCATCAAAGGAGTGCTTGGCTAGCGCTGAAGATGGAAGCATCACTTGCCGGCAAGGCATGAGCCATCAAGTTGAAGGCCCGACAAGCTACGTGCCGGCAAGCCCTTGCTGACTCCTCCTCGTTCCACCTCATCGAGCAGCTAGTCGCTAATCTGTGAGGTGTCGAGCGGGCAGGCAGTTTGGTGAGGTTTGTCGGGGCACGTGTCAGCATGCTGGAAGGAGGATTACCTTTAATGACACCCGTCCAGAAGGCGTGTCAAGATTATAGGAGGTAGCTGGGCGAGCGGTGCAGGAACCCTGCCGGGTCTACTCCTCCACATGACACCTAACGGCGCATTTATTGCGTTTGTCCTAAGCCAGCAGAGTTAAGTATGATAACACTGTTGGCTATCCAATCAACATGTAAAGACTGTTTTGCCACTGTGGTTACCCCTTGAAATATAAAAGGAGGGCCAGGGCAACCTTTACAAGGGTCGACTCTTTGCTCATTCTGCATGCGTAGCTGCACTTCCTACACCTTGCCGGCAAGTTGCGTTCCCTGTACTTGAGCTCAAACACATCTAGCCCACAAAGCAGGAGTAGGGTTTTACACCTCACGGTGGCCCGAACCTAGGTAAATCCTTTTCGTTGATTGCCGATTCTGCTCTTTGTGCTTGCGCGTCTCCCTAGTCAAACTGCAAAGGGGCTAGATGGCCCCATAGATGGTCGTACGCACGACATAAAGCTTGTTATTAACTTCTCATCTAACTGTTGGTCCTGGCATGGTGGGGAGTTCTGAGCATTCTTAGGTCCGAAATGAAATCCTTGAGTGCTGTTATAATCCGGGGTGCGCGATGGTTAACTCCTACCAACCTCCTCCCTAGGGGCATGCGAGTAGTACTTTGCTTCGAGGGCTAATAGGCTTTGCAATAAGTATGTGAGTTCTTTATGACTGATGTGAGTCCATGGATTATACGCACTCTCACCCTTCCACAATTTTCTAGCCTCTCCGGTATCGTGCATTACCCTATCTCACCTCGAGAGTTGGTGCAAACTTTGCATGTGCATCCAAATCCCGTGATATGATACACTGTATCACACATAAGCCTCCTTAAATCTTCCTCAAAACAGCCACCATACCTACCTATTATGGCATTTCCATAGCCATTCCGAGAAATATTGCCATGCAACTTCCACTGTTTTGTCATATGACTTGTGTTCATTGTCATTTTTCTTTGCATGATCATATAGCTGACATAGTATTTGTGGCTCAGCCACCGTTCATCATTTTTATACATGTTACGCTAGATCATTGCACATCCTGGTACACTGCCAGAGGCATTCATATAGAGTCATTCTATATAGTTTTTATTGAGTGGTAAGTAAATAAAAGTGTGATGATCATCATTATTAGAGCATTGTCCCAGTGAGGAAAGGATGATGGAGACTATGATTCACCCACAAGTCGGGATGAGACTCCGGACGAAAAAAAGGGAAAAAAGAGAGGCAAAAAAGAGCCCAACAAAAAAAGAGAAAAAAAGAAAAAAAAATTAAAATTAAATGAGAGAAAAAGAGAGAAGGGGCAATGTTACTATACTTTTCCACACTTGTGCTTCAAAGTAGCACCATGTTCTTCATATAGAGAGTCTCCTGTTTTGTCACTTTCATATACTAGTGGGAACTTACCGTTATAGAACTTGGCTTGTATATTTCGATGACGGGCTTCCTCAAATTCCCGAGGTCTTCATGGGCAAGCAAGTTGGATGCACACCCACTTAGTTTCAGTTGAGCTTTCATACACTTATAGCTCTTAGTGCATATGTTGCATGGCAATCCCTACTCCTCGCATTGATATCGATTGATGGACATCTCCATAGTCCGTTGATCTGCCTAGTTGATGCGAGACTTTCTTCTTTTTTGACTTCTCCTATTAATCCCTATCCCCGCATTCTATTCCACCTTGTGCTATGTCCATGGTTTACGCTCATGTATTGCGTGAAGTTGAAAATGCTGAAGCGCGTTAGAAGTACGATCCAATTGCCTGGTTTAACACCGGGGTGCTCATGATTTATATTTATGCAATGAAGGCGGAGTCATGCCATGCTAACATGATAAAATGAGTGGGGAATAACATTCATTAAGGATCGTATATTTTGAAAGTTTAATGATTATGCTTCTTATATTCATCGATATTATTACGTTGATATTGTTAATTCATCGCTTCTTGCTACTTGTGAACTGCATTGGGATTTCCCCGAAGAGGAGAGGATGATGCAGTACAGTAGAGATAAGTATTTCCCTCAGTTAAGAACCAAGGTTATCAATCCAGTAGGAGAACCACACAGAACCTCGTTAGCAGCACCTACACACACAAAAGCAAACACTTGCACCCAACGCAAATAAGAGGGTTGTCAATCCCCTTAGCGGTCACTTGCAAGGATTAATTCTGAAAGTGATAGATAGAAAAGTAAATTGCAAAAGAAAATGAAAGTAAATAAATTGCAGCAAGGTATTTTTGGATTTTAATATATGATAAAAGTAGACCCGGGGGCCATAGTTTTCACTAGAGGCATCTCTCTCGAACACATAGCATACAGTGGGTAAACAAATTACTCTTGGGCAATTGATAGAAAAGCGCGTAGTTATGACGATATTCAAGGCAATGATCATGTATATAGGCATCACGTCCGAGACAAGTAGACCGACTCCTGCCTGCATCTACTACTATTACTCCACCCATCGACCGCTATCCAGCATGCATCTAGGGTATTAAGTATAAAACAGAGTAACGCCTTAAGCAAGATGACATGATGTAGACAAAGTAAACTCAAGCAATATGATTAAACCCCATATTTTTATCCTTAATGGCAACAATACAAATACGTGTCTTGTCCCTTTCTGTCACTGGGATATAGAACACCGCAAGATTGAACCCATCACAAAGAACCTCTCCCATTGCAAGATAAATCAATCTAGTTGGCAAACCAAATGGATAGATCGGAGAGAAATACAAAGCTATAACAATCATGCATAAAAGAGTTCAGAGAAGACTCAAATATTTCTCATGAATAATTTGATCTTATACCAACAATTCATCGGATCCCAACAAACACACCGCAAAAGAAGATTACATCGAATAGAACTCCTAGAACATCGAGGAGAACATGGTATTGAAGATCAAAGAGAGAGAAGAAGCCATCTAGCTACTAGCTATGGACCCGTAGGTCTATGGTAAACTACTCACACATCATCGGAAGGGCAGCAAGGTTAATGGAGAAGCCCTTCGTGATCGATTCCCCCTCTGGCAGAGTACCGGAAAAGGCCTCCAGATGGGATCACGGAAGAACAGAGGCTTGCGGCGGAGGAAAGGATTTCTCTTCTGTCTTTCTGGTATATTGGGAATATTTGGGAATTTATAACGTTCGAATTAGGTCAAGAGGTGCCACGAGGGGCCCACAAGCCTGGGGGTGGGGGCGCCTACCCCCACTCGGCGCGCCCTCTAGGCTTGTCGCTCCCTCGTGACTCTTCTGGTCTTCTCCCGAAGCTTCTAGTGTCCCTTCTGGTCCAGAAAAAATTAATCCAAAGTTTTTTCTTCGTTTGGACTCTGTTTGATAATGATTTTCTGAAAAGGCAAAAACAGGCAAAAAAACAGCAACTGGCACTAGGCACTAGGTTAATAAGTTAGTCCCAAAAAATGATATATAATTGCATATAAAACATCCAAGATTGATACTATAATAGCATGGAACAATCAAAAATTATAGATATGTTGGAGACACGTATCAAGCATCCCCAAGCTTAATTCCTGCTCGTCCTCGAGTAGGTAAATGATAAAAATAGAATTTTTGATGTGGAATGCTACCTAACATGTTTCATCATGTAATTCTCTTTTACGGTATGAATATTAAGATCCGAGTGATTCAAGGCAATAGTCTGTAGTTTGATATAAAGACATCAATACTCAGGCATACTAACAAACAATCAATCCTTTCAAAATAAAAATGCTAAAGAAAGTTATCCCTACAAAATCATATAATCCTGTCATGCTCCATCTTCTTAACATAAAGTAGTTATCATGCACAACCCTGGAGATAATCAAGCAATTGGTTCATACTTTTAAACGCGCTTCAGCTTTTTCAACCCCCACACAATACATGAGCGCAAGCCATGGATATAGCACTATGGGTGGAATAGAATGATGATAGAGATGAATAAGGGGAAGTCAAAAAGGAGAAGATAGTCTCACATCGATGAGGCTAATCAACGGGCTATGGAGATGCCCATCAATTGATGTCAATGCGAGGAGTAGGGATTGCCACGCAATGGATGCACTAAGAGCTATAAGTGGATGAAAGCTCAAAAATAAAAACTAAGTGGGTGTGCATCCAACTTGCTCGGTCATGAAGACCTCGGGCATTTGAGGAAGCCCATCATCGGAATATACAAGCCAGGTTCTATAATGAAAAATTCCCTCTAGCATATGAAAGTGACAACATAGGAGACTCTCTATATGAAAAACATGGTGCTACTTTGAAGCACAAGCATGGAAAAAGATAGTAACACTGCCCCTTCTCTCTTTTTCTCTCATTTTTTTTCACTGTGCTATTTTTGACCTCTTTTTTTTATCTCCTCACTGGGACAATGCTCTAATAATGATGATCATCACACTTCTATTTACTTACAACTCAAAAATTACAACTCGATACTAGAACAAATGTGACTCTATATGAATGCCTCTGGCAATGCACCAGGATGTGCAATGATACTAGCGTAACACGTATGAAAATGATGAATGGTGGCTGAGCCACAAATACTATGTCAGCTATATGATCATGCAAAGCAATATGACAATGATGATGCGTGTCATATAAAATGAATGGTGGAAGTTGCATGGCAATATATCTCGGAATGGCTATGGAAATGCCATAATAGGAAGGTATGGTGGCTGTTTTGAGGAAGATATAAGGAGGCTTATGTGTGATAGAGCATATCATATCACGGGGTTTGGATGCACCGGCAAAGTTTGCACCGACTCTCGATATGAGAAAGGGCAATGCACGGTACCGAAGAGGCTAGCAAATTGCGGAAAGGTGAGAGTGCGTATAATCCATGGACTCACATTAGTCATAAAGAACTCACATACTTATTGCGAAAGTTTATTAGCCCTCGAAGCAAATTACTAGTACGCATGCCCCTAGGGCGGAGGTTGGTAGGAGTTAACCATCGCGCGCCCCCGACCACCACGCAAAGGAAGACAATCAAGAATAAATCATGCTCCAACTTCTTAGCATAACGACAGACCATACGTGCATGCTTCGGGAATCACAAACCTTAACACCAATATTCTTACTAAACCACAATTATCTACTAGCACCTCCCACATATTACCATCTTATTATCACAAAACTATTACAAGGAATCAAACTTATCATATTCAGTGATCTACATGAAAGTTTTTATTATATCCCTCTTGAATACCTATCATATTAGGACCAAATTCATAACCCGTGCATATTACCATTGCTATTTATTAGGATCTCAAAAAGATATAAGTGAAGCATGAGAGTGCAACTATTTCTTTAAAATATAACCACCGCCATGCTCTAAAAGATATAAGTGAAGCACTAGAGCAACTGCCTAGCTCAAAAGATATAAATGAAGCACATAGAGTATTCTAACAAATCATGAATAATGCGTGTCCCTCTCAAAAAGGTGTGTTCAGCAAAGATGATTGTGGGAAATGAAAAAGCAAACAAAAGCAAGCAAACTATAGCACAACATGCTCCAAGTAAAACGCATATCATGTGATGAATAAAAATATAGCTCCAAGTGATATACCGATAGATTATAGACGAAAGAGGGGATGCCATCCGGGGCATCCCCAAGCTTAGACGCTTGAGTCTTCCTTGAATATTACCTTGGGGTGCCTTGGGCATGCCCAAGCTTAGGCTCTTGCTGCTCCTTATTCCTTTATCCATCGTAGTCTCACCCAAAACTTGAAAACTTCAGCACACAAAACTCAACAGAAACCTCGTGAGATCCGTTAGTATAACAAATAAATCTTAAACTTTAGGTACTGTTATAAATTGATTCATATTTAATATTGGCATAATGCTACTGTACTCAAACTTCCCCATGGCTCATACCCCCCGATACGATCCATAGATTCATCAAAATAAGCAAACTATGCAACAAAAACAGAATCTGTCTAAAACAGAACAGTCTGTAAAGATCTATTTAAAAGACATACTTCTATAACTCCAAAAATTCTGAAAAATTAGGACAACGTAAACAATTCATATATCAATACTGTGTAAAAATTTCAGATTTTTCTGACGCTCCAGTTCCGAACCACAAATCAAATATTGGACGCAAAACTTTCTGTTTTCCAAACAGCATCAGTTATACTATCATCCAAATCATCCCAAAGGCATTACTTGGCACAAACACTAATTAAAAGATAAAAACAGAATCGTAATAGAAGCTAAAATTGTGTGACACAAGAAAATAAAATTTTGCAATAAAAATAAATATTGGGTTGCCTCCCAACAAGCAATATTGTTTTATGCCCCTAGCTAGGCATAATGCATTGTTTCAAGTATTGTCATCCTTCAAATTAATTCCATAGGTGGCCCTCATAATATATTCATATGGTGGCTTAATTCTCTTTATAGGGAAATGTTCCATCCCTTTCTTTAATGGAAATTGAAATCTTATATTACCTTCTTTCATATCAATAATAGCACCTATGGTTCGTACGAAAGGTCTGCCAAGTATTATAGGACAAGACGGATTGCATTCAATATGAAGCACAATAAAATCCACAGGCACATAATTCCTATTTGCAAGAATAAGCACATCATTTATTCTACCCAATGATTTTTTAATAGTGGAATCCACGAGATGCAAATTAAGGGAACAAGCATCCATATCGGTGAGACCTAGCACATCACATAAAGATTTTAGTATAGTAGAGACGCTAGCACCTAGATCACATAAATCATTACATTCATACTCTTTGATTTTAACTTTAATAGTAGGTTCCCATTTATCATGTAATTTTCTAGGAATTGAAACTTCCAACTCAAGCTTTTCTTCATGAGCTTTTATCATAGCTTCTACAATATGTTTAGTAAAAGCTTTATTTTGTTCATAGGAATTAGGTGAATTAATTATGGATTGCAACAAGGAAATACATTCAACTAAAGAGCAATTATCATAACTAGCAAAGTGGCCTGCTCGATGCGCGGACTAGAAATTTAGAAGGCTTAATAATGTACACATATATTATTTATTTTCTCTGGAGAAACGTTGTAACCAAATATGATGACATTTACAAATATAAGACTTCTGCGAATATAATTATGTTTTATATTAACATATATATATATATATATATATATATATGTTATCCATTTGTCATTTACCTACTAATTATGCATGTTGTGCAAAATGTATTTTAATGATGAATCGATTTGCATAGTCAACATCTTAATATATATTGCTTAATTGCTAAATAAGTACACATCTTATGTGAAGATTTATCTTATTTCATGCTATGTCCATAGGATTCTTGTTTCTTGTTCTGAAGCAAGTCCTCGAGAGGGTTTATTAACCGAATGTTAGTCTGAATTCTATGGTTGGGCGAAAATAATGATGTTATATGTGGTCTTGTTAGTTAGTGCAGAACAGTGGCCTGTGAAAGTTTTTGCGTAACATATGTAATGGATTCTTCTTTTTTAAATAACTTTATGATATATTTGGCTAATATGCCACTAAATTAATAGCTCAGAGTCAAAAGAGAAGGTAACTATTGTGGGCAACATTGCTCTAGCGAAGGTTTTGATGTGATCATACAAACAAATCAAATGTATGAATGGTCACATGTGCAAAATACTACATTCATTAAATATTGATTTGACAAACACTAAGTACCACCACTCTACCATAGCTTTAAGTTCTAACTTGTAAGAAAAAGACACGATGGAAGTAGCAATTACATAGCATTTGCATGATTTCATTCTCCTTGCCATTTTGAATCGGGCACTCACTACAAAAAAAAGACACATCCATGACATTATGGCCCGAACGAAAACTTTTTCTGTCATGGTTGTGACACTTCTATGACAATAATTGTGACAAAAACACGTATCATCATAGATGTGGTGGGCTCCTACTTCTATGACAAAAATTTATGACAGAAAATGGGCTTTTCGTCCTGGGCGGGCCGGAGACGCACCCGCATGACATTCTTTGGGCCATCCATGACGTAAAAAATCATGGTAGAAGTGAGGCCGAGGAAATTTTTGGGGAGTTCCCGGTTATGGTGGGTGGTCGGGGCTGAGCGATGCAGTGTGGTTTGTGCATTTCTCTCATATGCGCGTGTGTGCGAGGCGTTCGCTAACTGAACCCGAGCGAGGCGTTCGCTTACTGAACTCGAGTGATCACACTAGCTACGTACTGAAGCCAATCGATACATTCACTGCTAATTGAACCCGAGCGATTCCTTCGCTGCTAACTGAACCTGAGCGATTCCTTCACTGCTAACTGAAGCCGGTCGAGCCCCCCGTACGTGCGAGACATAGTCGGTGTTGGGTTGCCTCTTGATGAACAGTGCCCGTTGCTGCCGCGTGTGCGATACGTAGCTAGAACGAGTCGAGACGCGTCGATCGAGCCCCTTGCGCGAGACGTGGTGAGTTGACCTAGCCGGTTGGTTGGCTGTGGATGAACAGTTCCCGTTGCTGCCGCCCGCTCGTATGCTCCACACCAGCCGGTGGGTTGGCTATGGATGAATAGTACCCTGGCCATGTGAAGGTGGTTGGCGCTGGATGAACAGGACCCCGAGGAGGCCAGCCGGTTGGGGGTGGATGAACAGGACCCCGTGGAGGCTGGATGAATAGTAGTCAGTGGAGGCTGGAGGAAGTCGACGGTGGATGAACAGTAGCTGGTGGAGGCTGGAGGGAGGTCGACCGTGGATGAACAGTAGCCCGTGGAGTCCCGTTTTGTGGTACGCCACACCCCTCCCGATGAACAGGACCCCTGTTTCAACCATAGGCAGTTGGGGAGAAGTCTGTTTCCTCCGTTTTGCGGTACGCCAGGGCCCTCCCGATCAACAGGACCCCGTTTCGACCATAGGCGCTCGAACAGAAGTCCGTTTCCTCTGTTTTGCGGTATGCCAGACCCCCAACCAATAAACAGGACCTCGTTTAGACCGTAGGCGGTCGAACAGAAGGCCGTTTCCTCCGTTTTGCGGTATGCCAGACCCCGAGTCGATGAACAGGACCACGTTTCGGCTGTTCCATCCAAGCCGGTTGGCTCACGATGAACAGGACGCGTTCCGACCCAGTCGCTTGGCTCCCGATGAACACGATGTTGTTTCCTCCGTTCCGACCCAGTCGGTTGGCTGCCAATGAACACGAGGCCAATGCTGCCGTCCGTTGCCTCTCCATGTACACGAGCCCTGGCCGTACGTATGTGCGAGTATGCGTTCCAGACCCCGCCCGTATGTTCGTAATTGGCTGTATTTTTTGCCGTGTGGCTGTACGTACGTGTACACGATTTAGACGGGACTGTCTGAACTGCTACGTCGGGGGCTCAACTA
Organism: Elymus sibiricus; assembly: GCA_039707655.1. NCBI lineage: Eukaryota > Viridiplantae > Streptophyta > Magnoliopsida > Poales > Poaceae > Elymus > Elymus sibiricus. The sequence continues at coordinate 72,819,536 of CM077668.1, forward strand.
CGGCACGTGCAGCTACTTACTTGGCCACAGTTCATCTTTGCAGAGAGACCGATCGACCAGTATGTACGTGCATGTTCGCGACCAGACAGACAACGCTACGTACGCTTCGACCGGGTGGGTCCCAGCTGTAAAGGAGGATAAGGAGGCACTTCCTTGCATGCGCAGATATAGCTGCTAGGTCCCAGCTATTAGGGGGAGGAATAAAACTTTTTGCGCGTAATAAGGAGGCATTTCCTTGCGTGCAAAGATGTAGCTGGTGGGTCCAGCAGTCAGCCTCACCGCGTACAGTCCTCTTACGATGGCTGTCGTTCATTGACCACGTTGACCATGCCACGCCGAGAGCACCAAGACGGTGGACGACGGCGAGTCCTGGAAGGGAACTACGCGGAGTCGGGGAAGACGCGGCAGTGGATGCCCACGTGGAGGGGAGTACGAGGGTTGACTGGTTCGGCTGCGGTGTGAGGCTACCGTCACCGGAGAATAACAGGGGATGTGGGTGAGTAGAGGGAAGGCCTGGCCAGCGGTGGGAGTAGGGTGGGGCGGTGAGGCCTGCGCGTCCGCACAGCCGGCCACGGGAGGCAGGAGCAGGCGGTCCCACCGGAGCTGGTTTGGGCGGCTAGAGCAAGAAGATCAGAGATTGAAGAAGCAGCACGGCCGGTGGATTAACATCCAACGGTCGCTGCTGCTAGAATCGTTTGTTTACTAAGTTGACAAAGCCCTGCGTACGCGTCAACTTAGTAGGCCCACAAGTCAGCCTCCAAATATGGTGGGGCCCAGTTGTCATGGGGAGGAATCGTTTTTTCGCGTAATAAGGAGGCACTTCCTTCCGTGCGAAGATATAGATGGTGGGTCCCAGCTGTCAGGGGGAGGAATCATTTCTTTCGCGTAATAAGGAGGCACTTGCTTGCGTGCGGCAATGGACCATGTGGGTCCCTACTGTCAGCCTCTCCACGTACATCCCTCTTCCGATGGCTGTCGTTTGTTGACCACGCTAACCACGCTATGCCGAGAGCACCAACGCGTTGGACGACGGCAAGGCCCAGGAAGGGAACGACCCGGTGCCAGCAAAGCCACAACAATGTATGCCCACGATGAGGGGAGTACGATGGTTGACTGGTTCGGCTGTGGTGTGAGGCATGTGTCGCCGGTGAATAACAGGAGGTGTGGGTGAGTAGAAGGATGGCCTGGCCAGCGGTGGGAGTAGGAGGGGGTGGTGAGGCCTGCGTGACAGCACAGCCGGCCACGGGAGGCGGGAGCAGGCGGTCCTGCCACCGCTGGTTTCAGCGGCTGGAGCAAGAAGATCAGAGATTGAAGAAGCAGCACGGCCGTTGGATGTTATCCAACGGTCACTGCCGCTAGAATCGTTTGTTGACTAAGTTCACAAAGTCAACATAGTAGGCCCACAAGTCAGCCTCCAAATCTGTGGCAAACAGCATACAGTCCATTTGCAATTATTTTTAATAATTTACAGCTCATTTGCTAATTCTTACGGATTTTTTTGGAGCCCATATTCTTTTTGCTAGCATTACAGCCCATATTCTGGCCACGGTTAAAAAATTCAACGAAATTTTGCATATTTCGGTGGGGTCCAAACTGTTTTTAATCCCAAAATTTTGAGTCCGATTCAAACTAATTTGAAAAATAAATATATATTAATTTAAAATAGAACGGAATTTTCCCGCAAAAAAATCAATGAAATTTAAAATCTAGAAATCATAAAAAAACCGTAATTTGAAACTAATTGTCGGTTTGCTGTATTGTTTTTAAAATTTACAGCCCATTTTTGGGCAAGCCCTGAATACATCCCTCCTCGTCTTGAAAATTTGCAGCCTAGCAGGAATGGTTTAACCAAGTAGGCCTTGGTTGGGTATTCTGCAAAAAAAGTAGAAGTGGGCTAGCCGTTTTCAGAAAGAAAAAAACAACTGGGTTGGGAATGTGGTAAACAGAAAATAAAAGCCCGGGCTAGACGGGGTACAGCCCCCGCACAGCCCAGTTGATACCATGCTCCGTCCATCTAAAAAACAGAAAACAACTGGGAGAGCTGCTGGGTCCCTGGTATCTGCCGGTCGTTGTGCAATTCTCTCGTTTATTGACTATACGTTGACAATGGTGTGGTACCCAGATGTTAGGAAACCATTAGGAGGAAGCATTTCTTTTGGCTTGTAACAAGGAGGAACTTGCTTGCGTACTGCCTTGACCCTGGTGGGTCCCTACTGTCATTCTCTCCACGTACAATCCTCTCCTGATTCCTCTTGGTTGTTAACCATGTTGACAATGCCAGAGGGCAGCACCGCGGCGAGCGAACCAAGGTGGAGAACGACGGCGAGGCCTCGGGCGGGAATGAAAAGGAGCCAGGGAAGATGCGGCAGTGTAGTCGCAGGCAAAGGGGAGTACGAGGGTTGACTAGTTCAAGTGCGGGGTGGGGCTGACTTCGCCGGAGAATAACAGGAAGTGTGTGGGGGTAGATGGATGGCCTGGCTAGAGTTTTAGGGTTCGATGGGGCAGCGATGCGTGCGCGGCAGCGCAGCCAGCCGCGGGAGGCGGGAGCAGCTGTCCCGCCGGCGCTGGTTTGGTTTTGGCGGCTAGAGGAAGAAGAGACTAAAGAAACACGACATACGTTGGATGTCAATCCAACGGTCAACGTTGGCAGAATCATTTGTTGACTAAGCCGACACCACATTGCAAATGTTTTTCGCAAGAAAAGAAAAACTGGGCTCGTTCACCAGATAACATTCCCGAAACTGCCACCGTTTCATCTTGCGTCGCAACTAAAACTGCCAGGAAAATGCGTTCGTTTGCCATCCTCCTCCCAGGGAACATTCGTCAGATAACATTCCCGAAAATCAAAGACTTGAGAAGGCGTACAGAACAAGCTAGTCTGGCAGTAAAGAGACATTCCTGACTATTAGAAAAAAGAGAGACGTGCTGCTGTAACTGGTTCGAATCCAAACCTAGACTATATATAGTGTTATACTACTCTGCAAGTAATGAAACTGACATATCAAATGTTCGCTTCTCCTCTTCTCTAGTTACTCTGCCTAGCTTCAGAAGCTCCGGCCGCAGCAACCATGTCCGCTGGCTCATCCACCTGCTCTTCAGCAGGGAATCGAGCCAACAACCAGATGTGCGCGAAGTCGCCACCTGTACCACCGCCTGTGGGTATCATCACACACCCGCCGGCACACTCACCGCAGCCGGCTGCTCATCGCAACCCGCTATCGTTGGTGTGGTGCCACTGCTGCAAATCACGCAGAGTCATCCGTCGCGTCTCAACTACAACCCTCAACCCTGGCCGACTCTTCTACAAATGCCCAAATCATGGGGTAATATGGTCAAGTTGTTCGCCTGCTTTCAATTGCTGAATTTTATTTTTTAAGAGTTTGGTTGATGATCTTTGAATTTGTTTCATGCAGAAAAGGGAGGATTTTTGTGATTTGTATTTCTGGGAAGTTGCAGATGTGGGGGAATGGAACTACGCAGATTATTTGGTTAGCTGACGAGTCCCAATACCAGCAGGTTGGGGTGTTGGACAAGTGACTGAAGGAACGGCAGAAGAGGAAGATGCAGAGCAGAAGGTTAAGGACGATGCAGTTCATCAGATCATGGCCAAGCAACAGCTGGTGAACAGCCTTGGCAGCAATGAGGAGATGAAAGAGCTTGTGAAGATAATGGGCAAGATCGTTCTGCTCTGTAGGATGATTGTCTCTTTATTTGCAGTGTATGTAGCAGTCGTGATGTATTCAGTGGCTCTGACATGAGCACTTTGCTGAAACTAGTAATGAATGAGACCTATTTAGCAAGCTGGGCGTCTAGTGTTGTGAACATCTAATGATTTCTATATTAACGGGAATCGGGGGGCATCCCCTTTTGCTAATAAATAAATAAATAAGCAGAGGACCTGTCGAGTCAGCTATGTTCCCATTGCAAGACGTTCAGCAAATTGCAGTCCAACAGCAAACTGCCATCAACTACATTTGCGGTTGTACAATCATCAAATACAAGTTTCACAAAGCAAAATATGAGTACTACTAAACAACAATGTCATCATGTTTCAGTCGTCATACAATCACCAAACACAAATCAATATACATAATAAGTGATGTTCTCATTGAACAACTACTTCATCAGGTTTCAGTTGTCATAGCAAACACAATTTAACATAGTAGATAATAAGTCGTCTTCTCACAGGCAAATACGACAAAAGCAATCTAATCATCATCCGCAGCAGCAGCGTCAACATCTTCACCATGTGTGTCAGTCTGAATCGTAATTCCCCCCAATGTCATCTTCTTCTTCAGCATCAATGTCCTCGAACGTTGGCTTCTTATTGATCAACTCATCTACTTCCACAACCTGACATGCAATCTTTTCTCCAGCCTTATTGATGTGATGATCCGCAAACATATTATAAACATCTGTGGAATCCTCTACATCAGCAGCAGTGTAAGCATCATCTTGTTGTGCAACTTCATTAAATGAATTCCTCTGCTCAAACTTTTGCAATATTCTCCAGTCTTGGCTACGTGCATATGTCTCTTCCAAGAAAAATATCTGTGTTGCTTGATTTGCCAAAATATAAGGCTCGTCGGTGCGGTACGCCGCCTTGACATTGATGGATTTGAAATAATCATCAGCTTTGGGTTTTGACGTCCTGGTAAACTGGTTATACCAACGACAGCAAAACAGAACCACGCACTGATGAACCTCGAAACTGGAGATATACTGCAACTGAACACTGCCAGTTATGTAAGCATACATTTCAGTTGTCACTTTCTTGTGCGTATCCATGCTCATGGCGGCACTGTTTTGTGTCTTCCTGCCTTCGTCGCGTGCAACGGTGTTGTAGCGCACATCTCCAACAACGCAAGATGCATAATGTCTTACCCGAGTATCAAGACCCATTGTTAGTGCGTAAAGGGCATCACTAACTGCCTGCCCCTCCACCCGCATCTCCTTAACCTATGGTTAGAAAATAGACAAGCTGATCATCATATGTACTCTATATATTAAAAAAACTGACAGTGCAATTCAAAAGCTTACACGGCTCTTCAACCATTTCACAAATCCTTCCCTAACCCGTTTGTCAATGTTTCTTGGATTTTGCGCCAGTAACTCCTCTTCATACACGCTGCAGAACATAGTGATAGTGTCAAACATCTAAATATATAAGAATGTGCTGCAAGTTTAGTAGATTACGATGTATAAGCTGCAGTACTTAGCACTTACTCGATATAAGGTAGAATCTCAGGACAGTTATTCAACACATACCAAACCATTTTGTCAAAATCTTTAGGTTTGTCATCTTGCTGACTATTCCCTGTTACTCGAACAGCAGGATCGAAAACATTGAGCTCAGGATTTTTTCCGCCCACCTTTTTGCTAGGCTGATCAGCTGCTTCAATGTATCTTGAGCAGAATGTCAACACTTCTGTAGCAATGTAGGACTCTGCAATGGAACCCTCAGGTCTAGCTCTTTTCCTAACATAGCCCTTGAAAGTGCCTAGCCGCCTTTCAATAGGGTACATCCATACATACTGTACTACACCTCTAAGTAGTGCCTATTCAGGTAGATGAACAGCCAAATGCACCATCACATCAAAGAAGGCTGGAGGATATATCTTCTCAAGGACGCATAGGATAGTTGGTATCCTCTCTTTAAGACGCTTCACAACATCTATCCTGATATTTCTACTGCAGAGTTCCCTGAAGAATTGTCCCAACTCTGCAACTGCTCTGTATAAGTCAGGGCGGCCCAATCCTCTAAGGAGAACAGGTAAAACCCTTTGAAGTAGGACGTGGCAGTCATGAGTTTTCAATGCTTGTACCTTGGTTCCATCTGCACTGATTCTCCTTTCACGGTTGGAAGCAAATCCATGTGGGAATCTCACATGTGACAGGATCCTTGCAGAATTCTTTTCTCTTTTGCTTGTCCAAGACATACACAGCTGGTGCCATATCCCGTGATTCACCAGTCCTATCCACCTGCAAATCAGATCTGATAGCCAGGTGTGTCAAATCAATCCTAGATTTTAAGGTATCTTTTATCTTGCCTTCAATATTAAGAAGTGTGTCGATAATGCTGTCACATATATTTTTCTCGATGTGCATCACATCATGATTATGCCTCAGATCCAAATCTTTCCAATACTCCAAGTCCCACAAAGTGGACCTACGGTTAAACAATAATCTCTCTTTTGCCTTGCCACGCTTCCTTTTCCTGCTACCATTCTCGGGATGGTTTCCTAGTGTAATATGCCTGACCTTCTCTAATTCCTCCTGCAACTCATTGCTGGTGAGCCTCTCTGGTTCATCACGGTTTTCATGACTTGCATTGAACACAGGTTTTCGGTATTTTCTAAGACGCGGCTTGTCCTTGTCAAGGAAACGGCGGTGTCCAATGTAACAGACCTTGCTAAGTATTGGGTATGACATTGGATTCTTGTCACAACGAACACATGCATTGTAACCATGTGTCATTCGCCCTGACATAGTGCCCAAAGCCGGATAATCATGGATGCACCAAATTATAACAGCATGCAGAATGAAATCAGCTGGTGGGCTTCTATATAGGTCTCGAGTGAGAACACCCCTCCATAGCTTTTGAAGTTCCTCCACAACAGGCTCCATGAATAAATCAAAATCCTTTCCAGGTGTGACACCCTGGTTTTTCCGAACTTTTCTTTTCAAAAACCCATTTGAAAATTTTAGTTGGAATTTGGTTTGGACTTTAAATTGAATGGCTCTATGGACTTAAAACTTGGGAAAATATTTTTTACTTTCCTTTCCCAAGTTGCTCAAGCTTCTAAAAACTTCTCCCAAGTCATGTCATTTCCATTCTTGCTCAATTTCAACCTTTATTCCAATTTAATATTCCTTTTTCCATTAAAGGAATAGCCCTTTTTGTGCACCAGGTTGTGAAGCAACCTATGTTTGTGTTCTTCCAAAAATTCTAAGAAAATTCTTATAAATTCTTTGGACCATATGAACCTTGGATATGTGAAAATATTCAAGATTCCATGCTCATGGTGAGCACACCATCCGATCTTTGTGTCTGGTCATAATTTTAGTTTGTGAAGCAACTATATTTTATATTGCTCCAAAAATTCTTAAATTAATCCAGGACATTCTCCTATCCATGTGAATACACACCACCAAATTTTGGCCCATGTCAGTTAGCCATTTTCTCAAAAAAATTCCCTCAAGTTTCAGTTCAGAGAGGAGTGTTGTGAAGGAAGTACCATTTGTACTTGTCCAAATGGTATGAAACTTTTATAGCACCTTGACACCACTAAATAACCCACAAATACCAAGTTTCATCTCAAGGAGCTCATCCATGTGAGTGCATCATTCTCAACCAGTTACCGGACCAGAATTGCAGTTGTGAAGCAACTAGGTTCAAAACTTGCTCATTTGGCCTGAAATTTTCCCAGAATGGTCACCTTCCTGCTACATGTCAGTGTAACAAATTCTCTCTCTCAAAACCCTAGCCATTTTTCCCCAGCTTCTTGCCCAAGTTTCTGTCCAGAAACTTGTTTGGAAGCTAGCCATCTGTCCAGGTCGCCTCTTGTCAAACCAGTTGCACAGGGAGGCCACAGGGTGAATGGACTACCGCATGGACATGACCGCACGAGCCAGAGCGCACTGCGTGTGCCAGTGCACACGGTGACCACGCGTCTGCAAGGGCCAAGGTCTCGCTCTAGGTGCCAAACCCTCTCGAGCCTCGCTGGCTCTGCACGCCCGCGTCGTCTTGCCGTGTCCTCTGGCGCCGACGTCCTCCCCGCCGTCCACCTGGCCCGTCTGGAAGCCTCCCGTCACCGACAGCGCCCTCGCCGGACACAACCAAGATGCGCCGCCGTAGCCGCCGTACTGGCACTGTGGCCACGCTGGCTGGCGTCTTCCTCGTCGCTCCGCGCCAGCGCCATTAAGTCCCTGCCATCTCTCATCACCTCCCCACGCGGTCCGCCCGCCAGCGTGACGTCCAGCTCAACGTGGACGCCGGCGTTTTCCCCGCGATGGGATCCGGTACTGGCATCGCCGCCCGTCTATAAAAGCCACACCCCAGCCCTCCCTCTCCTCACCACTCGCTCACTCCACCTCTCAATAACCGCCCCACACCCAGAAGCAGAGCCGGGAAGCCCTCGTTCCTCATCTCCAGTGAGGTGCTCCGCCGCTCTGCCCCGGCTTCTCCAGCTCAACTCCGTCCACCCCAACCACAACCAGGGCCACCGTTGAGCTCGTGAAGCTCCACTGACCCATCCTAGTCCCTAAGCTACCCAAATCGTCACCGGAATCGACGATCCCCTCCACCACCGTAGCTCGCCGTCGAGTACCCGATCCATCCCCGCCCTTTCCCAGCCTCGCCACCATCTCAACACCGGCGAACGGCCTCCGGTACGCCCGCCATCTCTCTGTTCTCTCTCTTTCTCTTTTAAAACTGACAGGGGGCCCCACCTGTCAGCGACTCTGCGCGCGCCCGAAGCGATACGTAAGTGGAGGCGTATTCCCGCTTTATGCCTTCGACGTGGCCGCCTCTGGTTTTTCTGAATTTCTGTTTAAATCCATTTTAAACCAGAAGTTTGACTCAACTTTGACTGCTCATTACTTTTAAACCATAAGTCCAAATGAGTTCATTCTTTTTGCATTTTTCTTTTCTTATGAGCTCCTTTATCTGCTGTAAAATTTTGGTATTTTTCTCTGTTGTCTAGAATTTTTGGACAGAGGGAAAATGCTTTATGTGATATTTACAAATGTTGTCAAAAATGTTTTTCAGAGTGATTTTGACTAGTTGGTGAAGACTAGGTGTACTCCCACACTCCCTTGGTGCAAGGCAAGCCACAACTCTAATTTGCATAATTGCATTGCAATACCATGGTTTAAATAACTATTTATGCTAAAAATTGAATTATCCATAAATAGTTTATTCATTCAACTCTTCGAGAAATCCTTGATAGACTACTATCATGTTGATAATTGGATTGTTAGTCATTGGTAGTCTACAAGTTTGATGAAGCCAAGATGATGTTGGATTGCGAGATTACCGTCTATGATTACTTTGTGATTCCGTCCGGTATTTCATCTATGGAATCAGTAGCAGTAGTTTGATCATGATGCTCATTGGATCACTAGTTGGCTATTGATATAGCTTGGTTCACTATAACACCGGGGTATCAGTTATGGCGGAAGAGTCACTTGGGGATTACTTCCTTCATTCGTTGATCAAGTGCCACTGAACCGAGCTTTCCAGTGCAACCACATCTGCCGGAATGGGACAGCCTTAACTTGGCCTAACCATGTGCTCTTTTATCGGTACCACCAAAGAGGGGAGGTGATGTCTACTACACAACTTGTTCTTGTAGACTCGTGTTGGGCCTCCAAGCGCAGAGGTTTGTAGGACAGTAGCAATTTTCCCTCAAGTGGATGACCTAAGGTTTATCAATCCATGGGAGGCGTAGGTTGAAGATGGTATCTCTCAAGCAACCCTGCAACCAAATACAAGAAATATCTTATGTCCCCAACACACCCAATACAATGGTAAATTGTATAGGTGCACTAGTTCGGCGAAGAGATGGTGATAAAAGTGTAGTATGGATAGTAGATATAGGTTTTTGTAATCTGAAAATATAAAAACAGCAAGGTAGCAAGTAACAAAAGTGAGCACAAACGGTATTGCAATGCTTGAAAACAAGGCCTAGGGTTCATACTTTCACTAGTGCAATCTCCCAACATTGTTGACATAGTTGAATCATATGTAAATCCCTCACGTGTGACAAAGAGTTCACTCCAAAGTCACAAATAGCGGAGAACAAACGAAGAAATTGTTGTAGGGTACGAAACCACCTCAAAGTCATCCTTCCCGATCAATCTTATGAGCCATCCCCATTAATTGTCACGAACAGCCCTAGAGATCGTACTAGGATAACACCTTAAGATACACATCAACGAAAACCCTAATGTCACCTAGGCACTCCAATGTCACCACGAGTACCCACGGGTTTGATTATACGATATGCATCACACAATCTCAGATTCATCTATTCAAACCAACACAAAGAACTTCAAAAAGTGCCCCAAAGTTTCTACCGGAAAGTCAAGACGAAAATGTGTGCCAACCCTTTTGCATAAATCCCTAAGGTCACGGAACCCGCAAGTTGGTCAGCAAAACATACATCAAGTGACTCAAGTGAATATCCCATTGTCACCACAAATATCCATATGCAAGACATACATCAAGTGTTCTCAAATCTTTAAAGACTCCATCCGATAAGAAAACTTCAAAGCAAAAAATCAATTCATCACAAGAAGATAGAGAGGGGAAAACTCCATATGATTCATTTATATCAACAAAGCTCGCGATACATCAAGATCATTCCATCTCAAGAACACGAGAGAGAGAGAGATCAAACACATAGCTATTGGTACAAACCCTCAGCCCCGAGGGTGAACTACTCCCTCCTCGTCATGGTGGTCGCCGGGATGATGAAGATGGCCTCCAGTGATGATTTCCCCCTCTGGCAGGGTGCCGGAATAGGGCTCCAGATGGTATTTCGAGGATACAGAGAGCTGCGGTGGCGTAGTCCAAAATCTAGGGTTATTTCTGGGGGTTTCTCTATTTATAGGATTTTTCAGCATTGGAATCACGTCAAGATGGGCTAACATGGGCCCACGAGGCACCACGGCACGCCACCCCCCCTGGCGTGCCCTGGTGCCTCGTGGGCACCTCGTTGCTCTTCTGGTCCTTCCACGAAGTTTCTAGTGTCTCTTTTGTTCCAAAAAAAATCGTCAAAAAGTTTTAGCTCATTTGGAGAACTTTTATTTCTGCACAAAAAACAACACCACGGTAGTTCTGCTGAAAACAGTGTCAGTCCGGGTTACTTCTAATCAAATCATACCAAAACCATATAGAATTGTAATAAATATGGCATGAATACTTCATAAATTATAGATACATTGGAGACGTATCAGGATCCCCAAGCTTAATTCCTGCTCGTCCTCGAGTAGGTAAATGATAAAAGAAATAATTTATGAAGTGCAAATGCTAGCATAGTGCATAAGTTTAATAAATGATAATTTCAATTACTTTTCCTAGCATCATAACAACAACTTTTTCTCATAAAAGTCATCATGATAAAGTAGCAATTAAAAACAAAATTTTTGATGTGGAATGCTACTTATCATAATCATCATATAATCTTTTCTTTTGTTGCATGGACATTGGACTTGAATGATTCAAAGCAAGATCATTATTATAATAGCAATATTTATTATCATAAAACTTCTCATGAGCAAGTAACAATTCATCACAACAATGAAGTATAAGGCATAAACTTTCTTGGAAATTAACAAACTATTCTAGTCAACAATGCAATTGCAATTCATCATATTTTCAGGAAGGGTCTCATGTAGGAGCTTTTTAGCAAGTCCACATACTCAACCACCATTTAGTCTTCTATGATTGGTAACACTCACGACATATATATGGAGCAAAAGTTTCAGCGAGACACATAGAAAGATAGGGGCTTGTGATTTCGCCTCCCAACTTATTCACCTCAAGGGTGATGTCAACAATAATAACTCATGATCACTCATATCCAACTGGATATATGTGCCTAGATCTTTCCCCACCACATGATGCTTGCAAAAGAGAAAAATAAAAAGGAAGTAGAGGAGAACACTATTGACTCTTGCATAAAAAGTAAATACATAAAAGTAAAGGATAGGCCCTTCACAGAGGGAAGCAGAGGTTGTCATGTGCTTTTTGTTGTTGGATGCTCAAGCCCTTAATGCAAAGGAACGTCACGTTATATTGCCCCTTGTGATAGCAACCTTTATTATGCAGTCCGTCGCTTTTATTTCTTTACCATCACAAGTTCGTACAACGCTTATTTCCCTTACAATAAAAGTTCAGACATATTTAGAGGCAATTTTTATTGCTTTTTGCACTGATGACAACTTACTTGAAGGATCTTATTCAATCCATAGGTAGATATGGTGGACACTCATGGGAAGAAACTGGGTTTAAGAGTTTTGGATGCACAAGTAGTATCTCTACTTGGTGCGGATTTTTGGCTAGCAAAGATATTAGGCAAGCACCACATGTTGGAGGATCTATAACAATATAACTTCTATGTGAATATGGACAAACATAATTCATTACATTGTCTTCCTTGTCCAACGTCAACAGTTTGACATAAAATACTTAATGGGGGCTCACAATCATAAAAGATGTCCAAGATAGTATATTTGCATGTGAATCTTCTCTTCCCTTATTAACTTTTTCATGAATTGCATCATTGACTAATGCTATGCTTGTTAACCTCCAATAAATTTTACCACTTATACTTTTCTTTATGTAATGTCATTACTTTCCATAAGATTAGCATATGATCTCTTTCATTATTTTCATTGCAAGGAATCACACTTATCATATCCAATGATCTATATGAAAGTTTTTATTATATCCCTCATGAATATTCATCACTTTGGGACCAAATTCATATCTTGTGCAAATTACCATTACCATTATTAACTCTCAAAAAGATATAAGTGAAGCATGAGAGTGAATGACAAAGTACTCCAAAAGATATAAGCGAAGATCAATGAGTAGTGAAACAATTAAGTAGCTATGTGAGGACTCTTTCTCTTTTAAAAAGGTTCAGATCTTGATACTTTATTCAAACATCAAGAAAAACAAAATAAAATGACATTCCAAGAATAGCACATATCATGTGAAGAAGCAAAAACTTAGGCTCAACCAAAACTAACCGATAATTGTTGATGAAGAAAGGTGGGTTGCCTACCGGGGCATCCCCAAGCTTAGATGCTTGAGACTTCTTGAAATATTAATTTGGGATGCCTTGGGCATCCCCAAGCTTGAGCTTTTGTGTCTCCTTAATTCCTCTCATATCATGGCTTCTCCTAAATCTTTAAAAACTTCATCCACACAAAACTCAACAATCACTCGTGAGATAAGTTAGTATAAATCAACTCAAAACCTTAACATTCTCCACTGTAGCAAATCACTAAAATTATAATTAAACATTGCATACTAAATGCCTCTTCATATTTAATACCCCTATCCTCAAATAGAAACATTAAACACGCAAACATATGCAAACAATGCAACTATAACAGCAATCTGGCAAAACAGAACAGTCTGTAAAAGGGGAATAAGAATCCATACTTACCTCACTCCAAAAATTCTAAAAAATTACCACGTGACAGAGAAATCATGCATTCTTACTATGTAAAAATTTCAGATTTTTATCATGTTCTGACTATTCAGGAATATTCTGGACATAACAGAAAACTTTCTGTTTTCAAACAGCAACACATGAACTTGCAAACTGAGCATGGTAAAGGCTATAATTGGCATTTTATTGAACTAAAAGACACAAAACATGATTATTGATAGCAGCAAGAAAATCTCAACAAAATAAAATGACGCTCCAAGCAAAACTCATATTATGTGACGAATAAAAATATAGCTCCAAGTGAGGTTACCGATAATGTTGAAGACGAAAGAGGGGATGCCTTCCGGGGCATCCCCAAGCTTAGTTGCTTGGATCTTCCTTGAATATAACCTTGGGGTGCCTTGGGCATCCCCAAGGTTAGGGTCTTGCCACTCCTTATTCTCCTCATATCGATATCTCACCCAAAACTTGAAAATTTCAATCACACAAAACTTAACGGAACTTCGTGAGAACGGTTAGTATGATAAAGAATAAACCATCACTTAGGTACTGTCCAAGACAAGATTCACAATTGTTCCCATATAATTCCTACTGTATTCTATCATTTACACAATTTATATCTCATAATATAAGCTATGGAAACATTAAAACAAGCAAACTATGCATTGAAAACAGAATCTGTCAAAAACAGACCAGTCTGTAATGATCTGAGCAACTACCATACTTCTCGAACTCTAAAAATTCTGAAACATTAGGACAACGTCAACAATTTGCATATCAATACTGAGTAAAAATTTCAGAATTTTTTGACGCTCCAGTAAAATCTGGGAAATTAAAAACTGGAGGCAAAAGTTTCTGTTTTTGCACAGAATTGAATCAACAAGTATCCAAACTATCCCAAAGGTTTTACTTGGCACTTTATTGAAACAAAACATATAAAACATGATTACTACAGTATCTTAATCATGTGAACACACTAAAACAGATATGATACATATTGGGTTGCCTCCCGACAAGCGCTTTTCTTTAAAGCCTTTTAGCTAGGCATGATAATTTTGAATGATGCTCACATAGAAGTAAAGAATTGAAACACAAAGAGAGCATCATGAAGCATATTACTAGCACATGTAAGCCTAACCCACTTCCTATGCATAGGGATTTTGTGAGCAAATAGTTTATGGGAGCAAGAATCAACTAGCATAGGAAGGCAAAACAAGCATAACTTCAAAACTTTCAACACATAGAGAGGAAACTTGATATTATTGCAACTCCTAAAAGCATATGATCCTCTCTCATAATAATTTTCAGTAGCATCATGAATGAATTCAACAATATAGCTATCACATAAAGCATTCTTTTCATGACCTACAAGCATAGGATTTTTATTACTCTCCACATAACCAATTTCTTTCTCATTCATAATAGTGGGAGCAAACTCAACAAAATAACTATCATGAGATACTAGATTTACATAATCCATTCGAGCATTAAAATCATGATGAAAAATTTCATGGTTATAATTATTCTTTATAGCATACATGTCATCACAATAATCATCATAGATAGCAACTTTTTTATAATAGTCAATTGAAACCTCTTTCAAAATAGTGGAATCATCATTAAATAGAGTCATGACCTCTCCAAATCCACTTTCATAATTATAATCATCATAAATAGGAGGCATGCTATCATCATAATAAATTTTCTCATCAAAACTTGGGGGACTAAAAATATCATCTTCATCAAACATACCATCCCCAAGCTTGTGGCTTTGCGTATCATTAGCATCATGGATATTCATAGAATTCATACTAACAACATTGCAATCATGCTCATCATTCAAGGAATTTATGCCAAACATTTTATTGAATTCTTCTTGTATCAGTTGAGCACAATTTTCCGATCCATCATTTTCAAGAAAGACATGATAAAGACGAATAATATGAGGCAACCTCAATTCCATTTTTTTGTAGTTTTCTTTTATAAACCAAACTAGTGATAAAACAAGAAACTAAAAGATTCGATTGCAAGATCTAAAGATATACCTTCAAGCACTCACCTCCCCGGCAACGGCGCCAGAAAAGAGCTTGATGTCTACTACACAACTTGTTCTTGTAGACTCGTGTTGGGCCTCCAAGCGCAGAGGTTTGTAGGACAGTAGCAATTTTCCCTCAAGTGGATGACCTAAGGTTTATCAATCCGTGGGAGGCGTAGGTTGAAGATGGTATGTCTCAAGCAACCCTGCAACCAAATACAAGAAATCCCTTGTGTCCCCAACACACCCAATACAATGGTAAATTGTATAGGTGCACTAGTTCGGCGAAGAGATGGTGATAAAAGTGTAGTATGGATAGTAGATATAGGTTTTTGTAATCTGAAAATATAAAAACAGCAAGGTAGCAAGTAACAAAAGTGAGCACAAACGGTATTGCAATGCTTGAAAACAAGGCCTATGGTTCATACTTTCACTAGTGCAATCTCCCAACATTGTTGACATAGTTGAAATATATGTAAATCCCTCACGTGCGACAAAGAGTTCACTCCAAAGTCACAAATAGCGGAGAACAAACGAAGAAATTGTTGTAGGGTATGAAACCACCTCAAAGTTATCCTTCCTGATCAATCTTATGAGCCATCCCCATTAATTGTCACGAACAGCCCTAGAGATCATACTAGAATAACACCTTAAGATACACATCAACCAAAACCCTAATGTCACCTAGGCACTCCAATGTCACCACGAGTACCCATGGGTTTGATTATATGATATGCATCACACAATGTCAGATTCATCTATTCAAACCAGCACGAAGAACTTCAAAGAGTGCCCCAAAGTTTCTACCAGAAAGTCAAGACGAAAACGTGTGCCAACCCTTATGCATAAATCCCCAAGGTCACGGAACCCGGAAGTTGGTCACCAAAACATACATCAAGTGACTCAAGTGAATATCCCATTGTCACCACAGATATCCATATGCAAGACATACATCAAGTGTTCTCAAATCCTTAAAGACTCAATCCGATAAGAAAACTTCAAAGGGAAAACTCAATTCATCACAAAGCTCGCGATACATCAAGATCATTCCATCTCAAGAACACGAGAGAGAGAGAGAGATCAAACACATAGCTACTGGTACAAACCCTCAGCCCCGAGGGTGAACTACTCCCTCCTCATCAAGGAGGCCGCCGGGATGATGAAGATGGCCTTCGGTGATGATTTCTCCCTCCGGCAGGGTGCCGGAATAGGGCTCCAGATGGTATTTCGAGGATATAGAGAGCTGCGGCGGCGTAGTCCAAAATCTAGGGTTATTTCTGGGGGTTTCTCTATTTATAGGATTTTTCAGCGTTGGAATCACGTCAAGATGGGCTAACATGGGCCCACGAGGCACCACGACATGCCACACCCCTGGCGCGCCCTGGTGCCTCGTGGGCACCTCGTTGCTCTTCTGGTCCTTCCACGAAGCTTCTAGTGTCTCTTTTGTTCCAAAAAAAATCGTAAAAAAGTTTCAGCTCATTTGGAGAACTTTTATTTCTGCACAAAAAACAACACCACGGTAGTTCTGCTGAAAACAACGTCAGTCCGGGTTAGTTCTAATCAAATCATACCAAAACCATATAGAATTGTAATAAATATGGCATGAATACTTCATAAACTATACATACGTTGGAGACGTATCAGGAGGTTTTGCGTGTGTGCTACCCTGATCAGGTAGACGACAATAATCTTGTGAGCCCGGTTTTGTTATTGAGCTCAGGTCCCCGTTTCGGACAGGTTGTATGGCCACGATGGTGGCAGGTGTCAGAAGTGACACAGGGGCCACCCAGGGCATGACCTCAGAGAGGACGTGTCGGTGGTACGATGGAAGGGACACAGGTTAGGCGAGTTTCGTTGGACGAAGGTCCATGGTGTGGGTAAAGTGCGCAACCTCTGCAGAGTGTAAGAATCTATTCGAATAGCCGCGTCCACGGAATTGGACACAGTTTGTACTAAGTCACACTGGTTGATCAACACCAGTGAGGGAATGACGTGTTAATGATGGAAGAACTCGTCTTGGTATATTGGGTAATTGCTTGGTAGAAGGCTGTCAGTAATCTTGGAGATGATCTTGAGATTATTTGTTGAATGATCTTGAGGTGACCAGGAACTGGTCACGAGAATCGATGGTACGACTGGATAGCCAAGAGTAAGGCGGTCTCTGTAATAGTAGCTATTGCAGATCATTCGGAGGTAGCACTGTTTATTATTTTCTTCCACCCTTTTTATAACAATTGATCTTGAGATAATCATGACGCCTATGATATTGCTTTGCTGTGATGCTCCTGTTTGATGTGAGCTTGCGAGTACATTGAAAGTACTCACCTGGCGTATCATGCCAGTTTGCAGGTGCTGCCATGTTTGCATAGCCCGAGGATTCTGAGTTGCGAGCTAGGACATGTCCCAGCCAAAGTCCCTGCGGAGTGGAGTCAATTACCGTCGTCGTGGTTCCGCTGCTAGAAGTTGTGCCGCTGCTAGCATAGAGCTACCTTAGCAGGCGTAGTATCGCTGTGCCAGTGTAACACTTTGTAATGCCACAAAACTCTTGTACTCCAACTATTTGTAATAAAGAGTTCATTTGTTCTATGCCAAGCAGTGCCGTATTCCAGAAGACATGATCTTTGGGCTGGAATACGGGGTGTTCTGGTTCCTCTGAGCCGGGGTGCTACAAGGTTTGGTATTAGAGCCAGGTTTGGCTGTAGGACGCCCTAGGCAACCCGAGCGCTAGAAACCGATAGTATAGGACCCAGCTTGCTTGTGTGATGCATTTGGTTGCTGCATTTGTTTGTTGCATAGCATGCATATAGATTTGGCTCACTAACCAGTTGATTTTGTAGATGGCATCCGTTCCGATTAACTACGACTCAGCCCCTGCACCACTCAGTTTTGCATCCCTGCTTCGGGATGTTTGGCGTCTTCTCTATCCCTGTGGAGAGATGCCAAGGTGCCAAGTGTTCCAGACCCCGCTTCCAGGACTGGTGCTTGAGTATCATGCCAATGTCCTCCTGTCAGTCGACCTACCTTTGGGGAAGCGCACCTATAGTCTCCATGGTGGTTATGCCTCTACACCAGAACGCGCCATTCAGCTTGCCGCTCTGGCAGGCCTCACTGTTCTTCATCATCAGGAGAGCATGATGCAAGAGAATCGTGCCTTCCACTACTATCTCACTATGGCCACCACTCCCAGATGGGTTAGATTTCCTCCTGTTCGCTCGGATGACGACCCAGTTGTGGCATACAGGTCCCGTTACATGATTGCAGAGTACGTCCTCATCATTGAACTAGTTAGAGATGCAACCTGTGCCCGAAGAGCACTTGGTATGGCTTTGGCTCCATCAACTTCTCCGTCAGCTCCTTCGCTCTGCAGCAACCCACCACCCGATCATAGTACTTAAGTACCTGCGAGGTTCATGCCGCATAAATTGTATTAGTACCGAGTGTTGTAAATTGCCTTGAGTAGCAATAAAGTGTGATTTTAGTAAGCTTGGTGCATTTCATTGAGC
The DNA here is from genome assembly GCA_039707655.1 of Elymus sibiricus. Taxonomy (NCBI): domain Eukaryota; kingdom Viridiplantae; phylum Streptophyta; class Magnoliopsida; order Poales; family Poaceae; genus Elymus; species Elymus sibiricus. The sequence goes on from CM077668.1 coordinate 72,838,264, forward strand.
CGTTTTCATTTGCCTTTTTATTTGACTCCTCGGTGTCACATTACTTTCCCTATGGAAGTTGCTCATCGACCGCTCTCAGACTCAAAGAATCATTGAGGATTGCAAACGCTTGGAAGCTCAGCTAAACAATATGGAATTCTCAGGACTTCATTGCCTGGAGAATCTTTGGTTCGAAAGCGAATAGCATTCTGAATTGACTATCAACATGAAGTTGACATCAGTGGTGCAATAGTCACAGCAGTAATAATTAATCCAGCGGGAAGACCAGTGGTATGCAAGGCCAACGGTACAGCTGCAGATCAAGGTATTCCGTACTCAACAAGAAGGGTAGTCAGACAATTTTTTCTCGTATAAGTAATCAACAACAGGAGTTGTGAGGATGTATATATAGCAACATGGCACAGAAAGAAACTTCTAGTGTAAGCAACCCAGTCTTCCTCCACACGCTACTAGAGAAGCTTACAAGGCAAGGCTCCTTAAATCTTTCTCAGTACGATATGTGGGTGGCTTCCAGCACAAGATACTCTGTCTCCTTCGATAAGCTACCGTGGGAAAGCTTCCGGCATAAGGCACCGAATCTTCCCCGTTAAGTAACCAGGAGGGGACGCTTCTGAGGTACGCTGCCCAGCCTTCTTCAGCACGCTGTCCCGGCAGAAACTTCGAGGATAAGCTATCCAGTCTTCCTTAGCACGGTACTCTCGAAGGCTTCCAACACAAGCTATCCAATTTTTGTCAGTACGGCACTACCAACAATTGGCAACAGTGGTATAAGCAATTACACAGTGCGTTGACAGTGCATCTTAAGAATCAAGCCTACAACCGTTGGGTCAGAAACCCGAGCTAGTCAAGGTACGAGAGTTGCCTCGGGAATAAGATGTTTAGCTATACATACTTCTATGCATATTGTGGGCATGCTGCCCAGGTCGTGCAGGTCACTCATACAAGAATGCAAGTATGATCAAGCAGACTCACCGAGGGAAGGACAATTCGGGACACCAATCTTGGCAGTAGTTATCAAGGCTAGTCTCCTCACCCCTGTGAACCTGGTATATGATCCTGATGAACACTTGCTTACTTTGCTGGTAACGGCACCACACCTGTGTTCTGAGCTGCTTCCAGCCGACCGGGGTGGATGCCGATTTTATATTTCTCTTTTCAACAACTGTCCCGTGTTCTGAGCTGCTTTTTGGCCGTCTCGGGCAGCTGTTGAGTTTCTTTTTGTAGCAATGACCCCATGCTCTGAGCTGTTTTTCGGCCGTCTTAGGGAACTGCTACATTCTTCTTATCAACCCTACCTCATGCTCTGAGCTGCTTTTCAGCCATCGTGAGTAGTGGCTGAGTTATTTCAGTAATGTCCCAAATCTGAGTTGTAAAGACCGTTCTGGTGGCTACTGACTTATTCGCCGAGTTCATGCAAGAGTTCGGATGATCAATGTCCTACAGTTAGGGCTCGTGAGATGATAAGCTTGCCAGATAGGTGTGATTGCACTAGGTTAAGGATAAGGTGTGCTTGCTAGAATATTGCACCCGACAGCACCCATGATCAAGTGAAGGGTTAAGGATATATATGGCCAAGTTCTTGCAACAAAGGATTCAGGAAAGAGAACAATGATGAAGAGCAAGACCGACAATGTAGGTCCAATGATCACTACAGAAACAGTATGGTACGGATACCCAAGATAGGTTGATTCCATATCAACCATCAGAAAAATATACCCAAACGGTCTACTCTGCTCTGCGAAGGCCTCATAGTAAGGATAGATGCTCAAAATGCTGAGCAACAGTCTCAGGTCATGTGCTCTCACATATAGTATCCTGTCATAGACAAGATCCTTCCGCTGGAATTATCGCCAGTCAAGTTTCTAGAAGCTACTGCTATAAGGTATTACCCCTTCATATTGGCCATGACGGGTGGCAGTCGAATCGCCGGTACGGATTTAAGACAAAGAAGTCAGCCCAGATGGTTCGGACTCCGCCAGGAGAAATGTGGTGATTCTCAGCATTGTAACCCGATGCAATGATCAGATGGTTGTATCCACCAAGGGAAGTTGTTCATAACCCCTATCGGTGCTGGGTGGGAAAAGGACACGTCCATTGAAGATCACTCCCAGAATCATGTGAAATATCACATACTCAAGTCATGATAATATAGCAGCTAAGCCAACGGACATAAGGGAATTGGAACCAGTATAAGATGAACATATGAGGGAAGACCTGTCAGAATGTTGGATACGATGAAGCAAACCACCCCAGAGCAAGACTGTCAGGTCATATGAGATTCGATGGGAACATTATATAAAGGAAAAGGATACCCGGGTTGGAACCGGTTTCCTTAAGTTAGGATGTTCATACTTGTTCCCTGAGCAATCAAATCTCGAGGACGAGATTTATCCTTAGGGGGGTAGGTTTGTGACACCCTGGATTTTCCCAACTTTTCTTTTCAAAAACCCATTTGAAAATTTTAGTTGGAATTTGGTTTGGACTTTAAATTGAATGGCTCTATGGACTTAAAACTTGGGAAAATATTTTTTACTTTCCTTTCCCAAGTGGCTCAAGCTTCTAAAAACTTCTCCCAAGTCATGTCATTTCCATTCTTTCTCAATTTCAACCTTTATTCCAATTTAATATTCCTTTTTCCATTAAAGGAATAGCCCTTTTTGTGCACCAGGTTGTGAAGCAACCTATGTTTGTGTTCTTCCAAAAATTCTAAGAAAATTCTTATAAATTCTTTGGACCATATGAACCTTGGATATGTGAAAATATTCAAGATTTCATGCTCATGGTGAGCACACCATCCAATCTTTGTCTCTGGTCATAATTTCAGTTTGTGAAGCAACTATATTTTATATTGCTCGAAAAATTCTGAAATTAATCCAGGACATTCTCCTATCCATAAGAAAACACTCCACCAAATTTTGGCCCATGTCATTTAGCCATTTTCTCCACAAAATTCCCTCAAGTTTCTATTCAGAGAGGAGTGTTGTGAAGGAAGTACCATTTATACTTGTCCAAATGGTATGAAACTTTTATAGCATCTTGACAACACTAAATAACCCACAAATTCCAAGTTTCATCTCAAGGAGCTCATCCATGTGAGTGCATCATCCTCAACCAGTTTCTGGACCAGAGTTGCAGTTGTGAAGCAACTAGGTTCAAAACTTGCTCATTTGGCCCGAAATTTTCCCAGAATGGGCACCTTCCTACTACATGTCAGTGTGACAAATTCTCTCTCTCAAAACCCTGGCCATTTTTCCCCAGCTTCTTGCCCAAGTTTCTGTCCAGAAACTTGTTTGGAAGCTAGCCATCTGTCCAGGTCGCCTCTTGTCAAACCAGTTGCACAGGGCCGGAGGCCACAGGGTGAATGGACTACCGCATGGACATGACCGCACGTGCGAGAGCGCACTGCGTGTGCTAGTGCACGCGGTGACCACATGTCTGCCAGGGCCAAGGACGCGCTCTGGGCGCCGAACTGTAACACCCCTGAGTAATGAGCCACAGTGATTTTAAATTAGTGCTAAGCTAATTTGTTTTGCAAAGAATGATCACAGTGAAATCATATCTCATTTCAAATTCCACCACTGAATTCAAATTCAAATGCAAGTGAAATTTGAAGTTGCTCAAAAATTGCTGCAAAAATGTTCATCATTTAGCAAATATTCCCTAACTAATATTTGTTAAGGAAAACAACATCACATCTAAGCTATGGTGGACAGTAGCAATTAATACAGTGCAATTCCAGCATTTAAAAATGCCATTTTATTTGAGGAAAATTCAAATGGATTTATCTTGCCTCCAAAAATTTTGTGGCAGTGCCTAAAAATGCCAGGGATTTATGTGGGCTAGATCCATATTTTTCCTTAGCCATTTGGTAGCCTAAATATTTTGATTTTCCCTCTCTGTTTATGTATAAAAGATAAAACAGAGAAACTAGAAAAGGAGTAGCCTTACCTGGCGCCTGGCCTGCGGCCCGAGCCGGCCCAGCTCGTTAACGCCGTCGCCTACCTGCTCCCGCGCCGTGTCGCCATGGCCGTGGCTGAGCCGCCCTCGCCGGCCGTTCATCGACGCGTGCTGCCACAGGGACGGCGGGAGGCGATAAGGATCGGCCACCCACTTCCATGGCCTCCCCGCACTCACTCTTCCCTCCTCCCTCTCCCTCTCTGTCGATCTGGAGAAGGGGCCGACGCGGCCGTCGCCGTTCGCCGTTCATACCCCCGGCCACCAGCCTCCCCGACGCCCGGGAGGACGTCCAGTGGCTGCGCCGCCTTCGTCCACGTCGTCTAAGCCCATCCGCTCGACCGGAGCTGCACCACATTGCCGCCACGCCCTTCTTCTTCAACCTCGGGCACCGAAGGCCGCCACCGTCGATTTGTCACCGTCCGGCCCTCCCCGAGCAGGTTGAGCTACTGCGCGACCTCGCTGTGAGCACGCGCTTCCTTCCCCTCCATTTTCTCTCTGTTTCCGTGCCTGTAGTCGTTCCTGCCATGACCGCCCGAAGCTTCCGCCGCCGCTGTCAGTCGTCGTCGTAGCTAGGGCCTCTGTCACGCATGCCCGAGCCCCGCAGCGAACTCCTGGCGCTCCTAGGAGTCGAATGCGCGCGCGCACGCGCCTCCCTGAGTCCCGTAGCCATGGATCCGTAGATGTCCGAATGCCGGCGCCGCCGTCGATGATGCCTTGCTCGACTCCGGCCGCCCCCGCTCGTGAAGATACCAGGAGTGGACACGGCTCGCTCCCCTCTTTCCAATGCGCTATCGCACGCGACGGGAGACGCTCTGTGGGCGATTTCCGACGTCGGCCGTCGCTCGCCGCCGCGTCTGGAGCTTGCCGGAGCAGTTCCGACGCCGGCCGCCAGCATGGCACTGCCTGGGGCCCACCTGGGTCACTGCCAGTGGGCCCCCTGGCCACTTTTGACCCCGTTGACCACGGTCAACTATTACTGTTCACCGCTGACTTCTGTCAGGTGGGTCCCGCGTGTCAGCACTTTAATTAGTGGCTAACTACACTTAATTAGTTAACCCACTGATTAGCTTAGTCACTGACACAGGGCCCCACCTAGCTAATTAACTCTGTTAGTTAATTTAGTTAGCCTCTGTGTATGACAGGTGGGCCCCACCTGTCAGTTTGACTGGTCAGCCTGGTCAATGTTGACTGCTGAGTCAGCAGTTGACTGGGCCCACATGTCAGCCTCTGTGGCTAGACAGCCACTGGGTGCAAATAGTTTTTCTGGTTTATTTTCCAATTTAAATAATTCCAGAATTTCAGAAAAATGTTTAAATCTTTGAAAATTCGTAGAAATTAAACCGTAGCTCGGATCGAAAAGTTTTCAACATGAAAGTTGATCAGAAAAACGAGACGAATTTGAATATGTGGTCAAAATGCTTGACCATCACTCCTAACTATCTGAACATGGAACCTTCCCCTCCGGTTCAGTATACCAAAATCCGCCTAAAGGCCGGGAAAATATCCCAGATATTTTCCCGCTTCGTCTGCGACATGTTGCATTGCATTAGGGCACCACCAGCACTGCATATCGTTATGCCATGCATCTGTGTTTGCATTGTTTGCCTTTATTTATTGTTTCTTCCCCCTCTTCTTATCCGATAGCCCCCGAGACCGACGCAGCTCCGGAGACCGACTACCCCGTTGACGACCCCTCTTTTGCCGCAGAGCTTCCAGGCAAGCAACCGCCCTTGACGCATGCCTATATCACCTATTCTTTCTCCCTGCTGCTTGCATTAGAATTTGCTACTGCTATTGATTGATCCTATTCTGATGCATAGCCTGATTTTTGTAAACTGCTATTGATACCTTACCTGCTATCCTAAATGCTTAGTATAGGTTGGATGGAAATCCATCTATGGCCCCTCTTCCTTGTCCTAGTTGCCCCGCTTAGTTAACTGTGCCCTGATCGATGTGATCGACGGGCTGAGACCAGCACATCACCACACACCCCCTCAAATTGCTCAACTCCGCAGAACTAACATCGAGTGCCGAGGGTGATACCTCTTATCTCACTCCTGATGTTGCCTCTGTGGCACAGCTAGTTGGTCGTGGGTTACGAGGGTGATTCCTCTTTCACCACCTCTGACGAAGCCTCTGTCGTGCAACCCCGCAAGTGTGAGTACCATCGAGGGTGATTCCTCCGGGTTCACCTTGACGGATACATCGAGTGGGAATCCAACGAGGGTGATTCCTCGGATCCCATCTTGATGTTATGGACACATGGGTACCTTGGTCTTATTACAGATACTTGATAAAGTCGGGTCGACCCCGAGGGGTACCCGCGAGAGATGTGGAGTCGGGTTGACCATGAGGGTACCCGCGAGATAATTACGTGGCACGGCCGGACATTCTAAGCCCCTGTCGTAAGTCCACGAGATGGGGCGACGGGGTCACATGTTTCGTGGATCTCTGCTCGTTTCCGCGAGCTCCCAATACACTTAACGGATTTGGGTATTTGATCTGAATTCGCCACTGGCCTATACGCACTACCACCACGCGGGATAATGGTTTAATGGGGCCCTCTGCGCCGTATGTATCAGCCAAAAGCTTTGTCAGACGTCCAGTTCAGCATTGCGGCCGGGACGGACCGGCGCCATCCAGGAGAGGGGTGGTGCCAGGCTTCACCCTGCACGCAACGACCCGGAGTGCAAAGGGCGATGGGCCCAAGACCCCTGCGCCCTTAGGATGTAGCCGGCGGGGACCTCTCTACTAAGCTCTAGGTTGGGCTGCGGTGTGTCGATCAGCCGAGGCCGGGCATGACCCGGGAAAGTGTGTCCGGCCAGAGTTAATCGAGCGTGTTGGGTAACAGTAGTGCACCCCTGCAGGGAAGATATATCTATTCGAATAGCCGTGTCCACGGTAACAGGACGCTCATTAAAGTATCCCGATCTACTACTACTTGAACTGGATACATGTTAATTAATTGGAAGCTTCGGGATCGCTTTCACGTAGGGAGTCGAGGAAGGATCTCTAGGCTTTGATACTACATGCTTGTTACTTTATGTTATGATACTAATCTGCACTCTTCTTATGCTGCAAGACGCTGAAGATGCTAGTCTTCAATAGGCTAGGCTTTTCCCTTCTATTCTGGCATTTCTGCAGTCCAGTCCACTGATACAGCCCTTCTTTGATACCAATGCATAAGTAGAATAGTTCTGATGTAAGTCTTGCGAGTACTTTGGATGAGTACTCACGGTTGCTTTGCTTCCCTTTTTCCCCCATACTCGATTGCTGCGACCAGATGACGAAGCCCCGGAGTCAGCTGCCCCAGTCGACGACTACTACTATCCTTCTGGTGGGGCCTACTACTATGTGGAGACTGCCGACGACCAGGAGTAGATAGGAGGCTCCCAGGCAGGAGGCCTGCGCCTTTTCGATCAGTGTCGTTGTTTTGCCGCGCCTTCTTAAGGCATATCTGTTTAACTTTTATGTCTGTACTCAGATATCTAATGCTTCCGCTGATGCTTGTATGACTCAAGCTTATGTATTTGAGCCCTCGAGGCCCCTGGCTTGTAATATAAAGCTTGTATGACTTTTATTTGTGTAGAGTTGTGTTGTGATATCTTCAAGTGAGTCCCTAGCCTTGATCATGTGCATTTGCGTGTATGATTAGCGCACGATTAAGTCGGGGGCGTCACACGAACCCTCTCGGGCATCGCTGGCTCTGCACGCCCACGTTGTCTTGCCGTGTCCTCTGGCGCCGACGTCCTCCCCGCCGTCCACCTGGCCCGTCTGGAAGCCTCCCGTCGCCGGCAGCTCCCTCGCTAGACACAACCAAGCCGCGCCGCTGTAGCCGCCGTACTGGCACTGTGGCCGCGCTGGCTGGCGTCTTCCTCATCGCTCCACGCCAGCGCCATTAAGTCCCTGCCCTCTCCCGTCACCTCCCCACGCGGTCCGGCCGCCAGCGCGACGTCTAGCTCAACGCGGACGCCAGCGTTTTCCCCACGGTGGGATCCAGTACTGGCATCGCCGCCCGACTATAAAAGCCGCACCCCAGCCCTCCCTCTCCTCACCACTCGCTCTCTCCACCTCTCAATCACCACCCCGCACCCAGAAGCAGAGCTGGGAAGCCCTCCTTCCCCATCTCCGGCGAGGTGCTCCACCGCTCTGCCCCGGCTTCTCCAGCTTGACTCCGTCCACCCCAACCACAACCAGGGCCACCGTTGAGCTCGTGAAGCTCCACTGACCCATCCCAGTCCCTCCGCCGCCCGAATCATCGCCGGAATCGCCGATCCCCTCCACCACCATAGCTCACCGCCGCCTGAGAGGAAGTGGCCGACGCCGTCCGGCCATCTCCCGATGAGCTACGGGTACGGGCATGCTTGCCGTCGAGTACCCGATCCATCCCCGCCCTTTCCCAGCCTCGCCGCCATCCCAACGCCGGCGAATGGCCGCCGGTACACCCGCCATCTCTCTGTTCTCTCTCTTTCTCTTTTAAAACTGACAGGGGGCCCCACCTGTCAGCGACTCTGCGCGCCCCCGAAGCGGTACGTAAGTGGAGGCGTATTCCCGCTTTACGCATTCGACGTGGCCGCCTCTGGTTTTTCTGAATTTCCGTTTAAATCCATTTTAATCCAGAAGTTTGACTCAACTTTGACTGCTCATTACTTTTAAACCATAAGTCCAAATGAGTTCATTCTTTTTGCATTTTTTTTCTTATGAGCTCCTTTATCTGCTGTAAAATTTTGGTATTTTTCTTTGTTGTCTAGAATTTCTGTACAGAGGGAAAATGCTTTATGTGATATTTACAAATGTAGTCAAAAATGTTTTTCAGAGTGATTTTGACTAGTTGGTGAAGACTAGGTGTACTCCCACCCTCCCTTGGTGCAAGGCAAGCCACAACTCCCATTTGCATAATTGCATTGCAATACCATGGTTTAAATAACTATTTAAGCTAAAAATTGAATTATCCATAAATAGTATATTTATGCAACTCTTGGAGAAATCCTTGATAGACTACTATCATGTTGATAATTGGATTGTTAGTCATTGGTAGTCTACAAGTTTGATGAAGCCAAGATGTTGTTGGATTGCGAGATTACCGTCTATGATTACTTTGTGATTCCGTCCGGTATTTCATCTATGGAATCATTAGCAGTAGTTTGATCATGATGCTCATTGGATCACTAGTTGGCTATTGTTATAACTTGGATCATTATAACACCGGGGAATCAGTTATGGCGGAAGAGTCACTTGGGGATTACTTCCTTCATCCGTTGATCAAGTGCCACTGAACCGAGCTTTCCAGTGCAGCCACATCTGCCAGAATGGGACGGCCTTAACCTGGGCTAACCATGTGCTCTTTTATCGGTACCACCAAAGAGGGGAGGTTATGCGTGCGTGCTACCCTGATCAGGTAGACGACAATAATCTTGTGAGCCCGGTTTGGTTATTGAGCTCAGGTCCCCGTTTGGGACAGGTTGTATGGCCACGATGGTGGCAGGTGTCAGAAGTGACACAGGAGCCACCCAGGGCATGACCTCAGAGAGGACGTGTCGGTGGTACGATGGAAGGGACACAGGTTAGGCGAGTTTCGTTGGACGAAGGTCCATGGTGTGGGTAAAGTGCGCAACCTCTCCAGAGTGTAAGAATCTATTCGAATGGCCGTGTCAAAGGAATTGGACACAGTTCATTCTAAGTCACACTATCAGATCAACACCAGTGAGGGAATGACATGTTAATGATGGAAGAACTCGTCTTGGTTTCTTGGGTAATTGCTAGGTAGAAGGCTGTCAGTAATCTTGGAGATGATCTTGAGATTATTTGTTGAATGATCTTGAGGTGACCAGGAACTGGTCACGAGAATCAATGGTACGACTGGATAGCCAAGAGTAAGGCCATCTCTATAATAGTAGCTATTGCAGATCATTCGGAGGTAGCACTATTTATTATTTTCTTGCACCCTTTTTATAACAATTGATCCTGACATAATCATGACGGCTATGATATTGCTTTGCTGTGATGCTCCTGTTTGATGCGAGCTTGCGAGTACATTCAAAGTACTCACCTGACGTGTCATGCCAGTTTGCAGGTGCTGCTATGTTTGCATAGCCCGAGGATTCCGAGTTGCGAGCTAGGACGTGTCCCAGTCAGAGTCCCTGCGGAGTGGAGTCCATTACCGTCATCGTGGTTCCGCTGTTAGAATATGTGCCGCTGCTAGCATAGAGCTACCTTAGCAGGCGTAGTATCGCTGTGCCAGTGTAGCACTTTGTAATGCCACAAAACTCTTGTACTCCAACTATTTGTAATAAAGAGCTGATTTGTTCTATGCCAAGCAGTGCCGTATTCCAGAAGACATGATCTCTGGGCTGGAATACGGGGTGTTCCGGTTCCTCTGAGCCGGGGTGCCACACCAGGACTTTTTGGACCTGGGATGAGAAACGCCATGATGTAGTTTGATTCTTTGGTGCAGACATTTGGCGGCATGTTGTAAGGGATAACAAGCACTAGCTACATGCTATATGTCGCGCCCAAGTGGCCAAATGGGTTGAATCCATCTGTTGCTAAGTCAAGTCAAATGTTTCTCGGCTCAGCAGCAAACTCTTTGTGTTTCAGATTGAAGTTTGTCCAGTCACTACCATGAGATGGATGGCTCATTACATTCAGATCTCTGTGCTCCTGGTTCCTAGAATGCCACAGTACATCCTCTCTTGTTTGAGCATCATGAAACAACCACTGCAATCTTGGTATAATTGGAAAATGTCTCAGAACCTTATGAGGAATCCTCTTCGCAGCATCGCCATCTTTCCATCTTGATATTTGCATTTTGGGCATTCACTTAAGTTGGCATAATCCTTCTGGAACAGAACACAATTATTCTCGCAAACATGGATCATATCATACCCAATTCCAACCGCACGGAGGAAATTCTTCATTTTACTGTAGGTGTGTGGCAGCTCCGACACAGCTGGGTAACAATCGCGGAAAGTAGCCATCATCGCATCGAATGATTTGTTGGTCATCCGCTAAGATGTCTTCACCAGAAGAAAGTTGACCATAGCTGAGAATACTAACAGCTTACAACCTATGGTGACTGCCACGTTGCATTGCTCCAACATGCGGGCCCACCGTTTTTCTTGTACAAGTGTAAGTTCTTGAAATGCACGAGCATTTCGTAGCATTGTTTCAATTTTGGTCAAAATCACTGGCTCCGCCGCCACATCCTCCTCCTCCTCCTCCTCCTCCTCTTCCACCTGAGCATTAGGCAAATCAAGATGGTGATCTGCTGCTTCCACATAGTCAGTGACATTGACGTTCACAGCTTCACCATGATGAACCCACCTAGTATATGTGACTGACATCCCATACAAGTGTAGATGATTTAGCACAGTTGACTGGGGTCTTGAAACTGAATTCATACAGCTGCTACACGGACAACGCACATCTGCTTTCGGACCACCGTACTCAGCTCTGATAAAGTTCATGAAGTTTTGAACCCCCTCGACATATGCAGGGGAGAATCGTACAGCAGAAGTTATCCAAGTCATGTCCATCTGTCAGACATACAAATTAGTTCTTCTACAAGATATTACAGGAAAAACATATATGTTTCATTATAAAGTCCAGAAAAAATACCTAGGTCGATGTCTAAAGATATGGCAAGATATTTGGACAAGCAGATCTAAGTAACGAAATATATGTAAAGCTAATTCAGCAAACAGATTGACTGCTAAATTATGGCAGGCTATTTTAGCAATCAATGAGGCCGAGCACACAGCCATCGAAGGCCATCTCAGCAACAAAGATTGAGTGTAAAATAGTGTCGAGCTATTTCACCTAACAGATTGGCTACTAGAACATGGCAATCTACTTCACAATACATACATGGTCCTAAAATATGGCAGGATATTTTAGCAACTAATCAGGCGTGGCATGCCATCTCAGCAAAGCAGATTGAGTGCAGAACACAGCAAGGTAGCTTTTTAAGGATAGCATATTGAGTGTAAACTATTGCGGTAAGCAGTGAGATTAACAGCGTCTATCAGCTAACATCTAGAGCTACTCCGACATGCACGGGGTCTCAGTCTAGAATGCGCGTACCGTGGGAGAAGCTGACCGCCGTGCGTCTCCAAAAGAACGTTGCCAGCGGTGGCGGTGCGGCTAGAGGATGGCAGTTTACGAGAGCGTACTATGGGATCGAGAGGATTGCCGTGCGTCCCCTCGAAGAACCATGGCGCCGACGTATCGGCGCGGCGGGGAGGGCTAGTTTGGCGAAGCGAATGGAGTGGAGGGGGCGGGGGGAGGGGGGTTTGGGGAATATTATTGGTTAGTTGGCCGAAGGGGAGTTGAATTTGGGATTTTGGGGGGATTTTCGCGCGGTGGGCGGGGGAGTTTGGCGAATGGTCGGTTTCTCCAATTGCGGTCCCATGTGTCAGTGAAGAGGCAAGCCGAAGCGCGTTCCCTTTGGTTGAGTGATGTGCAGGACCGACCATGTGAGGGGTGCAATGCGACCGCGACAGGCGTGCTGTAAGTGCACCGCCTTTTCCTTTTGAACTTGTAGAGCGTAACACTTGGTTTTGGTGCTTCGCGCGATCCACCGATACAAATCCCGACTAAAACGGTGTGGGCGGGTCTTTTCCTGCGCGATATGCTGGGAGTTTGGCTTAGTTGGTTTGACAGACAAAGCGAGAGAAAGACATTAAATGCGTGAATGTGTAGTGGATGTACTTTTGGAGGGCCTAAGAGAATTGTGTATGTAAACCCTCTGTATTTATTTACTTCGCATATTAGCTTTGTCTTGGGTCAAACTTTCTAAACTTTGACCAAGTTTATACATACAAAAACAATGACAACCACAATACCATGTAAATACAATTAGAATCTTTATTCAATATATTTTCATCCAACATATCTTTTAGTTGTGAAAGTTCATATAACCGGACGAGATTCATGCAAACACGGCAGATTTTTATTACATTTCGAACTTTTAGGACAAAAAAAGAAAAGAAACCCGACCCTAAACCTATCCTACGGCGACGGCGTATGTCCACTTTCCTTTGTATTCCGCATCGGCGACCACGTCCTCCATCTGCCGTCTCCATGAACGGCGGCGGGGTTCAAGACCCGTGAAGTAAAGGTGCGGTCTACGGCGAGGAAGAGTAGAACACGGGAGAAGGACCGCCCACTTGGGACACCATGCCCTGCCGCCTCCCATGCCCTACTCATCCTCGGAGGAGTCCGCGACCTCGGCGGTGCCGGTTGACGTGAGGTCAATGATGCACGTGGACGGTCCATCACTGTTCACGTGCCATATGCGCCCCCGAACGTTGGACGGCGGCGTGTAGAACGCGCGGCTGGTGGAGGTCTTGTCCTCGGCCGCTGGCGCGGCCGGCGCTTGTGCGGCCGCGTCCGCATTCGGCTACGCCGGCATTGCGTTGCGAGCGGCAGGTTGAGCAAGGGCGGCGACCTCGAGCTTCATCTCCGAAGACACGCTCTCCCGCAGAGTGTCCCGCCCGCGGTCATGGTGGATGTGGTGCCAGGGAGGAGGATGTGATCTGGTGTGGAGTTTAGCTGGGTGTTGCCGCCTTTAAGTAGCGCATACCGGTGAGGCCAAGCGTCCGGGTGCGTCAATGAGTTGCCGGAGTTCGTACCTCGGGCAGCGAGCCTGCTTAATGGCGGCATACGGATGGACGGCATGAATGCGGGCAGCTAGCGCCGGGGGGGAACGTATGCGGCCGAGGGACGAGGGCGAGGGACGAGGGTTTTTTGTGGGCTAGGGTAGTCAGATGCGGGCGTGGCAACGTCGGAGATGCCCTTTGCTCACATGCGATCCCACATGTCAGTGACAAAGCAAGACGACCCATGTTCCCTTGGGTCAGAAGCATGCCGGACCGACCGTCTGGGGGTGCGACGTGAATGGGACAGGGTGCTGTCAGTGCACCGCCTTTTTTCGAACTTGTAAACCGTAACACTTGTAGAGCGTAAGACCGAAAGCATATAGTATGAAGTTGGCACATCACCTATATCCAGCCTAGTAGCCCACGTGTACAACAGTTATTCATACTAGCATATGTACCAGTATAATTAGTGTACCGCCCTTTCCTTTTCAACTCGTGAAGCGTAATGCTTAATTAAGTAGCCGAACAATGTGTGATGCGTGTGTGTGCGAGAGAGAGAGAGAGATCCTGAGATGAAACCGAGAGAGATCGAGTGGGTGTGCAATACAGAGAGAGCGTGCGTCAAACAAAAAAATGTGACAACACTCTATGTTGGGTGTGTGAGACACATTATGCATAAGAAGACACTTGGTACTTGAATCCAACCTAAAAAAAGTTTCAAATATTAGAATTCAACCTAAAGTGGATTCAAATATTTGAACCGGTGATCATAGCATTTGCAAATCATATGTAAAGGGCATTCAATCTTCGTTTCACTTTTCAACTTACAATATTCCATGTACAAGCACGTACATAAATTTGTATTCAAATAGAAAATGGTTTCCAATTTGTATTCAAACACGTGAATGTTTGTTCTCGCGCATGCGCTTGCTACTAGGATTTCGTCACGTCTAGCTAGTCCAATAGCAGTAGGAGTACTAGTACTAGTACTACCTTTGTTTTTCATGCCAAATTTTGACCATAATTTCAACTCAAATTTTTTTAATGCATGTCATTAAAAATTATATCGTTCGATTCGTATTTGAACATAGTTTCCAATGATATTATTTTCGGTGACATGCATTAATATTATTTTAGTTAAATCTAAGGTCAAAATTTGACACAAAATACGAAGGGGGACAATAAACCAGGACGGAGGCATCTGCACTAGAGTATGGAGTGCTTATTAACACATGGCCCACCTCACACTCTCAACAAATTTCTTGGAATCCGTGCTACACTCTCTCCCTCCTCGTCTCTCTCTTCTAGTGTGTTTTTTTTACATCAGTCGTCTCTCTCTTCTAAATTCAGCCGACGCGGGAGTGGTAGGGGGAGATGGAGGGGGAAAGTTCGCGTCGGTTTTCTCTCAACTGTGGTCCCGCAAGCGAGTGAAAACGCAAGACGAAGCGCGTTCCATTCGGTGAGCGATGTGCCGGACCGACCGTGTCGGGGTGCAACGCGAACGCGACAAGTGTGATGTACACCGTCAGTTCCTTTTGAACTTCCATACTTCTTTTTTTTGGAGGGAATGAACTTCTATACTTCAAGTACTCATATTGCGTACGTAACACTTGGTTTTGCTGCTTCGAGCAATCCATTGATACAAACGGGAATGACTAACGGGCGCGCGCGTCGGAGCGCACGATTTCCGACCGGCTAGGCTTGTCCTAATTAAGTAAGTTCATCAGGGCGTATTATTGATAATTAAGGAAAGGGCAGGCCCCACCCAAGTGAAAATCAGGGGGGCAATTAATTGGGGATGGAAAGGTCCATGCGCATTCACCAGGCGAGGATTAAATGCAAAGTAGAGTGGGCCAACGTGCATGCAACCATGTGCTGCTTGTATCGTCAAAGGAGGAGGTGGGGCCACTGTAAATACATGGAAATGGCTACAGTTATTAATTCGGAAAGAAACAGACTTCGTCGAAAGTTGATTGAGGTTGCGAGAAGGGGATCCGCGCATTGGCACGCGCAATCGCGGAAGAGTCTTTTCGGATATGAATCCCACCTAAACATCTCAAAAAAAACAAATCCCACAGACCGAACGGTGGGGAGGTCCGGACGTCTGCGACGTCAAACTCCGAAACTTTGGTCCCATCCCACCCCACAACTCTCCAGGATCCAGCCGTCCGGCTTTGCAAACTCCGCACAGTCAAAACCGATTGACCGGTCATCACCGGTACCACTATTCACACCGGAACCTTCGCTGCTCGGCCTATGCCAACTACTTGCCGGCCGGTCACCACTGCCCCAAAACCCCACCTCCCAGCCCATTCTCCCACATTTAGATCCCCTAGCCCGCATCAGCCGTCCCCTAGTTTGCCGGATAGCCATGGTGCGCAGCAAGATCACGTACTACAAGATGTTGACACCGGAGCGCCGCGTAGAAAACGCAGCAACGGTAGGTGCCACAGACCTCCGTTCCCTAGCTCACTTTGCGGCGGGCCAATCCCCGAGTCCTCTGGAGCCGAGCTCCGAGGAGGAAGGCGATCCAATGTTCATGGCGGAGGTCGCGGCGCAGAAGGCTCCTGCGGTGAAGGAGACGATGGACGTCGACTTCGTGCTGGCGTCCGGGTCCCCCATGGTGTAGGAGGACCAGCGGTTCAACTTGGTGATCCTAAAGAAGCACTGGGCGGCGGAGGCTCAACTCGACGCGGAGCGCGCGGATGCCGCTACCATCGAGGCCCTTCTGCAGGCGGAACCGGATGTCGTGGTCGTGAATCGGGCGGCGGAGGCTCAACTCGACACGGAGCGCGCGGATGCCGCTGCCATCGAGGCCCTCCTGCAGGTGGAACCGGATGTCGTGGTCATGAACCGGGCGGCAGAGGCTCAACTCGACGCGGAGCGCGCGGATGCCCCTGCCATCGAGGCCCACC
Source organism: Elymus sibiricus (assembly GCA_039707655.1). Taxonomy (NCBI): domain Eukaryota; kingdom Viridiplantae; phylum Streptophyta; class Magnoliopsida; order Poales; family Poaceae; genus Elymus; species Elymus sibiricus. Next base: position 72,854,735 of record CM077668.1, read on the forward strand.
TGCAGGCGAAACCGGATGTCGTGGTCATGAACCGGGCGGCGGAGGCTCAACTCGACGCGGAGCGCGCGGATGCCGCTGCCATCGAGGCCCTCCTACAGGCGGAACCGGACGTAGTGGACTTGAACTGGGCGGCGGAGTCTCAACTCGACACAGAGCGCGCGGATGCCGCTGCCATTGAGGCCCTCCTGCTGGCAGAACTAAACGTCGTGGATGTGAACCGGGCGGTGCTCACGTCCATGCAGAGCGCCATCACGCTCCATGTGAGCGAGTAGCTGGAGGTCGAGGACAACCACGCCGCGGAGACACACGTCGGCAGCTCCGGCTGGTTCGCGCCGACAGCCAAAGACGACGAGGCCGGCTCGTTCCATGAGCAGTGATAGTTTTTCTTTATGTTGTTGTTTTTAGGGATCATTTGCTGTGTAAAAACATATTTATATTTAAAAAGTCGGCCTTATAAACATACTGTATCGACGAAAATTAGGTGTCAACGATTGGATGGCTGAGTTTGGTTTGATCACATGCGGTTTCTTCCTCCGTCCAGGTGTATAAGTCACCTTATGAAAATCAGATATTCCCAAAACGCTTAGGCGCAATGCATTAAATTCCGTCCTCATTCCCCTCACTGCCTCGTTCATCAGCGAGCGAAAATTTTCTTTGTATTATTTCATGATTTGAATACAAGCATACTTTCTCAAAAAAAGCGAGCGAAAATTTTAGCCGAACCACGCGCGTGGAGGAAATGGCGACGGCGGGGCGGGCTAGTTTGGCCCATGGTCGGATTGCTGACATGCGTTTCCACATGCCAGTGAAATGCCAAGCGGGTTGGCGTTGAGCGGCGGGGTAGATCGACCGTGTGCTGGTCTAATGAGAACGCGACAGGCGTGCTATGAGTGTTCCTTTTCCTCATTTTAAACTTGTGAAAATAACCCCCTCAAACAAAATTGTGAAGATAACACTTGGTTCTTTGCCTTCGCGCGATACAATGATGGAAATCCTAATTATAATGACGCAGAATTTTCTACTAAATCCCGTAAAAAGGCGTCCTCTTCGCCCCTCCGGCCGCAATCATCACGCTAATCATACTTTCTATTTGACTTCCTTCCCCATTACGGTGACGTCGACGATATCGCGATCGATGTGGCTTTGGCGAAGTGCGTTCGACGGAGCGCACCATTGAGGCAGACGACGGTCATGTCGTTCGGAAGTGCCGCCTAGAAGCCGAGACAACCGCCTTCTTTGCATCCAGGAAGTCTGTAGGAGACAACAACTGTCGTGTCACCATGACCGTTGGATGTGACGCGACCACGTCGTTCGAGCTCGAGCTGTCGCAAGGGGACTCGAACGTGACCGTGTACCCTTACACGGGCACCAGTTTACTGTCGGAGAGGCTCTTCCGCGTCAGGGAACCGTCCAGCCTGTGCAACCAACGGAAATGCCGGCGTGCAGTTCGGGGTTGGCTCCGCTCATCGATCTACGTCCCAACGAAACAGAGTGGGAGACGGTCGTCCCCGACGGCGTTGTGAGGAGGATAGTCCAGGAGGCGAATCTCCGGCGGTTGCATCAACGAGGAGGGTGTGACTTTAGCTTCGACATGAATGTGGACTGGCATCTTGTCGTTACCCTGCCGGCGCTACGTTCGTGGAGAAGCTTCTTGGCGAGGAAGGTGTTGGGACGTGTCCGGCATGTCTCGCACACACCATCAAACAAGTAGTACAGTAGTACCGCTTATCTAGGCTTTCGCCGGCCTATTGATGCACATATGAGAATTTTTAAATCATATAATGCTCTATGTACATTTGGTCTTGTCACTAATAAGTACTAGTACTATATTTGTAACCATTGAGTAACTGGTACTACTTGGTGAATGTTGCATAGCCATGGATGTCCGAGCTAAATTTGAAACACAGTCACGATCAAACGAGATGTTACCATTGGGCTCCACCACTCCAGCAACTGGAATCACCTTGGCCTATTTGATTTGCAGGATCCTCAAAACGCAGGAATCGCAAAAATATAGGATTGTTCTCTTTGGATGGGAAAGGCTTGGATTGGAGTATAGGATTAGGATTGTGTGTTTGATGTCATAGGAAAGACAGATGAATTTTTAAAATACTCCTAGGTTGGAGTAGATGCAGGATTTCCTATATTATTAAATGTAGCACAATAGCTTCATCCGTCCAGCTTACTGCGAGAAAGGTCGTTTCTGGAAGAAGACGATGGAGAAGCGGATTCAGCAATGAGTGAAATTATGGTTGCTTCGCCCGTGACTTTGTGATTTGACGCCTCATTGCTTTGTGATTTGTGATAGTAGAAGGGAGTAGACTCTGTGCTCTATGCATGCGTCCATGCAAGGGAGAAAGAGGAGAGAGGTTGCATTTTTTTATTCCTTCAATCAATTTGGCATCAGCGCACCACCGAGTTCCGGTTCCCTCTTTTTTTGGCTTTCGCAGCACCCTCCACAATGGTTCCCATCGATGCCAAAAGATATTTTACCATTTGGCTACACATTGTGGATGCCCTTAAGTGTACCACTTGGTTTTGATTAGTAAAGAGGAGGTGCTTTTGCCGCGCGGAAGGCCGGGGAGGTTGGCCTCACGGTTTGCTAACATGCGGTCCCACGTGTCAGTGATGTACCAAGCCGATCCGCGTCCCACATGACTACGTGAGGCAAAACAACGGCAGAAGCAACTTCAACGAAGAGTGAAATGATGGTCGCTTCGTCCCTCCAACTTATACTGCGGGATAGCTGCAGCTTTGTGATTTGACGCCACATTGCTCATTACTACTGCGGCGCCATGACCGGGGTGCGTCCCCCCTGCTGCTCTGCACTGTTATTTGGTGCATGGCACGTGGACCCGGATGCTGGATGTCCCACTTGTCGGCGAAAGGGAGTAGAACGTTTATGAAAGCGAGCGCTCCACTCTTACGATGGAGGAGTACAAGACACGGCGGACAAGTGAACTGTAACTTGTACTGTACTACTGTAGTAGTACTATGTGGTAGTCTTGTACCACTTGGTTTTGCTGTTTCGCGCGATCCATCGATACAAACCAGATTAAACAGGCGAGGGCGGGTCTTTTCCCGCGCGGTAGGCAGGGTAGTTTGGCATAGTCGGTTTGACAGACAGACCGAGAGAAAGATGTGAAATGCTTCAATGTGTAGTGTGCCCTTTTTTTGTGTCATGTGTGTGTAGTCGGACCTTTCAGATCACTAGATGATACTAGCCATACATTTCAACGCAATTTTAATGTATGCAACATGAATAATTGAAGTAACAATATGAGATCTAAAACTTAAAATACATACGATTTATTGTGTTAGAGTATAGTAGTACTGTATTGCATAGTTGTTAGATATAACATGCGAGAACCTGTAGGGACGTACTTTTGGAGGGCCTACAGAGAGAAATTTGGCATAAAATGGATTCAAATATTTGTATTCGTCATCATAGCATTTGTAACTCATATCTAGAGTTTATACGGTAGACGTGAATGCTTGTTCGCTCTTACGAAACCAGTACAACAATATTGGGGTGGCGTGCACCAATTTAGGCGTGGGAGGTTGGCCTAGTCGGCTCCACGGAGAGAGCGAGAGAAGAGATAAATACACTGGCGGTCACTGTATTTGAAGCGAAAGCATAATACGGTCACCAGACTTCAGAATACGCTCATTAGGGTCACTATATACGTTTGACGGTGATTATACGGTCTCTCGCTCACCGTTCAGCATCATATTGCACTCTGTTGACCGGCCAAATAGTCTACGTGGCACTATGTTGACTGGTTAAATTTGCCACGTTCCTTGTGGATGCCACCTGTCAGTTGGTAGAGGAAAGAGATAAGATAAACAAAAATTTACGTAGGCGCGACAAGACTCGAACCCTTGCGCGCGAACCACCTGGCTGTGTATGTGTGTGCCAGGGCCTGATGTGTGTGCATGCGCGTGTAGATTGAGCACTTGAGCATGAGCGTGTGTGTTGGTCGTGTGGTGAGTGCATGCATGCGTGCGTGCATGCTTGTCTGCGTGTGTGTGCATGCATGTGTGCGTGTGTGCGTGTGAGTGTTGCATGCATGCAGTTCGTGTGCATGCGTGCGTGTGTGTATAATCACCACACTATATCCTGTGTATTAAAAGAACCAGTCAACCAGCACAGCATACCAATACAAGGCCACCTTGTCCGCGCCCCTTCGAATCCCTTCTACTAGTGATACCCACCGTGCAATATTTTATTTTCGTTTGTTTACATTCTTATACCGGCTGACAGGTGGGCCCTATGGTAGTGAGATAATGAGCCCTGATGATGCAACACTAGATGCGCCACGTGGACTGTTTAACTGGTCAACTAATCGTGTCTTCAACAAATACAGAGCTCTACGGTGAGCCTGTGACTGTATAACAACCACAAAATGTATATGGTGACCGTAATGAGTGTATTGTGAAGTCCAGTGATCGTATCGTGCTTTCGCTTTAAATACAGTGATCGTCGGTGTATATCTCGCGAGAGAAAGATGGAACATGCGTGAATGTGACGGGGCGTACTTTTAGAGGGCCTAGAGATAGTTTGTGTGCATACGTGAAAGAGACGTAGAGAGGGGTGCGATGGGGAGAGAGAGAGATGCTCTTCGTTTCTCTTTATTATGACTAACTTCATAGTATAAAAATATAAACATTCACAATGCGGAATAAATATCATTGGATGCACCATGCAATTAACTTTCATACTCCATATAACTTTGCAATATTGTATAGATGTAGATTTTATAAAATAAATTTTGGCCACACTTTGTGTAGTTTTAATTCAAAAGGAATCTTGTATGCGAAGTAAAAGTGAACAGAGGGCTTTTTAGATCAATGGAGCACATGATAAGATGCAACATGTATGAATGTGTAGTTTATGTATTTGGCAGGGCCTGGAGAGGGTATGTGTACGTATTCGAGAGAGGCGCGGATAGAGGGGGTGTGTGTGCGATGAGAGATAGATAGCACGACAAATGAGAGAGGTCTAGAGAGATAGAGACGAATGGGATGTCTCGACGAGAGATGGTCTTGAGTGTGTGTATGCAAGGGAGAAGGGGAGAGAGACATCAGCAGAAATAGTGTGTGGGGTGTGTGTGTCTGGTATGCATGTGTGGGTGTGACAAGATACCGAGACCTAGGGGTAGGGGTGTGTGAGGTCTGGCGGGCCGAGGTGAGGCCCCCGGTCGGTTCCGTCCAGCGCCACATTGGTCCGCCCCTGACACATTATACGGAGACCCCTGGAGGACTAGTCGCACAAGACAAATAAGAAACCAAAGTCACGAAGGACTTTGTGTCCACTGACAAAGCCGGCTAGGAATTGTAACCCTAGGCCCCAGGTATGTTTATACAAGCCCGGGGCCTAGTTCGTCGTTAGCATACACAGAATCCCTTGGTATTCATGTAGTGTACTCTGTACACACCCTACTCACAAATATACATGACCGGGGGTAGGGTATTTCCTGGATCGCAAGGGCCTGAACTAAGGTAAATCCATGTCTCTTATTACCATGCATCCAACCTAATTGTAAGGGATATCCTACTGAATGCTCTGCTGGAATCATATTCGTCAACTAGTAAGAAAGGTGGAGACAATGTGTGCGAGATAGGCCTAAGCGTCCGGGAGACACGTAGGCAGGTATATGTATAGAGAAAAGGGTCGATGTAGATCGTGCGTGCCTATGCGTGTGAAAGAGTTCTTGTGACAGAGATTAGTGAAAGGAGTCGTAGATAGTTGTGAGATAGAGGGAGGGAGGGTGATATATATAGACAGCGTGTGTGCGAGAGACACCTTAGGAGAGAGTGTGAGGATGTGCGAGAGAGAAGGCCGATGGATATACAGCGTGTGCGCGTATGTGTGAGAGAGAAAGATAACACGTGTGTGAGGAGGGGCCGAGGGAGAGTGAATCTACGCGTAAAAGACTGATGTACACATCAATTTAAAATATAAATTGTATCCAAATATTTGGATGGGATCATGATACTTGCGATTCGTGTATGGAACGATCATTGGTCTATCAAACATCCATATTCTGTCGAATTTGAGCATGTGTATGGTATTATTCGACATAATTGATCCATAGAGTCAGTATTTTGAAATCCAGACAATGCATGGCTTTAGCAATTCAAATATAAACGTGATTATAGTTTATGTTGTGTGTGTAAAGCACATTATACATACAAAAGATACATAGTGAAAATTCTAAATAGGTAGCTAGGAACTAGCATACGTTTGAATTCAACTTAAGGTGGTTTTAAATATTCGAATTCAACATGAAGTGCATTCAATTATTTGAATTCAAGATCATGCCATTTGTAAATCATACCTAAATTAAGGGTGCATCAATCTTTGCTTTGCTTTTGTACATAATAACATATAGTCGTGTACAAAATACATTCAAATTTACCACCTCCATTCCAAAATAATAGTAGTTATAGGATTTTCAAGAGTCAAAATTTCAAAAGAAGCGCATAATTTAACGAGGTTTTCAATCATACAAGGTCAAATTTAACGAGGTCTATTAAGGTCAATCCTAATAGTTCAAGAGTATTGTAAACGTGAATGCTTCTGGTTCAAAATTTTGAAAGAAGTGCCAAAAGAGCCTCTCCTTGCCCGAAACCGCGCGAGACCAATGTTTGGTAGAAGGAAATTACTGTCCTGACTCTGACCCGTGAAGCCTACCGGCCCGACATCCAGAAGTCTAAACCGGGGTAGGTTTATAACTTCACCGAGACGCCACACAACCGCCTTCGAAAAACATTCATATACCGCGGGCGCCTAAACGCCGATGCACTCGGCCGAAATCACTCCCGCCCACTATTTTGGACACGTGAGATTACCGTCCTACCCCCGACCCGCAGCATGTCCGAAATTTTAGATGGGGGCAAAGTTTGTAACTTTCCCCAAATTTAAAACAAGCGCGTCCCGGAAACATGGTTCCCCCTTAGCTTCCCCCCTCCCCCGTCCGATTCCCCATTCATACTCCGTGGGTGCCAAAACTTCCTCTCCACCAGCCGCAAAACCCCAGCGTCCTCCATCCGCCACCCCATCGCACCGATCCACCGCCGCCCTCCTCCATCACGCCGGAGCCGATACCCCGACGTCGTCGTCCACCGCAACCTCAACCGCAGCGCCCTCCAGGACTTAGCAGTTGAATGCGAGGCAGAGCTGCCTCCACGACGCGGACGTGCGTCGTACCCGAGCCACTTCAACCCCTCCGTCCTGCGCCTCACCACTGCTGCTCCAACGTCGCAACCGTTCACCGCACCGGAGCTGTTCCCGCTACGCCATCATTCGCCGCCTCTGATTTGCTTCTCCGCCGCCGACAGACGGCCACCGCACCACACTCACCAACTTGGCCATGGGTGCGTCCAAGGCTCCACCGTCCTCCACAACATCTGGTTTCCAGCGAACCACAAGAAGATCGTCAAAAAATCATAAGGAGGACACAGCATGGCAAGCCGATATTGGTACTCCTCTTCCCTTATTCTTGCAAATCTTACATGTCTGCTCGCACGGTATTCATCCCACGAAGGAAACTAGTTGACCAATTCTTACTGCACATTCTTCCTGATACTAGATGTTCCAAGTAACTCACGATGCACAAGGTTTCCCCCCATTTACTATTTCACTTTTGCTAGAGGTCTGTCACGCCTGCCTGGATTTCAATTCAGTGTCAGTTGATTCCCAATTAAAGGAAGCACCACCTGCGGAGGGGCGCGGAGCACCTAGTTCGCCTGTTCGCCGGGGAAACAGCGCCTCAGTGTCTATCTTAGAGGTGTGTGTGGCGCAGGAGCTGCTAGCGCCCGATCTGGAGGTCCGCCGGGCTTAAAGGGATGGCCGGGGGGCGCTGCCAAGCACGGCGGTGGGGTGAGGTCGAGGGGAGGGCGGCGGAGGCAGGGGTCTGGGCCGGTGGTCGCTGCCGGTGACTCACCTGCTATCTGATACTTTTACACTGCACTACTTGTGCACAAACTACACCCATACTCTCTCACTATTGTTTTATTACGCATGGGTATTTCAGAATCTTAACCACATTATTCTAAAAAGAAAACACAGCTGTCGCTCCAGTCTGCATCGAGGATTGGAAAGGCGCGGTTTGACGCGCTCTAAAGAAAAGTGTAGTGTCAATCGATGAAGACTGTCAATGTAGCTCTGTAGTTGATGACCCCATTCGCCATACACCAGCATCGCAGGTGCTTGCTTTAACTTCACGGTGTCATATGTGGTTGCATGTTGCATATGATGTCTACCTTGTATATTGCTTCTAAATTGGTTAAATTGCATCTGCTTAGCCATATATTGTGAATATGTCATGCCTTCCTGTTTTTGGTACATACTGCATATCTTATATCTTATATCTTATCTCTTATTTACTAATTGGAGGCACCTTTTAAGCCTTCTCATTAATCAACATCATCAAAATTAATTACACCGTTGGATTGTAAAATATACGTCTAAGATAAAAAGAAAACTTGCGTAACATATGGTCCCTTCAAAATAAAAATTGCACCTGACACGTTCAATGTTGTGAAACAAAAGAAGAAAAAAGAGCATCCGTCTGTTCCTAAAAAAATAGCCTCCTTTCATAACATCTCCGCCGAATAAAAAAGAAAAAAAGACAGAATCCGGTTGATGACCTATGAAATTCTATGAATAAAATCTTCTGGCGATTAAAAAGGTAAAACATCTCCCTCAAAAAAAAAGGAAAAACATCTCGTTTCCTCTACATGGTCGCACGTTTCAAGCCTTCTCATTAATTCACGTCGTCAAATTAATTTCACCATTGAATTGTGAAATTTACTTCCAATAAAAGAAAACTTGCTTAACACAAATGATTTTTGGTCCAAAAAATAGCATTGACACGTTCAACAATGTGAAACAAAAAAACTACCATCGTTTCTTGAAAAAGAGCCTCCTTCCATAACAACTCTACGGATAAAAAGGAAAAAATAGATGGGATCTGTGAATACTAACTGAACGTGGTTAGAGTCCTAGCAATATACGATCTGTAGATAGACAAAAAAAAAGATAGACGTGCTATCAAAGAGGACAGAAAAAAAATATAGACAGACCGATCTGCACCTCATGACTAGATGCGTTCTCCTCCCCTACTACGGGAACTGCTCTTCCTCCACCTAATTGTCGTCCTCTTCCGTTTTGCCCGAGGCAATGAGTCTCGCCGCCTGGATGCCACAACCTCCTCCGGTACCATATTATTGCAGCGACATCTCTGTCCAATATGAAAAATCTTATGTCTCTGTGACAATCGCAATGGCTCGCGTCATGCCACGGTGTTTCTCTCGCCTATAAGGCTTCCGTCGGTTGACTTCTACAGAGTGTCGTTGGACGCCTATGGTAGCCACTTTTTCAGTTTAGACAAGACTTATCCTGCACCCATCCACACCACTCAAGTTTGCCTAGATCCGAACGACCCTCAGGTTTGCCTAGATCCAAACGACCATCAGGTTTGTTCTTACGACCAGACTTAATCTCATGAGTTATATGATGCGCATGAATGTAATTAGTGATGGGTGCGAATATGGATGGTAGGATGAGTGACGTGCTGCCTATGATACCCATGAATACTGAGTAGATTGAGTAGAAGTTACTAGAACTAGGCATGTTGTTTTCAGATTATGTGTACATCCCCCGCAAAAAAAAAGATTATGTGTACATCAGATGCAAATTCAATTGCTGTTTTCATGTAACTGTGTTCTGAGCTGTAAAATCCTTGCATGCAGAGATGAATAATATGCTACAGCCCTTCTAGGCGTACCTCCTCTCAGTGTCCTTATGAATGCTAGACTTCATCTCAAACATGGCTGCTCAGTCTTTTTCCACCATTTGAAGGTATGAATTTGACAGTGATGTTACTAATTCTTTGTGCACTCCTACATACTATGTGTTAATTCTGAAACTCTAGAGCATCAGTATATTACTGTTCTCTCCCTTCTCACAAGCATAATTTGATTACCTTTTCGAAGTGGCGATGGGTAAAGTTTTTGTTATTACCAACTAATGATGTGCAGTTTCGACAGAAAAAGAAACTAATGACATGGTAAGAAATACATACGACCAAATTTGGTTTCACAGCTATACTAGATTGAGAAGCGACCAACCAAAAATCGAAAACGGTCATAAACATGCATTGAACATAAGTAACACCGAATAATGCACCATAAGTAGGATATAATTTCGTTGCATAACTATTGACTTTATGTGCATGCATAGGGAATCACAAACCTTAACACCAATATTCTTACTAAATCACAATTACTCACTAACATGACTCACATATTATCATCTCCATATCGCAAAACTATTGCAAGGAATCAAACTTATCATATCCAATGATCTTTCATGAAAGTTTTTATTATATCCCTCTTGAATATTCATCACTTTGGGACCAAATTCATATCTTGTGCAAATTACCATTACTATTATCAACTCTCAGAAAGATATAAGTGAAGCATGAGAGTGCAAATATTTCTTCAAAATTTAATCTTATCAACTCTCAAAATAATATAAGTGAAGCATGAGAGTTCAAATATTTCTTCAAAATATAGCCACCGCCGTGTTCAAAAAGATTTAAGTGAAGCACATAGAGTATTCTCACAAATTATGATAAACGTGTGGCTCTCTCAAATAGGTGTGTCCAGCAAAGATGATTGTGACAAACTAAAAAGCAAACAAAGCAAAGAATCATATAATACACGACGCTCCAAGTAAAACACATATCATGTGATAGATAAAAATATAGCTCCAAGTAAAATTACCGATAGTTGGTAGAAGAAAGAGGGGATGCCTTCCGGGGCATCCCCAAGCTTAGACGCTTGACTCTTCCTTGAATATTACCTTGGGGTGCCTTGGGCATCCCCAAGCTTAGGCTCTTGCCACTCCTTATTCCTTCATCTATCGTGATTTCACCCAAAACTTGAAAACTTCAATCACACAAAACTCAACAAAATTTTCGTGAGATCCGTTAGTATAACAAATAAATCCTTAACTCTAAGTATTGTGGTAAATAGATTCATATTTAATATTGGCATAATGCTACTTTACTCCAAGTTCTCCATGACTCATACCCCCCGATACGATCCATAGATTCATCAAAATAAGCATACTATGCAACAAAAAAAGAATCTGTCTAAAACAGAACAATCTGTAAAGATCTATTTAAAAGCTATACTTCTGTAACTCCAAAAATTCGGAAAAATTAGGACAACGTGGGCAATTTATATACCAATACTGTGTAAAAATTTCAGATTTTTCTAACGCTCCAGTACAGAATCAAAATTCCAGCACTGGACGCAAAACTTTATGTTTTCCAAACAGCATCAATTATACTATCTTCCAAATCATCCCAAAGGCATTACTTGGCACAAACACTAATTAAAACATAAAAACACAATCATAATAGAACCTATAATTTTGCAAACACTCAAAAACAGTAGGTAAAAGCAAAAATTTATTTTATTCATTGGGTTGCCTCCCAACAAGCTCTTTCTTTATAGCCATTAAGATAGGCTTGAGATTTCAATGATGCTCTCATGAAAGATAATAATAGAAACACAAAGAAAGCATCATCAAGCATATGAAAAACACACTTAAGTCTAACATACTTCCTATGCATAGGCATTTTATAGGAGAACAAATTATCAAGACCAGCAATCTCTAGCATATGCAAATAGGAAGAATGAAGCATGAATAATTTCAACATCACGAGAGGCAATTTAGTAATATGAAGATTTGTACAACCATATTTTCCTCTCTCATAATAATTACATGTAGTATCATAATCAAGCTCAACAACGTAGCTATCATAAACAATATTCTCTCTATGATCCACATGCATAAATTTTTTATAATCTTCCAAAATAGTGGGATTAACATCAACTAAAGTCATGACCTCTCTCCAAACCCACTTTTATCAAAAATTTCATAAGATTGAACACTCTCCAAAGTAGTGGGATCATTATTACTTAAAGTTGACGCTCTTCCAAACCCACTTTTAATAGTATTGTAAATTTTATTATCAATAACTTATTCATCATGAGGCTTAAATAAATTTTCAAGATCATAAGAAGCATCATCACCCCAATCATGATCATTGCAATAAGTAGTGCACATAACAAAATTATCATCCCCAAGCTTGTAGTTTTGCATATTATTAGCACAATTCACATTAATAGAATTTCTATTAACATCATTGCAATCATGTTTTTCAATCAAGGAGCTATCATGAATCACTTTATAAATTTATTCTTCTAACACTTCATCACAATTTTCAGATTCATGATTTTCAAGCAAAACTTCATAGAGAAAATCAAGAGCACTCAAATCACTATCAATTGATTCATTATAATTGGATCTTTTGAAAAGATTAGCAAGTGGATGAGGATCCATAGTGATCTTAAATTTTTGTTTTACTTACTGTTCTTGAGTGTTGTCATGGCAATAAAAGCAAGCAAGCAAATAAAATATTTTTGGGTTTTTGTAAAAAATTTAGAAGTGGGGGAGATGAAAACGAGAGGCAAATGCAAATAAAATAAATGCGAGGAGATGAAAGTTTATGCATAGGTACTTGATAGATGTTGATGATGTCTCCCCGGCAACGGCGCCAGAAATTCTTCCTGCTACTTGTGAGCTGCGTTGGGATTTCCCCGAAGAGGAGGGGATGATGCAGTACAGTAGAGATAAGTATTTCCCTTAGTTATGAAACCAAGGTTATCAATCCATTAGGAGAATCACGCAACAACTCGTTCGCAGTACCTGCACACAAAACAACAAATCCTCGCACCCAACGCGAACAAGGGGTTGTCAATCCCTTGGTGGTTAATTGCAAGATTAAATTGTATGGTGATAAATAGATAGATCAAACAAAAATACAAAATAAAATAAATAAAGTAAAATTGCAGCAAGGTATTTTTAGAAATTTTCAATATATGATTACGGTAGACCCGGGGGCCATAGTTTTTACTACAGGCTTCTCTCTTGAAAATAGCATACGGTGGGTGAACAAATTACTGTTGGACAATTGATAGAAAAGCAAATAATCATGACGATATCCAAGGCAATGATCATGTATATAGGCATCACGTCCGAGACAAGTAGACCGAAATGATTCTGCATCTACTACTATTACTCCACACATCGACCGCTATCTAGCATGCATCTAGAGTATTAAGTTCATAAAGAACGGAGTAGCGCCTTAAGCAAGATGGCATGATGTAGACAAAGTAAACTGACGCATGAATAAACCCCATCTTTTTACCCTTAATAGCAACGATACATACGTGTCATGTCCCTTTCTGTCACTGGGATTAAGCACCGCAAGATCGAACCCATTACAAAGCACCTCTCCCATTGCAAGATAAATCAATCTAGTTGGCCAAGCCAAATCAATAGATCGGAGAGAAATACGAAGCTATAACAATCATGCATAAAAGAGTTCAGAGAAAACTCAAATAATATTCATGTATAATCTGATCATAAACTCACAATTCATCGGATCCCAACAAACACACCGCAAAAAGTGATTACATCAGATAGAACTCCAAGAACATCGAGGAGAACATTGTATTGAATATCAAAAAGAGAGAAGAAGCCATCTAGCTACTAACTATGGACCCGAAGGTCTGTGGTAAACTACTCACGCATCATCGGAAGGGCAGCAAGGTTTATGTAGAGCCCCTCCGTGATTGAATCCCCCTCCGGCAGAGTGCCGGAAAAGGATTCCAGATGGGATCTCTCGAGAACAGGAACTTGCGGCGGCGGAAAAAGTATTTCGTGGACTCCTCTGTTGGTTTCCCGATTTTAGAGAATTTATAGAGGTAGAATTAGGTCAAACGGAGTAGAGGTGGGCCCACGAGGCACCAGGGCGCGCCACCAACCCTGAATGAAGTGAAATAGTTCCAATAATTGATGTCAAGTCAAGAGGTGATGGTGAGTACATGACAAACTCCTCCTATACGCCTCTAGACGCCTGCTACATATGATGTCCTAGATGCAAAGTAATCATCATGCAAGTTTTGTTCATGCACCTGTCACATCAGTTTTTTGCACTATAGTTTTGGGTGGTACGAACTCTTCTATTTTGCATGATACATAAGCGATAAATTCAATGCATGCTCTATTAACTCATCAATTATAAGTCGATAGAACCTCTGAAAAATAGTGCAATAAACCACTTATGTGTGGATACAATGTTGACATGATAGAATGTGGTGCATGGATCCACTATTTTATAAAGCTATTTTAATCAGACAATACCGAATGTCCTTTGATGTTCCCTTTATAGCACTTCTGCATATGTATGTCGTACAAAAGAAAAAATTAATACATAAAAAGAATGATCAATGTATCTGCATATTTTAATGTAAAATTCACTCCAGCAATCTCCATCATGTTGTCGCACCAAAAATGACAACATATGCTACAACATATCATTTTTGGAGGTTCTATCGACTTACAGTTCATGAGTTAATAGAGCATGCATTGAATTTTGCATTTGCATCTATTTTATCCATTAATGCACTGACCATACCTTAATAAAGTCGCATCCTCATATTTTCGAACCCTACATAAACCTAAGGACATGCTATGCAACAAAACAATATGCTTACCCTGTGACACAATTGACACAATTGATAGTTAGATGTAATGCATATATCTACCTTCTCCCATCTATGTCTAATAAAGGAAAACCTTTTACATGCATATTTGAATATGAACAGTTTAACAATATGCCTACTATTTCTGCAAACAGCTAATTCATATAAAATTTCTCATGGAATAAAGTTTAGAAAAGTGCTAGCCCGTGCAGGTGCACGGGTTGATGACTAGTGAATAAAGTTGGAAGTAAGTGCTTGACCGTACCAAACTATGTGGATGGCAGCATTTGTAATAAATTACTTTTGTATTTGAAGTTGTTAAGTATGTAATAAGGATTTGATGAGAAAGAAATATGATCTATGGATGAAATAGTGCATTTTATTTTGATGGTGATAGTACCCTATGAGAACACTTGACCAATGGATAGGAAAATGTTATTCATGACAGTCCAAAGAGTGGAGTTTGGACAAAATAAGTTTGAGTTTTGTTTTTGGAAATGATGATAACCCCAAGAGTATGAAGGAATGAAGTATAATTGGACTTAAGAATTGCTAAGGAAGTGTAATGTTGGAATATGGAATAGTAGTAACTTCAAGGATGGGTTAAAACAATACAAGTGTTGAAATGGGCCCATAAACCACAGGCCCAGGAGTTAGTAAAGAGCAAGCACTGCCTCCACGTTAATCCTAAAGAACGTAATAAACCATCCGTTAGATCGGCAAAGTAGACATCTACAACCGTGGGATGAAGTGCCTCTAGGAGTCCTCACCATCTATCCCATGTGCAGGTCATCTCAAAAAAAAAACTCTCCCGTGCATGTCTTCTCTGTTATCTCTTCTCATGATCCGCTCGAGAAACAAGAGAAAAGAAACAACCCTAGCGCCCTTCTTCTCCCTGATTTCCTGATTTTTGATTGATGTCCTGATTTCTAATCTTCCGTCCACAAAAAACCATCCTTAAACGAGACGACCTCGACGGAGACGTCCACCATGGACCCGAAGACCTCCAGGTGGGTTGCACACCTGCCACTCCCTTTGTGACCACGCAGGGGCTGCTCCACGCAGGCATCGGACAGGATGGCGTTGACTTGAAGACGCAGCAATAGGACTGCACACGCTGCTCGATGAACGCCGACATCGGAAGTGGGCCAGCGGGAGGACGTGATGCGGGACAGGACGTCGGCGACGTGGGCATGTGGCGTACGAGAGGTCGGTCTGCATGGCGGTTTCAGCCAGGGGCCGGCGTTCGGAAGGACGAGACCTGGGGTTGCACGCCGCCTTGGTCTCGCACGAGCTTGCTGCAGACAACAATAGCGCTGGTGGCCCTCCCGTGACCATCGATCCTTGGCTTCATAATCTAATCTACTCATTACCCAGGTACATGCCATTTAATCTACTCATGCATGCACGTACAAGTATGGCTCAAGTCAATCTACTCATGCACGCACGTACAGCTATGGCTCAAATCAGCGGCATACTCCATGGTACAGCTTCTTCAATTACTTTTCTCCTTCAATCCATCCCAAGCTCTTTTTCTTATACTACAAAAAACGTTCCTAATTAGAAGACAGGAGATTGTAAGGAGATATACTTTTAGTAGTTCACAAAACCATCTCTGAATAATTTTTTTCATGTGAGACATGAATGACAAACGGAATCATTGATCTTCCCTTTCATATATAACTAATTTTGGGGAGTATTAACATAATTAAGTTGAATCAGTAGCACCATGGCAACGAGTTTCATACAAGTTTAAATAAGAATGTTGTTTATGTGAATTTCAAAATCTCATTATCCGTATCATACGGGTAGTGTGCAAAAGTTTGTCTCATTATCTTAAATCTTAATCAATTTAGACATCAAGTTGAGCAGTTTATATGACTTTTATGGCCATAGCTGCTAATTCATATATCAGACATGCTATGCATGGTTTTTTAGGTGATCAAGTTAATTTATTCATCATATGAACAAAAGGCATTTCTTATTTTCTGATGCCAAGTTGTATGACATGATGGGGATTTATTTTTCTTAGCTTCTGCCTAAAGATGTAGATATATGTGTGGCTTCAAAAGACGAAGCATTGCCAAGATTTGAGGGGTAAGTGATCTTTTGGTGTTTTTTGCAATCGACCATGGATACTACTCCCTACATTCCTAAATATAGGACGTTTTGGTAGTTCAATATTTAGGAACGGGAGGGAGTATAAGTTTTCTAAGGTAAATTTGTGGAAGAGAGTCCGAATAATATATTTATTGGATTTTAATTTGTTCTTCCTGAAGCTAATGTGGAGTGTTTATCATATTTCCATAGGAAAGAAGCCTTGAGACTATACATGACTAATCTAGGAATCTGGATGTGTACGGTTTTACCCATGGCCATATCTGATTGTTGCAACTAATTCAAGCATCCCGCCATGTAAGCATCCTAGGTATATGTTTCTTTATTATCATTACAGCAGTATGGTTTGGCCTAATGTAGTTGAGTCAAATTTCTTACTCACACATTTAGAAAATTCTACTCAGTCTAATAGCTGAAAATCTACTCAGTCTAATAGCTACAAATTTGGCTCCTTGGTAAGAACTACCCAATAAGGATCAGCTCAGACCTTCTCAGCCAGCTTTACCTTTGTTTCTCCATTAGTAGATGGTAAGATTAAATATATCACGATGCTAACTATAATCTCACCTGGCACCATTCATGTTCGCGAGTATGTATTTCTTAGATGACCCACCTTTATTGTTAATTGCAATTATGTTCTTCATTGTCTGACATTTATAAAAAAATGATCCACTAGACATATCTTTTTTAGTTGAATATTCTCTACTTTCTATGAAACATAACTAAGTTTAGTTATTTGTCTAACGTAAATCCATGCACTATGCACACAAGTACTTTTGCTATTTTTTGTCATTAACAAAGAAATATCCACTCTTTATTTTGGGAATAAAGGGGTCCTATAAAAACACAAAATAATTGGAGCAACATGTCTATGTGTCATTAGAGATGATAGGTACGTAGGTTGTGCATGATGCTGGTGCAAAGGTCACAATAGCAATAAAATATTTAATTAAAACAAAGATGGATATGATACGTCCAGGTTAGTAATTTCTTCAGAGATTGGTGTCATTTTAGTCCACAGTTGGGAAAGTGTTGGCTATTTGGAGACTTTACACGTACTAGAGGATAGATATCGGCATAAATAGTGAGGATGTTGGTTAATTTATGCAAAACATGCTTCAACCATGCACTACTAGGAAATACCTTATAGATAGATGCTTACCCCTCGCTACTGCTAATTAGTAGTAGCACGGCGTATACACCCCTCGCTACTGCTAAGTTGATAGTAGTAGCGCGGGGTATAAAATCCACGCTGCTACTAAGTTGACCCCACCGTGCACCTCGGGACAGGCCATAGTAGTAGCGTGGGGTATGAAACCCGCGCTGCTACTAAGTTGATAGTAGTAGCGCGGTGTATAAACCACACGCTACTACTAAGCGGTCTCCACCGTGCCCCCGGGACAGGCCATAGTAGTAGCGCGGGGTTTAAACCCCGCGCTACTACTATCGACCTCCAACATATGTGTACACATAGTGCGCGGAGGCCCAAATCCAAACCCACACTCTCCCGATTCCGCTTCTCCCTCCCACCCGCGATTCCCTTCCTTACCCACCGCCATCGCCGGCCTCGCACCTCGTCGCCTCCCCCAAATCCGGCGACCTTCACTCCCACCGCAGCCGCCTCCCCCTCCTTCCTCCTCCTTCTCTGCTGCTGGAACACTAGTAGAAAACGGACCTTTTGTCCGCAGCATTAGTCCCGGTTTGGTTTTGAACCGGCACTAATGTGACCATTAGTCCCGGTTCGGAACGGGCATCATTAGTCGCGGTTCGTTCCGGACCTTTAGTCCCGGTTCGTAACACGAACCGGGACTAAAGGGGTTGTGCCAGGCTGGTGTCAGCTGGGGCCCCCACGAGCCCCTTTAGTCCCGGTTTGTATCACCAACCGGGACTAAAGGCCCCCCCTTTAGTCCCGGTTGGTAACACCAACTGGGACTAAAGGGGTTGAGGCTTTAGTCCCGGTTGGTGTCTCCAACCGGGACTAAAGGTTAGTCCCGGTTGGAGACACCAACCGGGACTAAAGGGGTTCTGATTTTTTTTTTCTGTTTTTAGTTTCTGTTTTAAATTGCTTATATCTTTTAAGATATTTGATGTTTTTGAGTGATTCTTTTTGCATTAGATTCAAAATTTTGTCTAGTTTCTGTTTGTGCCATTAGTTTTCAAATTTGAATGGTTTAAATTTGAATTTGTTCAAATTTGCTTCAAACCGTAGATTGTGAATAACTTGAGTTTACAAATAGTTTTTAATTTAATTCTTTTTGCTCCTAGTCACGTGTTAGATTGTTGTCACAGTAAGATTTATTTGGTTATTTTTAGAATAATTTAAATTAGGATTTTAATTAAAACAATACTGTTTTGCTTATATAGTTGTTTTAGTCATTTAATTGTTGTTTTTTATTATTTTTAGTTAGTTCTTTCTGTAGATTTTAACATGTTGTAGTATGGTGCATATTGAATGCACAAAAAGTCCGGAGTTGAAATAAGTTAAAAAAAATGAAATGCCTTTGTAACAGATGGGTTTTCGTCCGAAACCTTGATACTTCGAAGGAGATGGTCCAGTTTGTACACGAAGTGCATCCAGTTTTTGCCGTAACCCTCTCAACTTTTTAGCACATGCTATGTGGGTGAAATGATGATACCATGCCAAGTTTCAACCTTTTCAGAGTTCATTTGTAGTGCTTTTCAATTTCAGGGTCATTTAGCTCAAAAAAATCATTAAATGCATGAAAATAGCAAATGAAGTCAGAAAGGGTTGAAATTTGAGGGTGTGGCTTCGAATGGTGCATAATGAACACACAAAAAGTCTGGAGTTGAAATAAGTTTAAAAAAATGAAATGCCTTTGTAACAGACGAGTTTTCGTCTGAAACCCTGATACTTCGAAGCCGACGGCCGCATACCTTTCTGACTTGGTTAACCTTAGTTGTGACTCTGGCTGGGACGGTGCTAGCAGATGTGTAGTCGACGGTATGATTGGATGGACACCAACCCGGACTAAAGGGGTTCTGAAATTTTCAAACTCTACCCCCCCCCCCCCCCCCCCGTGGACCGCCTTTTTTAGTTTTGTAGAAAATAAACAAAAATGATAAAATCTTCAAAAAATAAAATCCTTTGAGGTGTAGTTAGGTTTTAGTGTCTAGTTGGTATAGAAATTTTGAAATATGAATTTTGACCTTTTTTGCAAAAAAACGAAAAAAAATGTAAAACGGCCATAACTTTTGCATACGACGTCGAAAAAAAAAGTTTAATATATCAAAAAAATAGAGAAAAATTGGGACTCGATTTCACCAGGGTTTACCCGGTGAAGTTTTCTCAGATTCTCAAAATTCCAAAAGTAAAAAAAGTTATTTCAAATCAAAAAAATAACTTTAATAATTTTAAAAATTAATTTTATTTAAAATAAATAAATGATGTCATATTTGGATTCCTCACATTTTTCTGATAATAATGGATATATTATTTGTCGAATTTCGATTTACAGATTTAAAGATATTAATTATGTCATATTAAATGAATAAATGGCAAAAAAAATGAATAAAATAATATTATTACTTATTTTATTTTCATTGAAATTCAATATTATTAGTACTTATTTTGTTTATTTTAATAATTGTTTAGAATTCAAAAAATTAAATCATGTGACATCAAGACCTAAGGGTTAACAGGATTGATAGATTAAGATTGTCAGGAAAACAACAAGTGCAGACTTGGAAACTAGGGTCGATAGAACCTGAAAGTTAAGCGTGCTGGGTCTGGAGCAGTGAGAGGATGGGTGACCGTCCAGGAAGTTAGAAGATTTGGAATGAGTGAGGAGGGGTGATTAGAGATTAAATTATCAATTAATTCAAAGATTCGAAAATCAGAAAAATAATAAAAACAAATAAAAAAATTCAAATTTTTTTTTCAAAAAAAAAAATTCAAAAAAAAATATCAAATTTTTTTCCTTTAGTCCCGGTTGGTGTTACCAACCGGGACTAAAGGCTCCCCTTTAGTCCCGGTTGGTGTTACCAACCGGGACTAAAGGCACCAACCGGGACTAAAGGGGAGCCTTTAGTCCCGGTTGGTAACACCAACCGGGACTAAAGGTCCTGCACCCCCCGCCGCAGACAGCGCCAGGTGGAGGGCCTTTAGTGCCGGGCCGTGTTGAACCGGCACTAAAGGGGGGGGGCCTTTAGTCCCCACCCTTTAGTGCCGGTTGGAGAACCGGCACTAAAGGCCCTCCCCAACCGGCACTAAATGTCATTTTTCTACTAGTGGAAGGAGAGGGAGATCCAGCAGAGCGCCGTCCATCGCGGCGGCCAGATCCACCATGGACGTAGCCACTTGCACCTCCTCGCCGGGACAGGGCCTCGTGCGGACATGCGGACACCATGGTTTCGGGCGTCGTCTCCAACTCCGGCGGCCACCGGTGAGTTGCTCTTCCTACTCCTCTCAATCTCTCTCTCTCTCTCTCTCTCTCTTCGTCTTCTAATCGCTTTCTCTTCTTTTGTAGCAGCAGCAGAGGAGAGGTGCGAGGATGAGTTGGGTGGGGAAGCACCATCACCATGGACGACTTCATCCCCTCCACGACCAGCATCAGCCATGGATGGAGAGGACGTTGACGCCCAGCAGCAGCAGCAGCCATGGATGGAATTTTTTTTAATTCCTCAATAGTTAGTAGTAGCGCGGGGCCCTTACCCGCGCTACAGCTAAGTAGTAGTAGCGCGGGTGGCAACCGCGCTACTACTAGCAGAAGTAGTAGTAGCGCGGGTAGGACCCGCGCTACTGCTAAAAGTTAGCTGTAGCGCCGTAGCAGTAGCGCGGGCCCCCGCGCTACTACTAGGGTTTTCCCTAGTAGTGATGTAATACCTTTTAGCAGTAGGTACATAAGTATGATTTGCTCAATGGTTTGTTCATGTAGCAATTGTTTATTCAATATTTGTATTTGTAGTTCCACTTTTGTATGTAATGAAAACTCGACCTAAAATTCAGATTAAATCATGTAGGTACATAAGTAGGAAAACTAATACTTCGATTCTGCTATCGAGGCATTACAACTATTAATTTATCCTTAGTTTTCATTGCAAAACTCACAAATCTCTCTACTTATATATATATATATATATAGTGTGTGTGTGTGTTTGTGTGTGTGTGTATAGTGTGTGTGTGTGTGTGTGTGTGTGTGTCAATCCTCGCGACAAAGAAAAAGCAATTCATCATATAGACCTCAAAAACATTTTGATCCCCTGAATGAAGTGAAATAGTTCCAATAATTGAAGTCAAGTCAAGAGGTGATGGTGAGTACATGACAAACTCCTCCTATACGCCTCTAGGCACCTGCTACATATGATGTCCTAGATGCAAAGTAATCATCATGCAAGTTTTGTTCATGCACCTGTCACATCAGTTTTTTGCACTATAGTTTTGGGTGGTACGAACTCTTCTATTTTGCATGATACATCAGCGATAAATTCAATGCATGCTCTATTAACTCATCAATTATAAGTCGATAGAACCTCTGAAAAATAGTACAGTAAACCACTTATGTGTGGATACAATGTTGACATGATAGAATGCGATGCATGAATCCACTATTTTATAAAGCTATTTTAATCAGACAATACCGAATGTCCTTTGATGTTCCCTTTATAGCACTTCTGCATATGTATGTCGTACAAAAGAAAAAATTAATACATAAAAAGTATGATCAATGTATCTGCATATTTTAATGTAAAATTAACTCCATCAATCTCCATCATGTTGTCGCACCAAAAATGACAACATATGCTACAACATATCATTTTTGGAGGTTCTATCGACTTACAGTTCATGAGTTAATAGAGCATGCATTGAATTTTGCATTTGCATCTATTTTATCCATTAATGCGCTGACCATCTGACTTTAATAAAGGCGCATCCTCATATTTTCAAACCCTACATAAACCTAAGGACATGCTATGCAACAAAACAATATGCTTACCCTGTGACACAATTGACACAATTGATAGTTAGATGTAATGCATATATCTACCTTCTCCCATCTATGTCTAATAAAGGAAAACCTTTTACATGCATATTTGATTATGAACAGTTTAACAATATGCCTACTATTTCTGCAAACAGCTAATTCATATAAAATTTCTCATGGAATAAAGTTTAGAAAAGTGCTAGCCCGTGCAGGTGCACGGGTTGATGACTAGTGTCTATTAACCATGTTCTTACATCAAACTAATGTTCTTGTGTATCCCTCATCAATCACTTATGATGAGACAGTCAAACGGGTGGGTTATTGTGAGACGCGCTACTCTTTTAAAGAGTGCAGTGTCAGCCTCCCCACATGATTCTCAACAAACAGCAAGGCTAGATGAAGATAATCAACGTAGCTCTGTAGTTGGTGACCGCATTTCCCCTACACCACCATCACAGGTGCTTGCTCTAACTTGGCAGTGTGATATGTGGTTGCATGTTGCATATGGTGTGTAGCTTGTAATTCTTCTAATTTGGTTAAATTGCATCTGCTATTCTGCTTAGTTTACACATTATACCTGTTGATGTGACATGCCTTCCTGTTTTTGGTACATACTACATCTATCTATTAATCATGTCCTTACATAAATCTACTGTTCTTGTGTATCCCGCATCAATCACTTATGACGAGACACCTTTAGTATATGCCGCTTGATATTTGTTGCATCTTGCATATGATTTATAGCATGTACTGCGTCTAATTTGTTGAAACGCCATTTGTTATGAGACGCTTTTAACTTGGCAGAGTCATATTGGTTGTATCTTTCATGTGGTGTCTACCTTGCATTGCTTCTAATTTGTTGAAATGGCTTCTGCTTAGTTTACACAAATAGGTGTGAATATGCCATGTCGTCCTGTTTTTCGTACATATTCCATCCTCGTATCATGTGTTTGCCTTACCACTAGTAGAAAACAGGGCATTAGTCCCGGTTCCAGAGGGCCTTTAGTCCCGGTTCTGGAACGGGGACAAAACGATCGGGACAAATGCATAAAACCTTTAGTCCCGGTTGGCCTACGAACCGGGACCAAAGGTGCTCCACGTGGCCGCTGTGGGGCGCGCAGGCAGGAGGACCTTTAGTCCCGGTTGGTAACACCAACCGGGACTAAAGGGTCTCCACGTGGCCGCTGCGCAGCACTCAGGTAGGAGGACCTTTAGTCCCGGTTGGTAATACCAACCGGGACCAAAAGGCAGCCACGCGTCAGCAGCTCGCAGGCGCTGGGTTTTTTTTTGAAAGGGGGGGGGGGTTTAGGGGTTTCATATTGTGTTAGCTAGCTAATAGAGAGAAGTGACCTCTCTTTCTCCGTGCTTGGTCGACGCTAGCTACTACATATAGAGAGAACTCGACGCTAGCTAGTAAGCAATGAAGGAACCATTAATTACACAACATCGTCATGCATGATCAATATACAGAGAGAAGTGACCTCTCTTTCTCTGTGCTTGTTGGTCGAACAACAAGTTTTCGTATATCTATTCGACGCTACTACAGATAGTACGCGTTGATGCATATATCTATTCAACAGGTTTGCAATTCCCGATGGCATTTTCCGTCTTTAGGAATGACGTGGTCAACAAAGAATCCCGCCAACTCCTCTTGAATTGCGCGTATGCGATCAGCTGGTAGGAGTACGTTCCACTTCTGCCAGGTCTAATTTAAAGAAGGGGGGTCAATATATATATATATATATATATGAATGAAATCAACACAATTGATGGTGATAAAATAAAATTATGAATATTGTTTACGTACTTCAAATTGTTGTTTATTGAAGCCCCTCTCGGTGGTCTTTTGGTGAATGAACTCGCAAACGTAGTATCCACATAACTCAGTTCCAGGTTCCTGCCACATGCACTTTACGAGAATAGAGTTCAATCAAAATGATAATCAACCATGATAATGTTATTGAAACTAGAATCAATGAGAGATGCGCGGAACTAGCTAGTACTACTTACTTTGGGTTGTTTAAATCGCAGCTCCGGTCTCCATTCACCCTGAACCTGCGTGATGAACTTTTTCCAAACCCTGTCCGGCAAAGAAAATGATTACTTGATATCAGGAAATGAACGAAAGTTGCCGATATAGTGCGATAATGATTGAACTTACTTCTGGAGCATTTCAATCATGTCCGCATACTCCGTAGCCTCTTTACGTCTCGAGTCCAAGACAGTTACTGCTCCCTCGTCAAGCTGAATGGCTAGCAAAATAAAGTGGAAGCTGCGCGCGCATAACTCATCAATTACACTTAACCTCGAGTCAGCGAAACAGAATATGCAGAAGACAGTAACACTCACTTGAAGTTGTAAGGAAAGAGTATTTCCCTTTTGTTTTGGTGTCGAACGAACGAGCTGAGCAAGATTTTCTCAGTCTCCTCGGGGATCTTCTGTACCGACCATTCATTTACGATATTTGGGTTAATGAACCCAATGTCATAGATTTGTCCTTTTTTAAATTCGATGATCTTCAATCTGCATAATATAGTGAGGATAATTATATACATGCAATGAATGAGCTGAGCTAGAGACTTAATTACAGAAATAATACTTACAGACAATAACAAGCCACGAGACTTTTGTCGAGGGCGGCTTGATTGTATAACTGAAAGAGTTCATCAAATTCAACGAAGATCGAGTCGACTCCAACGAACTCGTGCTCATCCTTAATTCCCACCAAGATACTGCCCGTCCCATCCTTGCAGGTTTCCAAGTACCATTTATGTAATGTTCGCATCATCGTTGGTAGATCTTGTTCCAGATCATCACTTCTGATGAGACGCTTCCCGTGCTGGTATTTAAAGGTGTCTACCGGCTTAGCGATTTCAAAATGTACATCATCGCCTAGGTAATCACCAGGATTGAAACCAGGAGCAACGGCCGCTACCCCCAGGGTATCAGTAAACACCTTGAGCGGGGGGCACGATTGCTTTTCCTGTTCGCCGAGCTGGGGAATTGTTTTCCCACTTCTTGCACCAGTACTGCTACTTCTCGACTGACTCTTAGCTTTGTCATATGTCTTTGCAATAGTGCGGTCATAGTTTGATAGCAGCGGAGGCGGAGGTGGTCACGTAAGGGCATCCAGATTGCGATTCGCCTTTACCGGATCTATTTTTTCCTTCGGAGGTGGAACTTTCCGTGCAAAATGGGCCTGCACTTCGGCAGCACTGATGTCCTTGTTTTCCTCGTCAGTCCTCTCATATGGTAACTTTGGAGGAACCTTGAGGCTTGGACCATATTTGAATTTCTTCCCGCCTTTTGTACTGCTAGCCGTCGGAGCGGCGGCGGCTCTCTTCCGCTGTTGCTGACGAGGCGGAGTTCGCTGACACGGCGGAAGCAGCTGCGGCGGCGGAGACGGCTGACGCGCCGGAGACAGCTGAGGCGGAGGAGGATTCTGCTGAGGGGCCTCCTCCATTAGAGTCCGCTGAGGCGGCGGAGACGGATGACGCGCCGGAGACGACTTAGGCAGCGGAGATAGCACAACTGGACTGTGAGGAGGAGTCTGTTGAGGATCCGACTGCGTCTGCTGAGGCGGCGTCCAGTTTGGAAGCTGGATGTACTCCTTTCTCCATAGACAGGTACTCCTTAAGGCATTTTCCAGAAGATCCTCCCCTTCACCTGTAGGGTAGTCAAGCTCCAGCCCTTCAAATCCCGCCATTATCTCATCCACCGTGACAATAGCATAGCCATGTGGAATCGGACGGCAATGGAAAGTTCCCTCAGTTCGAGGAGGTAAAATAGAGCCGACCGCCGCCTTCAAGGTCAGGTTCTGGCATTTCGCCATTAGCACACAATGTTCAGTCTCCGTGATACTATCCACGGGGTAGCGAGGAGCCGTGATATCAGGCTGAAGGAGCTCCGTGGAAGCCACGCTGCTTCTCCGCTGAGATGGTGGGGTAGCTTCTGGGGCAGTGTCGAAGGAAGGATCTTCGTGCCGCTGAGATGGTTGGCCAGTAGCTCGCTGGCTCTCAAGTTCCTCTAGTTTCGCTAATCTTGCATTCATCTTCTGCATTTCGCTTGCTTCCGCTTTCTTCTTTCTCTGTCGGCTTCTATAACCATCGCTGTCGGGAAACCCATCCTTCCACGGAACGGAGCCTGATGTGCCTCGTGTTCGTCCAGGGTGTTCAGGATTCCCGAGGGCATGTGTCAGCTCGTCATTCTCTCTGTCGGGATGTAACCTCCCTTCCTGCGCTGCCTGGATTGCTTCCTGAAGCTTCTTGACGGGTATTGCAAGTTGAGCTTTCGTCCAAACACACTCCCCTGTGTCTGGGTCCAAAGTTCCCCCAACCCCGAAGAACCAAGTCCTTGACCGATCTGGCCAGTGCAATGTCGCTGGTTGGACCCCTTTAGCAAGCAGGTCTTGCTCAGCTTTGTCCCACGTAGGCCGGGCTCTGCTGTAGCCACCTGACCCCGTAACATGGTGATACTTCTTCTTTGCAGCATTTAGCTGATTTGTCGCTGACCTTAGCTTGCCCTTGTCCGATTTCTTGTAGGCCACAAATGCGGGCCAGTGATCTTTTATCTTCTCATATGCACCGGTGAATTCTGGAGTCTTGTCTTTCTCGACAAACTTTTTGTTCAAATCTTTCTTCCAGTTGTTGAATAGTTCTGCCATCTTCTTAAGAGCAAATGCCTTGACCTTATTCGGATCCGCCTCTGGCGGTAGGCTGAAATTTGTCATCAGCGAGGTCCAAAGATCATCTTTCTGTCTATCCTGGACATAAGAAACTTCAGGGTCCTTCTTCTTATTCCATTCTTGGATGCTGATCGGGACGCGGTCCCTAACAACCACTCCGCACTGATGTATAAATGTGTCCCTGCTCCGCTTGGGAGCAATTGGTTGGCCATCTCGACCGACTTCTTTGATCGTGAACCTTTCATCCTGGCGCAACCTTTTCTTCGGGCCTCGTCTCCTTACGGAAGTTTGGCTCGATCCGGATGGCTAATTAAAAGAAGAAAGAAGCGTTAATATATGTACATACAAAATAATTAATGCATCAAGTCAGCAGAGGCTTAATTAATATATGTATATATACCTCGCCGGACTTTGCAACAGTTAAGGCTCCCTCCTCCGTTCGGTCACCGGAGCCGTCATGATCTCCTTGCTCCTCCGTTCGGTCACCGGAGCGGTCATGATCTCCTTCCTCCTCCACTCGATCATCGGAGCCGTCATGATCTCCTTCCTCACCATCGGTGTCATTGAGAAACGACAAGGGATCACCTCCGTCGCGGATTATATCCCCCAACAACTCTTCTTTTTCTAAGTCTCTGTCCATAGTTTCTGCAAATATTACAACATGGCAATATACAACCATGAGAGATGGATTAGTGGCAAACATAGACCTAATCACGACAAGGAATCATATGCATATGAGCAATGGATTAGTGGATTATCGGGGTTATGTTTTAACGACCCCCTCCCCCCTCATGTCGAAGTTATACCGAAATTATCAGGGTTATGTTTTAACGACCCCCCCCCCTCATGTCGAAGTCAATGAACAACATTCGCGATATGAGGCATTGGACATTATCGAGAATCATATCTAATGAGTCGTCCTATCTTGTTCTATATCTCTGCCGTCCATAGTTTCTGCAAATATTACAACATGGCAATATACAACCATGAGAGATGGATTAGTGGCAAACATAGACGATCGTCGAGGACTCCTCCCCCCTCATGTCGAAGTTACGACGATATTTGATGAATACAATATTTATACACAAGATGAATACAAAATGAATACAAGATTTATACACAAGATGATTAATACACAACTCAACAAATGGACACCTTTTGTCGAACAACGGAGGGACGATCAGTGACCACGGAGATGCAAACACCACAACGTGTAATTCCATCGAGTGAAAATTAGCATGGCATTAGCATTCCATCTATGTATATCATCTATCATCATCATCTAACAACAAATCATCTAACAAAATTACTACAGAAAAAATTATCTAACAAAATTACTACAGAAAAAATTACTACAGAAAATCATCTATCACATCATCATCATCATCTATCATGTATCATCATCATCTAACAACAAATTATCTAACACAAAATTACTACAGAAAAAATTACTACAGAAAATCATCTATCACATCATCATCATCATCTATCATCTATCATCATCATCTAACAACAAATTATCTAACACAAAATTACTACAGAAAAAATTATCTAACAAAATTACTACAGAAAAAATTACTACAGAAAATCATCTATCATCATCATCATCATCTATCATCTATCATCATCATCATCTAACAACAAATCATCTAACACAAAATTACTACAGAAAAAATTATCTAACAAAATTACTACAGAAAAAATTACTACAGAAAATCATCTATCATCATCTATCATCTATCATCATCATCAAAGCATAAAAAAATCATCATCTAACATGCATCTACAGAAAAAAAAAATACTACAGAAAAAACTACCTTGCAAGACGAGGAGGGGAGCTCGGGCAGGGATGGCGATGGCCGGCGACGAGGGGAGCGCGCGGGGACGGCGTCGGGGCAGGGGCGATGGAGCTGGAGGGCCGGCGATGAGGGGAGCGCGCGGCGGACGTACGGCGTCGGGGCAGGGGCTCGGCGACGACGACGTCGGGGCAGGGCGCGGCGAGGGCGTCGGAGCAGGGCGCGGCAAGGACGTCGGGGCAGGGCAGGACTCGGGGAGGCGACGGCGAGGTCGGGCAGCCTGACGGCGTCGAGGTGGTCGATGGCGCCGTCGGGGATGAGGAGGAGAGATCGAAGAAATGGGTGGGGAATTGGAAATTTTTCCAAGTGCGTGGTTATATACCCAACCCTTTAGTCCCGGTTGGTGGCTCCAACCGGGCCTAAAGGTCACCAACCGGGACTAAAGGGGGGCCTTTAGTCCCGGTTGGAGCCACCAACCGGGACTAAAGGGCTGTGCTGCCGCAGCCAAATGTTTAGTCCCACCTCGCTAGTCGAGAGGCGCCTCCATTGGTTTATAAGCCCCGCTGTGACCGAGCTGTCGAGCTCCTCTCTATTGCAGGCAGTATATGCCTAACCTTTGTCACTGCCATGTTGTGCCTGCTCGGCCCGCGGGCTTGCATCCTGGCCCATGTAAATATGGGTTTCTAGTCGTATGCAGGCCGTGGTGGCCTAGTAGGCGGCATTTTTTTTATTTTTTTATGTTATTTTAGTTTGCTATTAGAGTTTTATAAAAGCTTTTTAGTTTTCTATTAAAGTTTGTAACAAAAAATACTTTATGAAAATTCTTTTTACTATTAAAGTTTTTAACAAATAAATACTTTGATAATTTTAGTTGATATTATTTTGATTATTTTTAGTTGATTCTTTTTGCTATTGAAAAATATTATATTTAATTGATTCTTTTTAGTTCATTCTTTTTGCTATTAGAATTATATGAAAACTTTTTAGTTCATTCTTTTTGCTATTAGAGTTTTATAAAAGCTTTTTGATTCATTCTTTTTGCTATTAATTCTAAGCTTTTTAGTTTTCTATTAAAGTTTGTAACAAAAAATACTTTATGAAAATTCTTTTTACTATTAAAGTTTTTAACAAATAAATACTTTGATAATTTTAGTTAATATTATTTTGATTATTTTTAGTTGATTCTTTTTGCTATTGAAAAATATTATATTTAATTGATTCTTTTTAGTTCATTCTTTTTGCTATTAGAATTATATGAAAACTTTTTAGTTCATTCTTTTTGCTATTAGAGTTTTATAAAAGCTTTTTGATTCATTCTTTTTGCTATTAATTCTAAGCTTTTTAGTTTTCTATTAAAGTTTGTAACAAAAAATACTTTATAAAAATTCTTTTTACTATTAAAGTTTTTAACAAATAAATACTTTGATAATTTTAGTTAATATTATTTTGATTATTTTTAGTTGATTCTTTTTGCTATTGAAAAATATTATATTTAATTGATTCTTTTTAGTTCATTCTTTTTGCTATTAGAATTATATGAAAACTTTTTAGTTCATTCTTTTTGCTATTAGAGTTTTATAAAAGCTTTTTGATTCATTCTTTTTGCTATTAATTCATTCTTTGAGCTAAATGACCCTGAAATTGAAAAGCAGTACAAATGAACTCTGAAAAGGTTGAAAGTTGGCATGGTATCATCATTTCACCCACATAGCATGTGCTAAAAAGTTGAGAGGGTTACGGCAAAAACTGGATGCACTTCGTGTACAAAATGGACAATCTCTTTCGAAGTATCACGGTTTCGGACGAAAACTCATATGTTACAAAAGGCATTTCATTTCTTGACATGTAACTGCAGTGATATTCTAGATCAAAGCCATCATCAGAATAGTTGTGGAGAGAAAGTCTTCACTTTTTCTTCGCGCGTGTCCCTTGCTTATTGCGCTGTAACCATGGATAATCTTCATCGTTTAACAGGGTGCTTGGGTCAGCCTTCACTTTGAAGGGAGGAATTTCATGAAACTTTTCATAATCTTCAGACATGTCTGGCTTGCCCTCCACTCCCACGATGTCTCTTTTCCCTGAAAGAACTATGTGGCGCTTTGGCTCATCCTATGATGTATTCGCTTCCTTATCTTTTCTTTTTCTCGGTTTGGTAGACATGTCCTTCACATAGAAAACTTGCGCCACATCATTGGCTAGGACGAATGGTTCGTCTGTGTACCCAAGATTGTTGAGATCCACTGTTGTCATTCCGTACTGCGGGTCTACCTGTACCCCGCCTCCTGACCGATTGGCCCATTTGCACCGAAACAAAGGGACCTTAAAATCATGTCCATAGTCAAGTTCCCATATGTCCACTATGTAACCATAATATGTGTCCTTTCCCCTGTTGGTTGCTGCATCAAAGCGGACACCACTATTTTGGTTGGTGCTCTTTTGATCTTGGGCGATCGTGTAAAATGTATTCCCATTTATCTCGTACCCTTGGTAAGTCAATACAGTCGAAGATGGTGTCCTGGCCAACGAGTACAGCTCATCTCCAACAATGTTGTTACCCATGAGATGTGTTTGCAACCAACTGCCGAAAGTCCTGATATGTTCACATGTAATCCAGTCGTCACACTGCTCCGGGTGTTTGGGGCGCAGAAAATTCTTGTGTTCATTGACATACGGGGTCACCAAGGTAGAATTCTGTAGAACTGTGTAGTGTGCTTGAGCCCAAGAATGCCCGTCCCTACATATTATTGCATCCACTCCTAGCGTGCCTTTTCCAGTCAGTCTCCCCTCATACCGCGATTGAGGGAGACCAATCGGCTTAAGGTCAGGAATAAAGTCAACACAAAACCCAATGACCTCCTTTGTTTGATGGCCCATGGAGATGCTTCCTTCTGGCCTAGCACGGTTACGAACATATTTCTTTAAGACTCCCATGAACCTCTCAAAGGGGAACATATTGTGTAGAAATACAGGACCCAGAATGGCAACCTCGTCGACTAGATGAACTAGGACGTGCGTCATGATATTGAAGAAGGATGGTGGGAACACCAGCTCGAAACTGACAAGACATTGCACCAAATCATTCTTTAACCTTGGTAGGATATCTGGATCGATTACCTTCTGAGAGATTGCATTGAGGAATGCACATAGCTTCACAATGGCTAATCGAACGTTTTCCGGTAGAAGCCCCCTCAATGCAACCGGAAGCAGTTGCGTCATAATCACGTGGCAGTCATGAGACTTTAGGTTCTGGAACTTTTTCTATGCCATATTTATTATTCCCTTTATATTCGACGAGAAGCCAGACGGGAACTTCATACTGAGCAGGCATTCAAAGAAGATTTCTTTCTCTTCTTTGGTAAGAGCGTAGCTGGCAGGACCTTCATACTGCTTTGGATGCATGCCGTCTTTTTCGTGCAGACGTTGCTGGTCCTCCCGTGCCTCCGGTGTATCTTTTGTCTTCCCATACACGCCCAAGAAGCCTAGCAGGTTCACGCAAAGATTCTTCGTCACGTGCATCACGTCGATTGCAGAGCGGACCTCTAGGTCTTTCCAATAGGGTAGGTCCCAAAATATAGATTTCTTCTTCCACATGGGTGCGCGTCCCTCAGCGTCATTCAGAACAGATTGTCCGCCAGGACCCTTTCCAAAGATTACTTGTAAATCCTTGACCATATCAAGTATGTGATCACCAGTACGGAGGGCGGGCTTCTTCCGGTGATCTGCCTCACCTTTGAAATGCTTGCCTTTCTTTGGACATTGATGGTTGGTCGGAAGAAATCGACGATGTCCCAGGTACACATTCTTCCTGCATTTCTCCAAATATATACTTTCGGTGTCATCTAAACAGTGCGTGCATGCGTGGTATCCCTTGTTTGTCTGTCCTGAAAGGTTACTAAGAGCAGGCCAATCATTGATGGTTACAAACGGCAACGCATGTAGGTCAAATTCCTCCTGTTTGTGTTCATCCCACACACGTACACCTTCTCCATTCCACAGCTGCAAAAGTTCTTCAACTAATGGCCTTAGGTACACATCAATGTTGTTGCCGGGTTGCTTAGGGCCTTGGATGAGCACTGGCATCATAATGAACTTCCGCTTCATGCACAACCAAGGAGGAAGGTTATAGATACATAGAGTCACGGGCCAGGTGCTATGATTGCTGCTCTGCTCCCCAAAAGGATTAATGCCATCTGCACTTAAACCAAACCATACGTTCCTTGCGTCCCCTACAAAGTCCCCCCACCTTCTCTCGATTTTTCTCCACTGCGACCTGTCAGCGGGTGCTCTCAACTTCCCGTCTTTCTTACGGTCTTGTTTGTGCCATCGCATCAACTTGGCATGCTCTTTGTTTCTGAACAAACGTTTCAGCCGTGGTATTATAGGAGCATACCACATCACCTTGGCAGGAACCCTCTTCCTGGGGCGCTCACCCTCAACATCACCAGGGTCATCTCGTCTGATCTTATACCGCAATGCACCGCATACCGGGCATGCGTTCAAATCCTCGTACTCACCGCGGTAGAGGATGCAGTCATTAGGGCATGCATGTATCTTCTGCACCTCCAATCCTAGAGGGCATAGAACCTTCTTTGCTTCGTACGTACTGTCATGCAATTCATTATCCTTTGGAAGCTTCTTCTTCATTATTTTCAGTAGCTTCCCAAATCCGTTGTCAGATACACCATTGTCTGCCTTCCATTTCAGCAATTCCAGTGTGGTACCGAGCTTTGTGTTGTCATCTTCACAATTTGGGTATAACCCTTTTTTGTGATCCTCTAACATGCGATCGAACTTCAACTTATCCCTTTCACTTTGGCATTGTCTCTTTGCATCAACAATGACCCGACGAAGATCATCATCGGGCACATCGTCTGGTTCCTCTTGATCTTCAGCTTCACCCATTGCAGTATCACCATATTCAGGGGGATAGTTGTCATCATCCTCTTCTTCTTCGTTGTCTTCCATCATAACCCCTCTTTCTCCGTGCTTGGTCCAAACATTATAGTGTGGCATGAAACCCTTCTCAATAAGGTGGACGTGAAGGGTTTTCAAGTTAGAGTAATCCTTCGTATTCTCACAGACAAAGCATGGACAATACATAAAACCATTCTGCTTGTTTGCCTCAGCCACTTCGAGAAATTTATGCAGGCCCTCAAGATACTCGGAGGTGCGTCGGTCACCGTACATCCATTGCCGGTTCATCTGCGTGCATAATATAATTAAGTGTATCAAAAACCATTACAGAACATCATGAATAGAGAAGTGACTAAATTAATACAAGTTCATCATCACATTAAAACCAAAGTACAGTAGTGATCAAATGTTATTACTGAAAAAATAAATACATAAAGTTCATACATATATAGTTCTCATAGAACAACATATAGCTCTCTAGAGCATCTAATTAAAACATACATTGAAACTATGAAAAACAACAACAAATGCGATCATAATCGCAACTAATGTAACAATTGATCCAACGGCATAATGATACCAAGCCTCATTATGAATGGCTTATTTTCTAATCTTTCTAATCTTCAAGCGCATTGCATCCATCTTGATCTTGTGATCATCGACGACATCGGCAACATGCAACTCCAATTCCATCTTCTTCTCCTCAATTCTTTTCAATTTTTTCTTCAAGTAATTGTTTTCTTTTTCAACTAAATTTAACCTCTCGACAAGAGGGTCGGTTGGAATTTCCGGTTCACATACCTCCTAGATAAAAACATCTATGTCACGTTGGTCGGCATAATTGTCATAAACACTAAATGAAACAAATCATAATAAAAGATAATATACCACATCCGAATCATAGACAGGACGAGGGCCGACGGGGGCGGATTCCAAAGTCATGGCACTATATAATAGCAAACAATAATAAAAGTAAGAAAATTTTCCTTTTAAAAAGAAGATAAGAACAAGAGGCTCACCACGGTGGTGCCGGCGACGAGATCGGCGCGGGCGATCGACGGCGGTGAGGACGAGGACGGGGACGGCACCCTACACATGTGCAGACTCTAAGAAATTAATTTCAGCTCAAATTGTGCATCTAAATCAAAAGAACTCCCACATACACTCCTCCACTAAAACCAACAAACCACTCTGCTTCTACAGCATTTGAAATGAGCTAAACTAGCAGTGAGAGATGAAACGATGAAGTTGCTAACCTTTTAGAACACTTGTGTAGTTGGTGCACCGCCAAACCTAGACAAATCTTGGGAAAAATGGAGCTAGGAAGTCGAGCTTGGAGAGGAGAAAGCTTAAGTGTGACTCGGGCATTTCATCGAACACCTCATGTGCATAGGAGGTGAGAACAGAAAGAGCACACACCCTGCACACGCTGGCCGGCCAAAAAACAGAGGAGTGAGCGGCGGGGGTGGGGGTATATATAGGCATCTCTTTAGTCTCGGTTCGTGGGTAGAACCGGGACTGAAGACTGACCTTTAGTCCCGGTTCCAGACACCAACCGGGACTAAAGGGGTTGCGCCAGGAGCGAGGCCCTTTAGTCCCGGTTGGTGGCTAGAACCGGGACTAAAGGTCCCAGCCGAACCGGGACTGGTGCCTGCCGAGGCCCGGCCGGCATCCTGGCCGCTCGAACCGGGACTGTTGCTCTGATCTGGCCTGGACCAATGCCCTGTTTTGTACTAGTGTACATCCAAGTAGTGTTCGTCAGTATCATGCATGAATGAGTTCTGAAGAGTGATTTTTATTCCTTTTTCTTGTCGTTTGACTTGACAATGCAAAATCAATACAGCGGAAGGAAATTAGCAAGGCAGTGGATGATGGTGCTCCTTCCGACCAACTGAAACGGAGGGTCTCTACAGATTCTACTCCGCCATCCTCCAAACAAGACTTGCAAGACAACTCATGCATAGACAGTCAACGTAGTTGTGTTGATGATGAGCACATCTCCCCTACCCAACAATCACAGGTGCTCGCTCTAACTTGGCACTGTTATATGTGGTTGCATGTTACGTATGATGTCCAGCTTGTATTGCTTCTAATTTTGTTAAATTGCATCTGCTTAGTTTACACATTATACTTGTGAATAAGACACGTGTTCCTGTTTCTAGAACATACAATATCTGTCTATCACGCTATGTTCTTACATCAAAGTACTACTATTGTGTAACCTGCAACAATCACTTATCATAAGCCACATTTAACTTGGAAGTGTGATATAGGTTGCATCTTGCATTGTTTTCTAGCTTGTACTGCTTCTAATTTGTTGAAATGGCACTTATGACAAGACAATTTTAACTCGGTAGAGTGACATTCGTTGCATCTTTCATACGGTGTGTAGCTTTCATTGCTTCTAATTTATTGAAATGCCTGCTGCTTAGTGTACACATCATAGGTGTGAATATGCAATGCTGTCCTTTTTTCTTACATATTCAATCCTCGTATCATGCGGTCGCCTTACATGAAAGTAGTGTTCGTCAGCATCATGCATCAATGAGTTTCGAAAAGTGAATTTTATTCATTTTTCTTGTGGGTTTGACTTGAGAAGGCAAAAAAAATTAGAGAGAGGAAGGAAAAAAGTAAGGCAGGGGCTGATGGCAGTCATCTGGCGCCACCGGTAAGGAGGCGCTCTAGAGATTCTGCTACTACTGGTAGTGCAGTAGAAGTTCCAAGTAAATATGATGTGCCCAACAACCCTACTCCAGCATCCCAGGTGCTTTCTCTAGCTTGGCAGTGTGATATTTGCTTGCATGTTGCATATGGTGTCTAGCTTGTATTGCTTCTAATTTGATTAAATTGCATCTGCTTGGTTTACACATTATACATGTTAACATGGCATGTCTTCCTTTTTTTGCATATACTACATCTGTCTATTACATGTTCTAACATCGAAGTACTGTTTGTGTCTATCCTGCGTCAATCACTTCTGACGAAACACCTTTAACTTGGTAGTGTGATATTGTTTGGATCTTGCATATGATTTATTGCTTGTACTGCTTGACATTTGTTTAAATGCCACTTATGAGGAGACACTATTAACTTGGCAGAGTGATATTTCTAGCATCTTTCATATGGTGTCTGATACGTCTCCAACATATCTATAATTTTTGATTGTTCCATGCTATTATAGTATCAATCTTGGATGTTTTATATACATTTACAAGCATTTATATATCATTTTTTGGGACTAACCTATTAACTTAGTGCCCAGTGACAGGCTGTTTTTTTTGCCTGTTTTTGGTTTTCCAGAATATCAGTACCAAACAAAGTCCAAATGCCACAAAACTTTTTGGAGATTTTTTCTAGACATAAGAGATACTAGAAGCTTCGGGAGAGGGCCAGAAGACAGAGGAGGTGGCCATGAGCCACCAGGGCGCGCCCCAGGGGGGTGGCGCGCCCTGGTGCCTCATGGGCCCACCTCTGCTCCGTTTGGCCTAATTCTACCTCTATAAATTCTCTAAAATCGGGAAACCAACAGAGGAGTCCACGAAATACTTTTTCCGCCGCCGCAAGTTCCTGTTCTCGAGAGATCCCATCTGGAGGCCTTTTCCGGCACTCTGCCAGAGGGGGATTCGATCACGGAGGGGCTCTACATCAACCTTGCTGCCCTTCCGATGATGCGTGAGTAATTTACCACAGACCTTCGGGTCCATAGTTAATATATAGATGGCTTCTTCTCTCTTTTTGATCTTCAATACAATGTTCTCCTCGATGTTCTTGGAGTTCTATCCGATGTAATCACTTTTTGTGGTGTGTTTGTTGGGATCCGATGAATTGTGAGTTTATGATCAGATTATCCATGAATCGGATTTATTTGTTATACTATCGACTTACAGTTCATGAGTTAATAGAGCATGCATTGAATTTTGCATTTGCATCTATTTTATCCATTAATGCGCTGACCATCTGACCTTAATAAAGTCGCATCCTCATATTTTCGAACCCTACATAAACCTAAGGACATGCTATGCAATAAAACAATATGCTTACCCTGTGACACAATTGACACAATTGATAGTTAGATGTAATGCATATATCTACCTTCTCCCATCTATGTCTAATAAAGTGAAACCTTTTACATGCATATTTGATTATGAACAATTTAACAATATGCCTACTATTTCTGCAAACAGCTAATTCATATAAAATTTCTCATGGAATAAAGTTTAGAAAAGTGCTAGCCCGTGCAGGTGCACGGGTTGATGACTAGTGAATAAAGTTGGAAGTAAGTGCTTGACCGTACCAAACTATGTGGATGGCAGCATTTGTAATAAATTACTTTAGTATTTGAAGTTGTTAAGTATGTAATAAGGATTTGATGAGAAAGAAATATGATCTATGGATGAAATAGTGCATTTTATTTTAATGGTGATAGTACCCTATGAGAACACTTGACCAATGGATAGGAAAATGTTATTCATGACAGTCCAAAGAGTGGAGTTTGGACAAAATAAGTTTGAGTTTTGTTTTTGGATATGATGATAACCCCAAGAGTATGAAGGAATGAAGTACAATTGGACTTAAGAATTGCTAAGGAAGTTTAATGTTGGAATATGGAATAGTAGTAACTTCAAGGATGGGTTAAAACAATACAAGTGTTGAAATGGGCCCATAAACCACAGGCCCCAGGAGTTAGTAAAGAGCAAGCACTGCCTTGTTGAAGGAAGAAATTTGGAAGAAACTATGATTTCATCAGTAGACGTTACATAGGAGGATACGAAAACCCGAGAGTTGTGAAGAAACGATAGATGTTTTGTTCAGCTTGCTGAATCAATGGATTTATCCGAACTTAGTTCGTCGACAAGAGAATTTCGGCAATGCTTGTGAGGATGCCCAAGTGTTAGAATACGTGATTCACTATCTGCGTATGTAGTAATGATTCAAGTACGGGATGGATTGGCCCCCATACCGGAGACTTCTATCATGAACTATCATATGTTGATGGAAAATCAGAGAGACTTGAAACCCTAGTAGTGTCGACACGACATTTCAAAAACCTTAGAATGGAAGGACGATGGATTCATGTATAGGCAACCGTTGCCAATCGTAGGATATACAGTGAGATTTAGCCCAGACCAATTTTCCTGCAGGAACCAGTAATTGTTGACCACCATGAGATTTTTGATAGTTGTTTAGTATTGGCGACAGACCTGTCAGCCAAGAAGATCCAGTCTCGGAAGGACCTTATTTTGATGTAAGGACTCTGGATTTTGAGAAAAAGGTTATGCCTTACCGGAAGAGCACCAGTGAAGGAGTTATCCCGGAGAATATGAGAAGACCGACACCGTCAACCCTAAGGATGGAGTACATGAGTTTTGTTGGAACCGAAACGTTGCTTCTAAGGGTGGTAGTACCCCAGACCTTCGTAACGATTAATGGATTTTCCAGAGGATCCTCCAAAACCTAACATTCTTTCTAGCCTCTCCGAATCTCGAGGACGAGATTCATTATAAGGGTGGTAGTTGTGGCGCCCCGCCTGATTACCACTGTAGCCAGACGGTCGCCGCACACACCAGCCCAGGAAATCACACTGGCGTGTGCCTTTACAACAAGTATCATGAACACAGACATTTCTATATTAATGGATATATAAGTCTTACATGATATATACAAGGGTGATGGCAGCGGAAAAGCTCTATCTAAGGCAGCATGGTCTTGGTGCGGCTCCAATCCACAGGGATCTGACTGGGTTACTCTTCTAGCCCGCGAACACTCCGGCTCCTCGCTAGCGGACATCGAATACTTAGGTGAACCTGGCCACATTGAAGGCCGCTGAGTACTTTTGAATGTACTCGCAAGCAAACCAAACCAACATATACACCAAGCAATGCAATCCATGGCATTCAAGCATGCACTTGTTATCTTAACAGTATTAACTATTATGTTATGACAGGATTATCTAGCAAGATTAATCATCTAGCAGCATTAATCATCATGTCATATCAGGATTATCTAGTATCATTATTACGGATCATGTCCTAACAATATTATCTAGCATGTACACTATCAAAGTAACTACAGTATGATGAAGATAAAGTGTATCAAGTAATTTAATACATACTCCAAATAATCTTAGGATCCAATCCAA
Source organism: Elymus sibiricus (assembly GCA_039707655.1). NCBI lineage: Eukaryota > Viridiplantae > Streptophyta > Magnoliopsida > Poales > Poaceae > Elymus > Elymus sibiricus. The sequence goes on from CM077668.1 coordinate 72,894,959, forward strand.
ACCTTTCGGTCATACGACCGTTTCTCTCTTAGCCATCCCATGGCTAACATCTCATATTCCTGACATCATCCGATGTCCATGCATCTGAACTGCAAGTCTGACAAACCTTACCTTACTCTGGTTCATTATTAACATCATATGGTTTGTTCCTCCAGACTCGACACAGACCAAATAGTGTGACCTAGTACGAACTGTGTCCCATGACCGAGGACGCGGCTATTCGAATAGATTTACACTCTGCAGAGGTTGCGCACTTTACCCACACCATGGAGCTCCTGGCCTCATACTTTAGTACATGTTCCCATTCGGGTGGACCGGGGCTGCTCCAACAAAACATGTCTATTGCCTGGCACGCTTACGGTCCCACCGACAATCATACCCTCCCAGGGTCATGTCCTGGGTGGCCTCTGTGTCACCCCGTGACACCTGCCACCGTCGTGGCCAAACAAAACTGTCCCAAACGGGGACCTGTGCACATAAACCAAACTGGGCTCACAGGATTATCGCCGCCTACCGGGCCAGGGTAGCACGCACGCATAATCCTCCCTATTTTGGTGGTACCGACAAGAGGCAAGACAATAGACTAAGTCAGGGCCGTCCCATACCGGCAAATGTGGTTGCACTCGATGAGCTCGGTTCGGTGGCACTATGACTCGATCCAGCCGAAGGAGGAGATTGTTATCATTAAGTCACATTATTTATTATTGCAATAATAGTAACAAAGCATGATGTAACAATTATGAAAACATAACAACCTATCTCCATACAATATCACAATGAGTCATTCGTGAAACAATATTTAAATGGCAAGTTATTACTTTACAAGTTCTGGATGTAAGTTACGACCATCTGAACCCTTGCATGAAACCGGCAAATAAACCCGTAGCCACCAGAACGGTCTTTACAACTCAGATCTGGGACGTTACCGGAATAACTCAACCCCGGCTCAAGACGGCTGAAAAGCAGCTCAGAGCATGAGACGGTGTTGATAAAAAGAGTGTAGCGGTTCCCTAAGACGGCCAAAGAACAGCTCAGAGCATAGGGTCACCGCTACAGAAAGAAATTCAACAGCTGCCCGAGACTGCCGAAAAGCAGCTCAGAACACGGCCAGTTGTTGAAAAGAGAACATAAAGTCGGCATCCATCCCGGACGGCCGGAAGCAGCTCAGAACACAGGCGTGGTGCCGTCACCAAAGAAACGCAGGCAAGGGTTCATTAGCGTCACATACAGCTCATCCCTATGCATACGAGCATAAGGATATCAATTTAAACACGCAAGAATAACACAGAGCAATGCTTTAGAGCACATATAAAATGGTCGGCTTGCCTGGGGGTCGATGAATGCTCCGGGAAGAAGTGCGGACAGCTCGCGGAAAAACTTCGCCGGAAATGGTTCTCTCTCGAAGGGGGCTGAATAAGGGTAGGGGCAAAATGGTCATTTTCACAGTGTGAAGACATTATGAAAATGATGCCATCGGAACGGGCTCGACGAACTGAAGACGTGGGCGTTGGATTCACCTGAATCAGAGTTGTGAGCGAAAAGATGTGATGGTATACTGCCAGGGACCTTGCTTAAATATAAATAATTACATTCGGGTCCTTAGCAGTTTTTTCTGCGGAAAATATTAAAACAAACTGTGCATCTGGGCTGCACGGGCCGAAACTGCTGGAGCTAGCTGGGCCGCGAGGCTGCGGCGGTTGCTGGGCCGGGCCACCTGCGCCGCTGCTCCGTTTTAAAATAAACGGAGGGAGGCTGAGCCGCTGACGAAGGGGCCCCACTGGCAGGGTCGCCTCCTTCCTCGCGCGCGCTGACGAAAGGAACAGAGGCGGCATCGGCCGGCGATTGCCAGCGCCACCGGCCACCGTTTGCGACGCCCGGCACATGGCCGTGCTCAGGACAGCGAGCAGCATCCATCCATGTAACTCACGGGTGCCGGGGTGCTCGGTAGCGGGCAGGACGCCGGCCGCAGCGGACGGCGGCGCTGGTGAGATCAGGCCCGAGGCCACGGGCATCCCCGGAGCAAAAAGGAGGCGGGGGCTGTGCCGCGATGGTGGTGATGGTCTTCCGGTGGTGCTGGAGGAGCAAGGGAGGCTCGGGTGAGAAGAATTTAAGCGTGGACGGGCGGCGGCCATGGCGGCAGTGCGGAGCGAGGAGGGATCCCCGAGCTTGGTTGAGTGAAGGGGCGGAGCTCTAGGAGGGTGGAGAGGGGCTGGTGAGCTCGAGGGACTCGGGAGCAGCCTATTTATAGGCGGGGGAGCTCGCCGGATAAGCTCGGCCGCCGTGGCTGGCTTATCCGCGCACTGGAGCTTGAGGGTGGCGTGGCTGGCTGGCTGCGGGCGTCGGGCGACTTCGCGGGGAGAGGAGAGGTCTCGGGAGCGCTCGAGAGAGCTCGAGGGAGAAGAGGACAGAGAGGAAGGTGACGACGGCGGTCACGGGCAGGACAGTGCATTGGCGGGGCTCGCCGTGGCGTGAGGAGGAAGGGAGAGGAGGGGGAAGGTGCGGGAGAAGGGGCACGCGGCCACCGCGGAGCCGGTGGACATGCCTAGACGAGCCATGGCCGGCTGGAGCCCGCTGTACGTCGCGGTTCATCGTGCAGAGCGCCGTTTTGGCATGGCCACTGCGTGGTCACCACGGGTACCGCGTGTCCGCGGCGTCCAGAGACTGCCAGGCCTTGTCAAATAGATGCATTAATGTCTCTGGAGTTGACCTATCGAGGTTTGGATGGAATTGAAGGCAAAGATTTGACTGATGTGAGCAGACCTAGGTTTTGAACAGGAACTTTGGTGGAATCTTGTGGAGAATTGGATGAGGGTATGGAGCTGAACCTTTGTCATAATGAAATGTGGTAGGAAGGAGTAGATGCTGGAAAAATTTGAAGCCATTTGGACCTCATTTGCATATACTTCCTTTGTAATGCAATATTTGGTCCAGAAACTAGATCAGGATGTTGTGCTCAATTGGCTTGATGAAATGAGCTGAATTTTGGTGGAGGGGAGTTATTTGGATACATGGAGGTACTGGCAAAATTACAGCTCATTTGGAAATGCCAAAGTGGTACTTCACAAAGCTTTCTGCTGGACAGAAACTAGATGGAATTTTTGGGAGAAATTGGCTAGGTAAAATGATGTGAATTTTGTCATACTCACATCACATAGGGAATGTGAGGTCCTGGGTTAATTTCAAGATTTTTGAAGCAATATAAAATATAGTTGCTTCACAACCTCAAAATTGATCCAGAAACAAGAACTGGATGATGTGCTCAAAATTTGAACTATGGAACTTGGGATCTTGATGGCAATGGTGAATATATGGATAGGAGAAGCTCCACAAATTATTTGGGATTTTTCCTGGCTACCAAAATGGTAGTTCCTTTGGAAAGTGCCCAAATTGCAATATTGGCTTTAAATAGGAAAAGGCAATTTCCCTTATTTAATTATGGCCAATATTTTTATGGGAGCTCAATATGATCATAAAGAATATCTCCACAAGTTTTCATGAACTTTGGAGATGGATAGATATTTTCCTGGATTTAATTCCTTTAACTGGCAGAAAAAGGAATTAATTTTAAATGAAAAATATTGCAAATGACTTGGCAATATTTTTGCATATCCAAGGTTTATAGAGATAGGATGATTACTGGGAAAATTTTGGGAGGCAACAGATCAAAGGAACTTGAGGTTCCTTTGTAACGGAAGGAATTAGGGTTTCCCTTCCGGTGATTCGGAAGGTATGGTTTCGGGGGCTAAGTCCTGAGAATAAATCTTGGGTGGCAAAGTTGGACGGGAGAGAATCTCTGGTTGGGTAGGAAAGGCAAGGCTAAATGACCATCTTTATATACCTAAAGGCAAGAGAAAATCCAATAACACCGAAAAAAAAGACGGGAGTCAAATCCCGCGAAGGAAAAATCAGGGAGCGAAAACCAGGGTGGTACAAACCTACCCCCTTTAAGAAAATCTCATCCACGAGATTTCCGGGCTTACCTCCCGGCTAAGGGGAACTTACCTGTGTACGACTTGGATCCATCAGCTGTCTTGTCTTCATTTGTTCACTAGCCTTTTAACTGCCTCTTCTAATAGCTCAGGTATTGTCTTTTCCAGCGGCTGCATTGAATCCTTCCCTTTCCTGTTAGGCAACCCTTCTCTCCTGGTAGTTTGTAGCCTGAGGTGGGTTGGTAGCGAGTAGTATCAACAGAATAGCTCATTTTCAAGGCTTGGAGCTAGCTGCTTCGGGTTTTATTGAGATACTTCGTACACTGACTCTCATAGGCAAGACACCCTTCTTGGTGCATGGTATGGCATGCATACATCCACTATTCCTCCTGAGTATCTCTGGACAATTGTCCCTGTGTCTTGCTCAGATTAAATCCTTAGTCTGTCTGTGGGGGTCTATATGGGTGTTTTCTTCTGTCATTTGCATTCGTGCTTTGGCCTCAGGGAACCCCAACTGAAATGTCGGGCATGATCACAAAGTAATCATAGACGGTAATCTCTGAGGTGGCTCTGTCATATATAGCCTCTGTAGTCCTTGTTATAACCATCGAGATGAACATAATATGGCTAGCATCCGGTGTATCTTTCGGAGCATAGCCTCTTATCTTGGCCCGTATTCAGGATGAATGCGGCAAGCTCACTTGTAACCGCAAGTAGTGCCTGGTTGTGGCCGCATATGCAAGAGTCTGACAAAGATTGATAATATCACCTTGTCTGTGAAGCTTTACTTCATTGACCGTCGCGGAGATTGTTTATTCAAGACTTCCTTGTTCTTGAGGGTTCCTTTTGGGAAACTTGTCATGACCTACCATCAGGACTCCTTGGTCATATCCCAGCTTGTTGGGCTTGTATTTACAATTTACTCTTGCATATCTCGTAGGGGTGGCTGTGCTCATATCCTTGCTTTGAACTATGGAGCCGATGTTTCTCTGAACACCGTCATTCCCGTGTACGAGTGGCTCGCATGAACTGATTGAATAGACTGCATGCTCACAACATATGCAAATATAGAATAAATCCTCTCATAATCTATTGAGCTCTGAGGCTGACGTGTGTCTGGACTAGTTCGTACTTCTTACAGGATTGTTGTGGGCACGATGGCATGCTGAAGAAGGTTGATTTCCTTACACTCGAAGCTTCTGTCCAGGTAGCGTGTCGAAAAAGGGTGGGTATCATACCTCGGAAGCTTTCCCTCATGTGGCTTACTGCGGAAGGTCAGGTACCTTAGATTGGAAGCTTCCCGCGGTAGCGGCTGAGGGAGATAGGAGTGCCATACCCTAGAAGCTTTTCTCGCCAAGTGGTGTAGCGAGGAAGATTGGGAGTCTTGCATTGTAAACTCTTCTCGATAGCTTGCGGAGGAAGGCTGGGTCCCTTGTACCAAAAGTCGTTCGCTGTGATATGCGGTCGGGTCTATGGACGATTCTGGCTTCCTTCCGAACTATCCGGAATTTACCCATACAAGAGCCAAAACTTGGTGTAGGCCATACCTTGTCTGAAGATATCCTGTTGGTCATGCACACCGCTTGTCCTTCTGCTGGCCTGATCACTGTTGCTGTAAAGATTGCGCAACTGATGCAGATCTTCATGTTGATGATTAATCCGGAATTCCCTTTGCATTCAAACCAAGTGTTGCCGGTAGTGAATAGTTGACGGATATTTCCCTTCGGTTTGGCTGAACTTCCAGGTATTTGGAATTCTCATTGATTCTGGGCAGTCGTGAACTTATCCAAGTATTCTTCACAAGCCTTGTTCACAATGCCCAGAAAATTTTGTATATGCACCGGTGAATTCCAAAATATGCGTTGAAATTTGTATCCACATACCAGAGTTCTGTTGTTGCTCTCGGCACATTCACATTCCTGTAGCATGTCTTCTGTGGATAATAAATGATTCTTGAGTCCATTGAGAAAGACTCAGGGTTCACCCCACTGGCTGAAGTAATCTTTGTGTCGAGGACGGAATAATTTGTCCCTATTGATGTCCATTTCCGACAGCTCATCTGACTGTTCCTTAGGTGTGGCCTGTTCTGCAACAAACTCTTTCAGGGATATTCTGGCCTTGTTGGTTGCACTCAGATTCTGCCTCTGACCCATTCTTCACTTGGTAACTCTGGGGTTGCTGTTCTGAATATCAGGCAGTTGACTTGGCTTGACTCTTACTTATTTGGATTATTGGGTATTATCCGGGTTGTGCTCTGGTCTTCTTAGGCGGCCCTTGCGGATGGATCCAGTCGGAGCAAAAGAACGGAACCGACAAAAGAAGCAAAACCGCGAAAAACAAAAAAGCAAATAAAGCTCAAATTTGCGGCCCTTACACATGTGGCCGAAGATTCACTAGTATAACTAGTATAGCGCACTCGATGTACCTCTAAGGATTTAGAAGCAAAACCACACAATGCTCCTGGTAGCAATTGGGGTCAAGCTCCTACTACTTCCTTAGGGAACATCAGACTCGACGCATGACCATAGCCAAAGTGGCTTAGTCAACGATCCTAAGGTTGTCAGGGAAAAGATGGAATTAATAAGCGTTTCCCAAAGGAAACTAGATTTGAGAAGAGAAATGCCATGGTTAGCAAGCAAGGTGGGGATATCTGGTTTACCTAGGGGTTCAGGGCTCACGGGTCATTGCCTGGTGCGGACATTTCCCACCGGAGGCAAAGGCCACGAGAGTTAAGGTCTGATGGAGCCAAAAGCCTATGGGGTTGCCTTATGATCAATAGTAGCTGTGCCTGTCTGGCAAAGATGGTTGACCTCCATTTGGGCTTTCTACTGATCAAGAGGCAATGAAGTCTGGCTGGGGTAACCTACAGTTAGCCTAGCTCTGATACCATCCGTTGTGGCACCCCGCCTGATTACCACTGTAGCCAGACGGTCGCCGCACACACCAGCCCAGGAAATCACACTGGCGTGTGCCTTTACAACAAGTATCATGAACACAGACATTTCTATATTAATGGATATATAAGTCTTACACGATATATACAAGGGTGATGGCAGCGGAAAAGCTCTATCTAAGGCAGCATGGTCTTGGTGCGGCTCCAATCCACAGGGATCTGACTGGGTTACTCTTCTAGCCCGAGAACACTCCGGCTCCTCGCTAGCGGACGTCGAATCCTTAGGTGAACCTGGCCACATTGAAGGCCGCTGTGTACTTTTGAATGTACTCGCAAGCAAACCAAACCAACATATACACCAAGCAATGCAATCCATGGCATTCAAGCATGCACTTGTTATCTTAACAGTATTAACTATTATGTTATGACAGGATTATCTAGCAAGATTAATCATCTAGCAGCATTAATCATCATGTCATAGCAGGATTATCTAGTATCATTATTACGGATCATGTCCTAACAATATTATCTAGCATGTACACTATCAAAGTAACTACAGTATGACGAAGATAAAGCGTATCAAGTAATTTAATCCATACTCCGAATAATCTTAGGATCCAATCCAAACCTTTTGGTCATACGACCGTTTCTCTCTTAGCCATCCCATGGCTAACATCTCATATTCCTGACATCATCAGATGTCCATGCATCTGAACTGCAAGTCTGACAAACCTTACCTTACTCTGGTTCATTATTAACATCATATGGTTTGTTCCTCCAGACTCGACACAGACCAAATAGTGTGACCTAGTACGAACTGTGTCCCATGACCGAGGACGCGGCTATTCGAATAGATTTACACTCTGTAGAGGTTGCGCACTTTACCCACACCATGGAGCTCCTGGCCTCGTACTTTAGTACATGTTCCCATTCGGGTGGACCGGGGCTGCTCCAACAAAACCTGTCTATTGCCTAGCACTCTTACGGTCCCACCGACAATCATACCCTCCCAGGGTCATGTCCTCGGTGGCCCCTGTGTCACCCCGTGACACCTGCCACCGTCGTGGCCAAACAAAACTGTCCCAAACGGGGACCTGTGCACATAAACCAAACTGGGCTCACAAGATTATCGCCGCCTACCGGGCCAGGGTAGCACGCACGCATAATCCTCCCTATTTTGGTGGTACCGACAAGAGACAAGACAATAGACTAAGTCAGGTCCGTCCCATACCGGCAAATGTGGTTGCACTCGATGAGCTCGGTTCGGTGGCACTATGACTCGATCCAGCCGACGGAGGAGATTGTTATCATTAAGTCACATTCTTTATTATTGCAATAACAGTAACAAAGCATGATGTAACAATTATGAAAACATAACAACCTATCTCCATACAATATCACAACGAGTCATTCGTCAAACAATATTTAAATGGCAAGTTATTACTTTACAAGTTCTGGCTGTAAGTTACGACCATCTGAACCCTTGCATGAAACCGGCAAATAAACCCGTAGCCACCAGAACGGTCTTTACAACTCAGATCTGGGACGTTACCGGAATAACTCAACCCCGGCTCAAGATGGCTGAAAAGCAGCTCAGAGCATGAGACGGTGTTGATAAAAAGAGTGTAGCGGTTCCCTAAGACGGCCGAAGAACAACTCAGAGCATAGGGTCACCGCTACAGAAAGAAATTCAACAGCTGCCCGAGACGGCCGAAAAGCAGCTCAGAACACGGCCAGTTGTTAAAAAGAGAACATAAAGTCGGCATCCATCCCGGACGGCCGGAAGCAGCTCAGAACATAGGCGTGGTGCCGTCACCAAAGCAAGGCAGGCAAGGGATCATTAGCGTCACATACAGCTCATCCCTACGCATACGAGCATAAGGATATCAATTTAAACACGCAAGAATAACACAGAGCAATGCTTTAGGGCACATATCAGACGGTCGTCTTGCCTGGGGGTCGAGGAATGCTCCGGGAAGAAGTGCGGGAAGCTCGCGGAAAAACTTCTCCGGAAATGGTTCTCTCTCGAAGGGGGCTGAATAAGGGTAGGGGCAAAATGGTCATTTTCACAGTGTGAAGACATTATGAAAATGATGCCATCGGAACGGGCTCGACGAACTGAAGACGTGGGCGTTGGATTCACCTGAATCAGAGTTGTGAGCGAAAAGATGTGATGGTATACTGCCAGGGACCTTGCTGTAATATAAATAATTACATTCGGGTCCTTAGCAGTTTTTTCTGCGGAAAAGATTAAAACAAACTGTGCATCTGGGCTGCACGGGCCGAAACTGCTGGAGCCAGCTGGGCTGCGAGGCTGTGGCGGTTGCTGGGCCGGGCCACCTGCGACACTGCTCCGTTTTAAAATAAACGGAGGGAGGCTGAGCCGCTGACGAAGGGGCCCCACTGGCAGGGTCGCCTCCTTCCTCGCGCGCGCTGACCAGAGGAACAGAGGTGGCATCGGCCGGCGATTGCCAGTGCCACCGGCCACCGTTTGCGACGCCCGGCACATGGGCGTGCTTAGGACAGCGAGCAACATCCATCCATGTAACTCACGGGTGCCGGGGTGCTCGGAAGCGGGCAGGACGGCGGCCGCAGCGGACGGCGGCGCTGGTGAGATCAGGCCTGAGGCCACGGGCATCCCCGGAGCAAAAAGGAGGCGGGGGCGGTGCCGCGATGGTAGTGATGGTCTTCCGGTGGTGCTGGAGGAGCAAGGGAGGCTCGGGTGAGAAGAATTTAAGCGTGGACGGGCGGCGGCCATGGCGGCAGTGCGGAGCGAGGAGGGATCCCCGAGCTTGGTTGAGTGAAGGGGCGGAGCTCTAGGAGGGTGGAGAGGGGCTGGTGAGCTCGAGGGACTCGGGAGCGGCCTATTTATAGGCGGGGGAGCTCGCCGGATAAGCTCGGCCACCGTGGCTGGCTTATCCGCGCACTAGAGCTTGAGGGTGGCGTGGCTGGCTGGCTGCGGGCGTCGGGCGACTTCGCGGGGAGAGGAGAGGTCTCGGGAGCGCTCGAGAGAGCTCGAGGGAGAAGAGGACAGAGAGGAAGGTGACGACGGCGGTCACGGGCAGGACAGTGCATTGGCGGGGCTCGCCGTGGCGTGAGGAGGAAGGCAGAGGAGGGGGAAGGTGCGGGAGAAGGGGCACGCGGCCACCGCGGAGCCGGTGGACATGCCTAGATGAGCCATGGCCGGCTGGAGCCCGTTGTACGTCGCGGTTCATCGCGCAGAGTGCCGTTTTGGCGTGGTCACTGCGTGGTCACCACGGGTACCGCGTGTCCGCGGCGTCCAGAGACTGCCAGGCCTTGTCAAATAGATGCATTAATGTCTCTGGAGTTGACCTATCGAGGTTTGGATGGAAGTGAAGGCAAAGATTTGACTGATGTGAGCAGACCTAGGTTTTGAACAGGAACTTTGGTGGAATCTTGTGGAGAATTGGATGAGGGTATGGAGCTGAACCTTTGTCATAATGAAATGTGGTAGGAAGGAGTAGATGCTGGAAAAATTTGAAGCCATTTGGACCTCATTTGCATATACTTCCTTTGTAATGCAATATTTGGTCCAGAAACTAGATCAGGATGTTGTGCTCAATTGGCTTGATGAAATGAGCTGAATTTTGGTGGAGGGGAGTTATTTGGATGCATGGAGGTACTGGCAAAATTACAGCTCATTTGGAAATGCCAAAGTGGTACTTCCTTCACAAAGCTTTCTGCTGGACATAAACTAGATGGATTTTTTGGGAGAAATTGGCTAGGTAAAATGATGTGAATTTTGTCATACTCACATCACATAGGGAATGTGAGGTCCTGGGTTAATTTCAAGATTTTTGAAGCAATATAAAATATAGTTGCTTCACAACCTCAAAATTGATCCACAAACAAGAACTGGATGATGTGCTCAAAATTTGAACTATGGAACTTGGGATCTTGATGGCAATGGTGAATATATGGATAGGAGAAGCTCCACAAATTATTTGGGATTTTTCCTGGCAACCAAAATGGTAGTTCCTTTGGAAAGTGCCCAAATTGCAATATTGGCTTTAAATAGGAAAAGGCAATTTCCCTTATTTAATTATGGCCAATATTTTTATGGGAGCTCAATATGATCATAAAGAATATCTCCACAAGTTTTCATGAACTTTGGAGATGGATAGATATTTTCCTGGATTTAATTCCTTTAACTGGCAGAAAAAGGAATTAATTTTAAATGAAAAATATTGCAAATGACTTGGCAATATTTTTGCATATCCAAGGTTTATAGAGATAGGATGATTACTGGGAAAAGTTTGGGAGGCAACAGATCAAAGGACCTTGAGGTTCCTTTGTAACGGAAGGAATTAGGGTTTCCCTTCCGGTGATTCGGAAGGTATGGTTTTGGGGGCTAAGTCCTGAGAATAAATCATGGGTGGCAAAGTTGGACGGGAGAGAATCTCTGGTTGGATAGGAAAGGCAAGGCTAAATGACCATCTTCATATACCTAAAGGCAAGAGAAAATCCAATAACACCGAAAAAAAAGACGGGAGTCAAATTCCGCGAAGGAAAAATCAGGGAGCGAAAACCAAGGTGTTACAAACCTACCACCTTTTAGAAAATCTCGTCCTCGAGATTTCCGGGCTTACCTCCCGGCTAAGGGGAACTTACCTGTGTACGACTTGGATCCATCGGTTGTCTTGTCTTCATTTGTTCACTAGCCTTTTAACTGCCTCTTCTGATAGCTCAGGTATTGTCTTTTCCAGCGGCTGCATTGAATCCTTCCCTTTCCTGTCAGGCAACCCTTCTCTCCTGGTAGTTTGTAGCATGAGGTGTGTTGGTAGCGTGTAGTATCAACAGAATAGCTCATTTTCAAGGCTTGGAGCTAGCTGCTTCGGGTTTTATTGAGATACTTTGTACACTGACTCTCATAGGCAAGACACCCTTCTTGGTGCATGGTATGGCATGCATACATCCACTATTCCTCCTGAGTATCTCTGGACAATTGTCCCTGTGTCTTGCTCAGATTAAATCCTTAGTCTGGCTGTGGGGGTCTATATGGGTGTTTTCTTCTGTCATTTGCATTCGTGCTTTGGCCTCAGGGAACCCCAACTGAAATGTCGGGCATGATCACAAAGTAATCATAGACGGTAATCTCTGAGGTGGCTCTGTCATATATAGCCTCTGTAGTCCTTGTTATAACCATCGAGATGAACATAATATGGTAGCATCCGGTGTATCTTTCGGAGCATAGCCTCTTATCTTGGCCCGTATTCAGGATGAATGCGGCATGCTCACTTGTAACCGCAAGTAGTTCCTGGTTGTGGCCGCATGTGCAAGAGTCTGACAAAGATTGATAATATCACCTTGTCTGTGAAGCTTTACTTCATTGACCGTCGCGGAGATTGTTTATTCAAGACTTCCTTGTTCTTGAGGGTTCCTTTTGGGAAACTTGTCATGACCTACCATCAGGACTCCTTGGTCATATCCCAGCTTGTTGGGCTTGTATTTACAATTTACTCTTGCATATCTCGTAGGGGTGGTTGTGCTCATATCCTTGCTTTGAACTATGGGGCCGATGTTTCTCTGAACACCGTCATTCGCATGTACGAGTGGCTTGCATGAACTGATCGAATAGACTGCATGCTCACAACATATGCAAATATAGAATAAATCCTCTCATAATCTATTGAGCTCTGAGGCTGACGTGTGTCTGGACTAGTTCGTGCTTCTTACAGGATTGTTGTGGGCACGATGGCATGCTGAAGAAGGTTGATTTCCTTACACCCGAAGCTTCTGTCAAGGTAGCGTGCCGAAGAAGGGTGGGTATCATACCTCGGAGGCTTTCCCTCATGTGGCTTACTGCGGAAGGTCAGGTACCTTAGATTGGAAGCTTCCCGCGGTAGCGGCTAAGGGAGATAGGAGTGCCATACCCCAGAAGCTTTTCTCGCCAAGTGGTGTAGCGAGGAAGATTGGGAGTCTTGCATTGTAAACTCTTCTCGATAGCTTGCGGAGGAAGGCTGGGTCCCTTGTACCAAAAGCCGTTCGCTATGATATGCGGTCGGGTCTATGGCCGATTCTGGCTTCCTTCCGAAGTATCCGGAATTTACGCATACAAGAGCCAAAACTTGGTATAGGCCATACCTTGTCTGAAGATATCCTGTTGGTCATGCACACCGCTTGTCCTTCTGCTGGCCTGATCACTGTTGATGTAAAGATTGCGCAACTGATGCAGATCTTCATGTTGATGATTAATCCGGAATTTCCTTTGCATTCAAACCAAGTTTTGCCGGTAGTGAATAGTTGACCGATATTTCCCTTCGGTTTGGCTGAACTTCCAGGTATTTGGAATTCTCATTGATTCTGGGCAGTCGTGAACTTATCCAAGTATTCTTCACAAGCCTTGTTCACAATGCCCAGAAAATTTTGTATATGCACCGGTGAATTCCAAAATATGCGTTGAAATTTATATCCACATACCAGAGTTCTGTTGTTGCTCTCGGCACATTCACATTCCTGTAGCATGTCTTCTGTGGATAATAAATGATTCTTGAGTCCATTGAGAAAGACTCAGGGTTCACCCCACTGGCTGAAGTAATCTTTGTGTCAAGGAAGGAATAATTTGTCCCTAATGATGTCCATTTCCGACAGCTCATCTGACTGTTCCTTAGGTGTGGCCTGTTCTGCAACAAACTCTTTCAGGGATATTCTGGCCTTGTTGGTTGCACTCAGATTCTGCCTCTGACCCATTCTTCACTTGATAACTCTGGGGTTGCTGTTCTGAATATCAGGCAGTTGACTTGGCTTGACTCTTACTTATTTGGATTATTGGGTATTATCCGGGTTGTGCTCTGGTCTTCTTAGGCGGCTCTTGCGGATGGATCCAGTCGGTGCAAAAGAACGGAACCGACAAAAGAAGCAAAACCGCGAAAAACCAAAAAGCAAATAAAGCTCAAATTTGCGGACCTTACACATGTGGCCGAAGATTCACTAGTATAACTAGTATAGCGCACTCGATGTACCTCTAAGGATTTAGAAGCAAAACCACACAATGCTCCTGGTAGCAATTGGGGTCAAGCTCCTACTACTTCCTTAGGGAACATCAGACTCGACGCATGACCATAGCCAAAGTGGCTTAGTCAACGATCCTAAGGTTGTCGGGGAAAAGATGGAATTAATAAGCGTTTCCCAAAGGAAACTAGATTTGAGAAGAGAAATGCCATGGTTAGCAAGCAAGGTGGGGATATCTGGTTTACCTAGGGGTTCAGGGCTCATGGGTCATTGCCTGGTGCGGACATTTCCCACCGGAGGCAAAGGCCACGAGAGTTAAGGTCTGATGGAGCCAAAAGCCTATGGGGTTGCCTTATGATCAATAGTAGCCGTGCCTGTCTGGCAAAGATGGTTGACCTCCATTTGGGCTTTCTACTGATCAAGAGGCAATGAAGTCTAGCTGGGGTAACCTACAGTCAGCCTAGCTCTGATACCATCCGTTGTGGCGCCCCGCCTGATTACCACTGTAGCCAGACGGTCGCCGCACACACCAGCCCAGGAAATCACACTGGCGTGTGCCTTTACAACAAGTATCATGAACACAGACATTTCTATATTAATGGATATATAAGTCTTACACGATATATACAAGGGTGATAGCAGCGGAAAAGCTCTATCTAAGGCAGCATGGTCTTGGTGCGGCTCCAATCCACAGGGATCTGACTGGGTTACTCTTCTAGCCCGCGAACACTCCGGCTCCTCGCTAGCGGACGTCGAATCCTTAGGTGAACCTGGCCACATTGAAGGCCGCTGTGTACTTTTGAATGTACTCGCAAGCAAACCAAACCAACATATACACCAAGCAATGCAATCCATGGCATTCAAGCATGCACTTGTTATCTTAACAGTATTAACTATTATGTTATGACAGGATTATCTAGCAAGATTAATCATCTAGCAGCATTAATCATCATGTCATAGCAGGATTATCTAGTATCATTATTACGGATCATGTCCTAACAATATTATCTAGCATGTACACTATCAAAGTAACTACAGTATGACGAAGATAAAGCGTATCAAGTAATTTAATCCATACTCCGAATAATCTTAGGATCCAATCCAAACCTTTTGGTCATACGACCGTTTCTCTCTTAGCCATCCCATGGCTAACATCTCATATTCCTGACATCATCAGATGTCCATGCATCTGAACTGCAAGTCTGACAAACCTTACCTTACTCTGGTTCATTATTAACATCATATGGTTTGTTCCTCTAGACTCGACACAGACCAAATAGTGTGACCTAGTACGAACTGTGTCCCATGACCGAGGACGCGGCTATTCGAATAGATTTACACTCTGTAGAGGTTGCGCACTTTACCCACACCATGGAGCTCATGGCCTCGTACTTTAGTACATGTTCCCATTCGGGTGGACCGGGGCTGCTCCAACAAAACCTGTCTATTGCCTAGCACTCTTACGGTCCCACCGACAATCATACCCTCCCAGGGTCATGTCCTCGGTGGCCCCTGTGTCACCCCGTGACACCTGCTACCGTCGTGGCCAAACAAAACTGTCCCAAACGGGGACCTGTGCACATAAACCAAACTGGGCTCACAAGATTATCGCCGCCTACCGGGCCAGGGTAGCACGCACGCATAATCCTCCCTATTTTGGTGGTACCGACAAGAGACAAGACAATAGACTAAGTCAGGTCCGTCCCATACCGGCAAATGTGGTTGCACTCGATGAGCTCGGTTCGGTGGCACTATGACTCGATCCAGCCGACGGAGGAGATTGTTATCATTAAGTCACATTCTTTATTATTGCAATAACAGTAACAAAGCATGATGTAACAATTATGAAAACATAACAACCTATCTCCATACAATATCACAACGAGTCATTCGTCAAACAATATTTAAATGGCAAGTTATTACTTTACAAGTTCTGGCTGTAAGTTACGACCATCTGAACCCTTGCATGAAACCGGCAAATAAACCCGTAGCCACCAGAACGGTCTCCACAACTCAGATCTTGGACGTTACCGAAATAACTCAACCCGGCTCAAGACGGCTGAAAAGCAGCTCAGAGCATGAGACGGTGTTGATAAAAAGAGTGTAGCGGTTCCCTAAGACGGTCGAAGAACAACTCAGAGCATAGGGTCACCGCTACAGAAAGAAATTCAACAGCTGCCTGAGACGGCCGTAAAGCAGCTCAGAACATGGCCAGTTGTTGAAAAGATAACATAAAGTTGGCATCCACCCCGAACCACCGGAAGCAGCTTAGAACACACGCATGTTGCCGTCACCAAAGAAAGGCAGGCAAGGGTTCATTAGCGTCACATACAGCTCATCACTACGCATACGAGCATAAGCATATCAATTTACACACGCAAGAATAACATAGAGCAATGCTTTAGGGCATATATCAGATGGTCGGCTTGCCTGGGGGTCGAGGAATGCTCCGGGAAGAAGTGCGGGACGCTCGCGGAAAAACTTCGCCGGAAATGGTTCTCTCTCAAAGGGGGCTGAATAAGGGTAGGGGCAAAATGGTTATTTTCATAGTGTGAAGACATTATGAAAATGATGCCATCGGAATGGGCTCGATGAACTGAAGACGTGGTAGTTGGATTCACCTGAATCAGAGTTGTGAGCGAAAAGATGTGATGGTTATACTGGCAGGGACCTTGCTGTAATATTAATAATTACATTCGGGTCCTCAGCAGTTTTTTCTGCGGAAAAGATTAAAACGAACTGTGCATCTGGGCTGCACGGGCCGAAACTGCTGGAGCTTGCTGGGCCGCGAGGCTGCGGCGGTTGCTGGGCCGGCCCACCTGCGCCGCTGCTCCGTTTTAAAATAAACGGAGGGAGGCTGAGCCGCTGACGAAGGGGCCCCACTGGCAGGGTCGCCTCCTTCCTCGCGCGCGCTGACCAGAGGAACAGAGGCGGCATCGGCCGGTGATTGCCAGCGCCACCGACCACCGTTTGCGACGCCCGGCACATGGGCGTGCTCAGGACAGCGAGCAGCATCCATCCATGTAACTCACGGGTGCCGGGGTGCTCGGAAGCGGGCGGGACGCCGGCCGCAGCGGACGGCGGCGCTGGTGAGATCGGGCCCGAGGCCACGGGCATCCCCGGAGCAAAAAGGAGCGGGGGCGGTGCCACGATGGTGGTGATGGTCTTCCGGTGGAGCTGGAGGAGCAAGGGAGGCTCGGGTGAGAAGAATTTAAGCGTGGACGGGCGGCGGCCATGGCGGCAGTGCGGAGCGAGGAGGGATCCCCGAGCTTGGTTGAGTGAAGGGGCGGAGCTCTAGGAGGGTGGAGAGGGGCTGGTGAGCTCGACGGACTCAGGAGCGGCCTATCTATAGGCGGGGGAGCTCGCCGGATAAGCTCGGCCGCCGTGGCTGGCTTATCCGCGCACTGGAGCTTGAGGGTGGCGTGGCTGGCTGCGGGCGTCGGGCGACTTCGCGGGGAGAGGAGAGGTCTCGGGAGCGCTCGAGAGAGCTCGAGGGAGAAGAGGACAGAGAGGAAGGCGACGACGGCGGTCACGGACGGGACAGTGCATTGGCGGGGCTAGCCGTGGCGTGAGGAGGAAGGGAGAGGAGGGGGAAGGTGCGGGAGAAGGGGCACGCGGCCACCGCGGAGTCGGTGGACATGCCTAGACGAGCCATGGCCGGCTGGAGCCCGTTGTACGTCGCGATTCATCGCGCAGAGCGCCGTTTTGGCGTGGTCACTGCGTGGTCACCACGGCTACCGCGTGTCCGCGGCGTCCAGAGACTGCCAGGCCTTGTCAAATAGATGCATTAATGTCTCTGGAGTTGACCTATCGAGGTTTGGATGGAAGTGAAGGCAAAGATTTGACTGATGTGAGCAGACCTAGGTTTTGAACAGGAACTTTGGTGGAATCTTGTGGAGAATTGGATGAGGGTATGGAGATGAACCTTTGTCATAATGAATTGTGGTAGGAAGGAGTAGATGCTGGAAAAATTTGAAGCCATTTGGACCTCATTTGCATATACTTCCTTTGTAATGCAATATTTGGTCCAGAAACTAGATCAGGATGTTGTGCTCAATTGGCTTGATGAAATGAGCTGAATTTTGGTGGAGGGGAGTTATTTGGATGCATGGAGGTACTGGCAAAATTACAGCTCATTTGGAAATGCCAAAGTGGTACTTCCTTCACAAAGCTTTCTGCTGGACATAAACTAGATGGATTTTTTGGGAGAAATTGGCTAGGTAAAATGATGTGAATTTTGTCATACTCACATCACATAGGGAATGTGAGGTCCTGGGTTAATTTCAAGATTTTTGAAGCAATATAAAATATAGTTGCTTCACAACCTCAAAATTGATCCAGAAACAAGAACTGGATGATGTGCTCAAAATTTGAACTATGGAACTTGGGATCTTGATGGCAATGGTGAATATATGGATAGGAGAAGCTCCACAAATTATTTGGGATTTTTCCTGGCTACCAAAATGGTAGTTCCTTTGGAAAGTGCCCAAATTGCAATATTGGCTTTAAATAGGAAAAGGCAATTTCCCTTATTTAATTATGGCCAATATTTTTATGGGAGCTCAATATGATCATAAAGAATATCTCCACAAGGTTTCATGAACTTTGGAGATGGATAGATATTTTCCTGGATTTAATTCCTTTAACTAGCAGAAAAAGGAATTAATTTTAAATGAAAAATATTGCAAATGACTTGGCAATATTTTTGCAAATCCAAGGTTTATAGAGATAGGATGATTACTGGGAAAAGTTTGGGAGGCAACAGATCAAAGGAACTTGAGGTTCCTTTGTAATGGAAGGAATTAGGGTTTCCCTTCCGGTGATTCGGAAGGTATGGTTTCGGGGGCTAAGTCCTGAGAATAAATCTTGGGTGGCAAAGTTGGACGGGAGAGAATCTCTGGTTGGGTAGGAAAGGCAAGGCTAAATGACCATCTTCATATACCTAAAGGCAAGAGAAAATCCAATAACACCGAAAAAAAAGACGGGAGTCAAATCCCGCGAAGGAAAAATCAGGGAGCGAAAACCAGGGTGGTACAAACCTACCCCCTTTAAGAAAATCTCATCCACGAGATTTCCGGGCTTACCTCCCGGCTAAGGGGAACTTACCTGTGTACGACTTGGATCCATCAGCTGTCTTGTCTTCATTTGTTCACTAGCCTTTTAACTGCCTCTTCTAATAGCTCAGGTATTGTCTTTTCCAGCGGCTGCATTGAATCCTTCCCTTTCCTGTTAGGCAACCCTTCTCTCCTGGTAGTTTGTAGCCTGAGGTGGGTTGGTAGCGAGTAGTATCAACAGAATAGCTCATTTTCAAGGCTTGGAGCTAGCTGCTTCGGGTTTTATTGAGATACTTCGTACACTGACTCTCATAGGCAAGACACCCTTCTTGGTGCATGGTATGGCATGCATACATCCACTATTCCTCCTGAGTATCTCTGGACAATTGTCCCTGTGTCTTGCTCGGATTAAATCCTTAGTCTGTCTGTTGGGGTCTATATGGGTGTTTTCTTCTGTCATTTGCATTCGTGGTTTGGCCTCAGGGAACCCCAACTGAAATGTCGGGCATGATCACAAAGTAATCATAGACGGTAATCTCTGAGGTGGCTCTGTCATATATAGCCTCTGTAGTCCTTGTTATAACCATCGAGATGAACATAATATGGCTAGCATCCGGTGTATCTTTCGGAGCATAGCCTCTTATCTTGGCCCGTATTCAGGATGAATGCGGCAAGCTCACTTGTAACCGCAAGTAGTGCCTGGTTGTGGCCGCATATGCAAGAGTCTGACAAAGATTGATAATATCACCTTGTCTGTGAAGCTTTACTTCATTGACCGTCGCGGAGATTGTTTATTCAAGACTTCCTTGTTCTTGAGGGTTCCTTTTGGGAAACTTGTCATGACCTACCATCAGGACTCCTTGGTCATATCCCAGCTTGTTGGGCTTGTATTTACAATTTACTCTTGCATATCTCGTAGGGGTGGCTGTGCTCATATCCTTGCTTTGAACTATGGGGCCGATGTTTCTCTGAACACCGTCATTCCCGTGTACGAGTGGCTCGCATGAACTGATTGAATAGACTGCATGCTCACAACATATGCAAATATAGAATAAATCCTCTCATAATCTATTGAGCTCTGAGGCTGACGTGTGTCTGGACTAGTTCGTACTTCTTACAGGATTGTTGTGGGCACGATGGCATGCTGAAGAAGGTTGATTTCCTTACACTCGAAGCTTCTGTCCAGGTAGCGTGTCGAAAAAGGGTGGGTATCATACCTCGGAAGCTTTCCCTCATGTGGCTTACTGCGGAAGGTCAGGTACCTTAGATTGGAAGCTTCCCGCGGTAGCGGCTGAGGGAGATAGGAGTGCCATACCCTAGAAGCTTTTCTCGCCAAGTGGTGTAGCGAGGAAGATTGGGAGTCTTGCATTGTAAACTCTTCTCGATAGCTTGCGGAGGAAGGCTGGGTCCCTTGTACCAAAAGCCGTTCGCTGTGATATGCGGTCGGGTCTATGGCCGATTCTGGCTTCCTTCCGAACTATCCGGAATTTACCCATACAAGAGCCAAAACTTGGTGTAGGCCATACCTTGTCTGAAGATATCCTGTTGGTCATGCACACCGCTTGTCCTTCTGCTGGCCTGATCACTGTTGCTGTAAAGATTGCGCAACTGATGCAGATCTTCATGTTGATGATTAATCCGGAATTCCCTTTGCATTCAAACCAAGTGTTGCCGGTAGTGAATAGTTGACGGATATTTCCCTTCGGTTTGGCTGAACTTCCAGGTATTTGGAATTCTCATTGATTCTGGGCAGTCGTGAACTTATCCAAGTATTCTTCACAAGCCTTGTTCACAATGCCCAGAAAATTTTGTATATGCACCGGTGAATTCCAAAATATGCGTTGAAATTTGTATCCACATACCAGAGTTCTGTTGTTGCTCTCGGCACATTCACATTCCTGTAGCATGTCTTCTGTGGATAATAAATGATTCTTGAGTCCATTGAGAAAGACTCAGGGTTCACCCCACTGGCTGAAGTAATCTTTGTGTCGAGGACGGAATAATTTGTCCCTATTGATGTCCATTTCCGACAGCTCATCTGACTGTTCCTTAGGTGTGGCCTGTTCTGCAACAAACTCTTTCAGGGATATTCTGGCCTTGTTGGTTGCACTCAGATTCTACCTCTGACCCATTCTTCACTTGGTAACTCTGGGGTTGCTGTTCTGAATATCAGGCAGTTGACTTGGCTTGACTCTTACTTATTTGGATTATTGGGTATTATCCGGGTTGTGCTCTGGTCTTCTTAGGCGGCCCTTGCGGATGGATCCAGTCGGAGCAAAAGAACGGAACCGACAAAAGAAGCAAAACCGCGAAAAACCAAAAAGCAAATAAAGCTCAAATTTGCGGCCCTTACACATGTGGCCGAAGATTCACTAGTATAACTAGTATAGCGCACTCGATGTACCTCTAAGGATTTAGAAGCAAAACCACACAATGCTCCTGGTAGCAATTGGGGTCAAGCTCCTACTACTTCCTTAGGGAACATCAGACTCGACGCATGACCATAGCCAAAGTGGCTTAGTCAACGATCCTAAGGTTGTCAGGGAAAAGATGGAATTAATAAGCGTTTCCCAAAGGAAACTAGATTTGAGAAGAGAAATGCCATGGTTAGCAAGCAAGGTGGGGATATCTGGTTTACCTAGGGGTTCAGGGCTCACGGGTCATTGCCTGGTGCGGACATTTCCCACCGGAGGCAAAGGCCACGAGAGTTAAGGTCTGATGGAGCCAAAAGCCTATGGGGTTGCCTTATGATCAATAGTAGCCGTGCCTGTCTGGCAAAGATGGTTGACCTCCATTTGGGCTTTCTACTGATCAAGAGGCAATGAAGTCTGGTTGGGGTAACCTACAGTCAGCCTAGCTCTGATACCATCCGTTGTGGCACCCCGCCTGATTACCACTGTAGCCAGACGGTCGCCGCACACACCAGCCCAGGAAATCACACTGGCGTGTGCCTTTACAACAAGTATCATGAACACAGACATTTCTATATTAATGGATATATAAGTCTTACACGATATATACAAGGGTGATGGCAGCGGAAAAGCTCTATCTAAGGCAGCATGGTCTTGGTGCGGCTCCAATCCACAGGGATCTGACTGGGTTACTCTTCTAGCCCGAGAACACTCCGGCTCCTCGCTAGCGGACGTCGAATCCTTAGGTGAACCTGGCCACATTGAAGGCCGCTGTGTACTTTTGAATGTACTCGCAAGCAAACCAAACCAACATATACACCAAGCAATGCAATCCATGGCATTCAAGCATGCACTTGTTATCTTAACAGTATTAACTATTATGTTATGACAGGATTATCTAGCAAGATTAATCATCTAGCAGCATTAATCATCATGTCATAGCAGGATTATCTAGTATCATTATTACGGATCATGTCCTAACAATATTATCTAGCATGTACACTATCAAAGTAACTACAGTATGACGAAGATAAAGCGTATCAAGTAATTTAATCCATATTCCGAATAATCTTAGGATCCAATCCAAACCTTTTGGTCATACGACCGTTTCTCTCTTAGCCATCCCATGGCTAACATCTCATATTCCTGACATCATCAGATGTCCATGCATCTGAACTGCAAGTCTGACAAACCTTACCTTACTCTGGTTCATTATTAACATCATATGGTTTGTTCCTCCAGACTCGACACAGACCAAATAGTGTGACCTAGTACGAACTGTGTCCCATGACCGAGGACGCGGCTATTCGAATAGATTTACACTCTGTAGAGGTTGCGCACTTTACCCACACCATGGAGCTCCTGGCCTCGTACTTTAGTACATGTTCCCATTCGGGTGGACCGGGGCTGCTCCAACAAAACATGTCTATTGCCTAGCACTCTTACGGTACCACCGACAATCATACCCTCCCAGGGTCATGTCCTGGGTGGCCCCTGTGTCACCCCGTGACACCTACCACCGTCGTGGCCAAACAAAACTGTCCCAAACGGGGACCTGTGCACATAAACCAAACTGGGCTCACAAGATTATCGCCGCCTACCGGGCCAGGGTAGCACGCACGCATAATCCTCCCTATTTTGGTGGTACCGACAAGAGACAAGACAATAGACTAAGTCAGGTCCGTCCCATACCGGCAAATGTGGTTGCACTCGATGAGCTCGGTTCGGTGGCACTATGACTCGATCCAGCCGACGGAGGAGATTGTTATCATTAAGTCACATTCTTTATTATTGCAATAACAGTAACAAAGCATGATGTAACAATTATGAAAACATAACAACCTATCTCCATAAAATATCACAACGAGTCATTCGTCAAACAATATTTAAATGGCAAGTTATTACTTTACAAGTTCTGGCTGTAAGTTACGACCATCTGAACCCTTGCATGAAACAGGCAAATAAACCCGTAGCCACCAGAACGGTCTTTACAACTCAGATCTTGGACGTTACCGAAATAACTCAACCCTGGCTCAAGACGGCTGAAAAGCAGCTCAGAGCATGAGACGGTGTTGATAAAAAGAGTGTAGCGGTTCCCTAAGACGGTCGAAGAACAACTCAGAGCATAGGGTCACCGCTACAGAAAGAAATTCAACAGCTGCCTGAGACGGCCGAAAAACAGCTCAGAACATGGCCAGTTGTTGAAAAGATAACATAAAGTCGGCATCCACCCCGAACCACCGGAAGCAGCTTAGAACACAGGCATGTTGCCGTCACCAAAGAAAGGCAGGCAAGGGTTCATTAGCGTCACATACAGCTCATCACTACGCATAAGAGCATAAGCATATCAATTTACACACGCAAGAATAACACAGAGCAATACTTTAGGGCATATATCAGATGGTCGGCTTGCCTGGGGGTCGAGGAATGCTCCGGGAAGAAGTGCGGGACGCTCGCGGAAAAACTTCGCCGGAAATGGTTCTCTCTCAAAGGGGGCTGAATAAGGGTAGGGGCAAAATGGTCATTTTCATAGTGTGAAGACATTATGAAAATGATGCCATCGGAATGGGCTCGATGAACTGAAGACGTGGGCGTTGGATTCACCTGAATCAGAGTTGTGAGCGAAAAGATGTGATGGTTATACTGGCAGGGACCTTGCTGTAATATAAATAATTACATTCGGGTCCTCAGCAGTTTTTTCTGCGGAAAAGATTAAAACGAACTGTGCATCTGGGCTGCACGGGCCGAAACTGTTGGAGCTTGCTGGGCCGCGAGGCTGCGGCGGTTGCTGGGCCGGCCCACCTGCGCCGCTGCTCCGTTTTAAAATAAACGGAGGGAGGCTGAGCCGCTGACGAAGGGGCCCCACTGGCAGGGTCGCCTCCTTCCTCGCGCGCGCTGACCAGAGGAACAGAGGCGGCATCGGCCGGTGATTGCCAGCGCCACCGACCACCGTTTGCGACGCCCGGCACATGGGCGTGCTCAGGACAGCGAGCAGCATCCATCCATGTAACTCACGGGTGCCGGGGTGCTCGGAAGCGGGCGGGACGCCGGCCGCAGCGGACGGCGGCGCTGGTGAGATCGGGCCCGAGGCCACGGGCATCCCCGGAGCAAAAAGGAGCGGGGGCGGTGCCACGATGGTGGTGATGGTCTTCCGGTGGAGCTGGAGGAGCAAGGGAGGCTCGGGTGAGAAGAATTTAAGCGTGGACGGGCGGCGGCCATGGCGGCAGTGCGGAGCGAGGAGGGATCCCCGAGCTTGGTTGAGTGAAGGGGCGGAGCTCTAGGAGGGCGGAGAGGGGCTGGTGAGCTCGAGGGACTCGGGAGCGGCCTATTTATAGGCGGGGGAGCTCGCCGGATAAGCTCGGCCGCCGTGGCTGGCTTATCCGCGCACTGGAGCTTGAGGGTGGCGTGGCTGGCTGCGGGCGTCGGGCGACTTCGCGGGGAGAGGAGAGGTCTTGGGAACGCTCGAGAGAGCTCGAGGGAGAAGAGGACAGAGAGGAAGGCGACGACGGCGGTCACGGGCGGGACAGTGCATTGGCGGGGCTCGCCGTGGCGTGAGGAGGAAGGGAGAGGAGGGGGAAGGTGCGGGAGAAGGGGCACGCGGCCACCGCGGAGTCGGTGGACATGCCTAGACGAGCCATGGCCGGCTGGAGCCCGCTGTACGTCGCGGTTCATCGCGCAGAGCGCCGTTTTGGCGTGGCCACTGCGTGGTCACCACGGGTACCGCGTGTTCGCGGCGTCCAGAGACTGCCAGGCCTTGTCAAATAGATGCATTAATATCTTTGGAGTTGACCTGT
The DNA here is from genome assembly GCA_039707655.1 of Elymus sibiricus. Classification (NCBI taxonomy): domain Eukaryota; kingdom Viridiplantae; phylum Streptophyta; class Magnoliopsida; order Poales; family Poaceae; genus Elymus; species Elymus sibiricus. The sequence goes on from CM077668.1 coordinate 72,920,012, forward strand.
CGAGGTTTGGATGGAAGTGAAGGCAAAGATTTGACTGATGTGATTAGACCTAGGTTTTGAACAGGAACTTTGGTGGAATCTTGTGGAGAATTGGATGAGGGTATGGAGCTGAACCTTTGTCATAATGAAATGTGGTAGGAAGGAGTAGATGCTGGAAAAATTTGAAGCCATTTGGACCTCATTTGCATATACTTCCTTTGTAATGCAATATTTGGTCCAGAAACTAGATCAGGATGTTGTGCTCAATTGGCTTGATGAAATAAGCTGAATTTTGGTGGAGGGGAGTTATTTGGATGCATGGAGGTACTGGCAAAATTTCAGCTCACTTGGAAATGCCAAAGTGGTACTTCCTTCACAAAGCTTTCTGCTGGACAGAAACTAGATGGAATTTTTGGGAGAAATTGGCTGAGTAAAATGATGTGAATTTTGGCATACTCACATCATATAGGGAATGTGAGGTCCTGGATTAATTTCAAGATTTTTGAAGCAATATAAAATATAGTTGCTTCACAACCTCAAAATTGATCCAGAAACAAGAACTAGATGATGTGCTCAAAATTTGAACTATGGAATTTGGGATCTTGATGGCAATGGTGAATATATGGATAGGAGAAGCTCCACAAATTATTTGGGATTTTTCCTGGCTACCAAAATGGTAGTTTCTTTGGAAAGTGCCCAAATTGCAATATTGGCTTTAAATAGGAAAAGGCAATTTCCCTTATTTAATTATGGCCAATATTTTTATGGGAGCTCAATATGATCACAAAGAATATCTCCACAAGTTTTCATGAACTTTGGAGATGGATAGATATTTTCTTGGATTTAATTCCTTTAACTGGCAGAAAAAGGAATTAATTTTAAATGAAAAATATTGCAAATGACTTGGCAATATTTTTGCATATCCAGGGTTTATAGAGATAGGATGATTACTGGGAAAAGTTTGGGAGGCAACATATCAAAGGAACTTGAGGTTCCTTTGTAACGGAAGGAATTAGGGTTTCCCTTCCGGTGATTCGGAAGGTAGGGTTTCGGGGGCTAAGTCCTGAGAATAAATCTTGGGTGGAAAAGTTGGACGGGAGAGAATCTCTGGTTGGATAGGAAAGGCAAGGCTAAATGACCATCTTCACATACCTAAAGGCAAGAGAAAATCCAATAACTCCGAAAAAAAAGACGGGAGTCAAATCCCGCGAAGGAAAAATCAGGGAGCGAAAACCAGGGTGTTACAGTAGTTTGTAACATCCCAAAATTCTAAATTTTGGAATGTTATATTAAATAAGTGATTGTGATTGTTTGTGTGATTGATTGTGTGAAATTCAGTGAAATTTGAAACTTTTTGAAAGTTAAATGAGAGGGAATAAAAGAACTTTCCCAAAACTTTCACTCTTTGCATATGATCCCTGATGACCCACAAGTATAGGGGATCAATCATAGTCCTTTCGATAAGTAAGAGTGTCGAACCCAACGAGGAGTAGACTGAAATGACAAGCGGTTTTCAGCAAGGTATTCTCTGCAATTACTGAAATTGTAGGTAAAAGTGCACCAAAATCATACAAAACTATAAAAAACATGGCATGAATACTTCATAAATTATAGATACGTTGGAGACGTATCAGCATCCCGAAGCTTAATTCCTGCTCATCCTCGAGTAGGTAAATGATAAAAGAAATAATTTATGAAGTGTGAATGCTAGCATAGTGCATAAGTTTGATCAATGATAATTTCAATCACTTTTCCTAGCATCATAATAGCAACTTTTTCTCATAAAAGTCATCATGATAAAGTTGCAATTAAAAACAGAAATTTTGATGTGGAATGCTACCTATCATTATCATCATATAATCTTTTCTTTTGTTGCATGGACATTGGACTTGAATGATTCAAAGCAAGATCATTATTATAACAGCAATATTTATTATCATAAAACTTCTCATGAGCAAGTAACAATTCATCACAACAATGAAGTATAAGGCATAAACCTTCTTGGAAACTAACAAACTATTCTAGTCAACAATGCAATTGCAATTCATCATATTTTCAGGAAGGGTCTCATGTAGGAGCTTTTTAGCAAGTCCACATACTCAACCATCATTTAGTCTTCCATGAATGCTAACACTCACGACATATATATGGAGCAAAAGTTTCAACCAGACACATAGAAAGATAGGGGCTTGTTATTTCGCCTCCCAACTTATTCACCTCAAGGGTGATGTCAACAATAATAACTCATGACCACTCATATCCAACTGGATATATGTGCCTAGATCTTTCCCCACCACATGATGCTTGCAAAAGAGAAAAATAAAAAGGAAGTAGAGGAGAACACTATTGACTCTTGCATAAAAAGTAAATACAGAAAAGTAAAAGATAGGCCCTTCGCAAAGGGAAGAAGAGGTTGTCATGCGCTTTTTGTTATTGGATGCACAAGCCCTTAATGCAAAGGAACGTCACGTTATATTGCCCCTTGTGATAGCAACCTTTATTATGCAGTCCGTCGCTTTGATTTCTTTACCATCACAAGTTCGTACAATGCTTATTTCCCTTACAATAAAAGTTCAGACATATTTAGAGGCAATTTTTATTGCTTTTTGCACCGATGACAACTTACTTGAAGGATCTTGTTCAATCCATAGGTAGATATGGTGGACACTCATGGGAAGAAACTGGGTTTAAGGGTTTTGGATGCACAAGTAGTATCTTTACTTGGTGCGGATTTTTGGCTAGCAAAGATATTGGGCAAGCACCACATGTTGGAGGATCTATAACAATATAACTTCTATGTGAATATGAACAAACATAATTCATTATGTTGTCTTCCTTGTCCAATGTCAACACTTTGACAAAAAATACTTAATGGGGGCTCACAATCGTAAAAAACGTCCAAGATAGTATATTTGCATGTGAATCTTCTCTTCCCTTATTAACTTTTTCATGAATTGCATCATTGACCAATGCTATGCTTGTTAACCTCCAATAAATTTTACCACTTATACTTTTCTTTATGTAATGTCATTACTTTCCATAAGATTAGCATATGATCTCTTTCATTATTTTCATTGCAAGGAATCACACTTATCATATCCAATGATCTATATGAAAGTTTTTATTATATACCTCTCGAATATTCATCATCTAGGGACCGAATTCATATCTTGTGCAAATTACCATTACTATTATTAACTCTCAAAAAGATATAAGTGAAGCATGAGAATTAATGACAGACTACTCCAAAATATATAAGCGAAGATCAATGAGTAGTGAAACAATTAAGTAGCTATGTGAGGACTCTCTCTTATTTAAAAAATTTCAGATCTTGATATTTTATTCAAACAGCAAGCAAAACAAAGACACAACCAAGTATAGCACACATTATGTGAACGAGTAAAAACTTGGGTTCAATCGAGACTAACCGATAGTTGATGAAGAAAAGTGATGGGATGCCTACCGGGGCATCCCCAAGCTTGAATGCTTGATACTTCTTGGAATATTAACTTGGGGAGCCTTGGGATCCCCAAGCTTGAACTCTTGTGTCTCGTTAATTCTTCTCATATAGTAGTTTCAATAAGTTTCAAAAACTTCATCCACACAAAACTTGACAAGAACTTGTGAGATATGTTAGTATAAATTCACTCAAAGCCTTGACATTCTATACTGTAGAAAATCACTAAAATTATAATTAAACATCGAATACTAAATGCCTCTGCATATTTAATACTCCTATCCTCAAATAGATTCATTAAACAAGCCAACATATGCAAACAATGCAAACATAACAGCAATCTGCCTAAACAGGACAGTCTGTAAGGATAATTAAGAATCCATACTTAGATAACTCAAAAAATTCTGAAAATTTACCACACTGGAAATAATTTATCAAAGTTGACTGTATCAAAATTTCAAGATTTTATCACATTCTGACATTTCTAGGCAATTTAATCAATAGCAGCAAACTTTCTGTTTTGAAACAGCAACTCATGAACTTGCATACTGAGCATGGTAAAGACTATACTTGACATTTTTATTGAAATAAAAGATACAAAACATGACTCTAAGTAACAGCAAGCGAACACAAACAAAATAAAATGATGCTCCAAGCAAAACACATATCATGTGACGAATAAAAATATAGCTCCGAGTAAGGTTACCGATGGATTAAGACGAAAGAGGGGATGCCTTCCGGGGCATCCCCAAGCTTAGATGCTTGGGTCTTCCTTGAATATTACCGTGGGGTGCCTTGGGCATCCCCAAGCTTAGGGTCTTGCCACTCCTTATTCCTTCATCCATCGTCATTTCACCCAAAGCTTGAAAACTTCAATCACACAAAACTTAACGGAACTTCGTGAGAACGGTTAGTATGATAAATAATAAACCATCACTTAGGTACTGTCCAAGACAAGATTCACAATTGTTACCATATAATTCCTACTGTATTCTATCATTTTCACAATTTATATCTCATAATATAAGCTATGGAAACATTAAAAAAAGCAAACTATGCATTGAAAACAGAATCTGTCAAAAACAGAACAGTCTGTAATGATCTGAGCAACTACCATACTTCTGGAACTCTTAAAATTCTGAAAACTTAGGACAACGTCAACAATTTGCATATAAATACTGTGTAAAAATTTCAGAATTTTTTGACGCTCCAGTAAAATCTGGGAAATTAAACACTGGAGGCAAAATTTTCTGTTTTTGCACAGAATTGAATCAACAAGTATCCACACTATCCCAAAGGTTTTACTTGGCACTTTATTGAAAGAAAAAACATATAAAACATGATTAATACAGTAGCTTAATCATGTGAACACACTAAAACAGAAAGGATACATATTGGGTTGCCTACCAACAAGAGCTTTCCTTTAAAACCTTTTAGCTAGGCATGATAATTTTGAATGATGCTCACAGAGAAGTAAAGAATTGAAACGTAAAGGGAGCATCAAGAGAAATATATCAAACACATTTAAGCCTAACCTACTTCCTATGCATAGGGATTTTGTGAGCTAATAGTTTATGGGAGCAAGAATCAACTAGCATAGGAAGGCAAAACAAGCATAACTTCAAAACTTTCAACACATAGAGAGGAAACTTGATATTATGGCAACACCTACAAGCATATGACCCTCTCTCATAATAATTTTCAGTAGCATCATGAAGAAATTCAACAATATATCCATCACATAAAGCATTCTTGTCATGATACGTAAGCATAGAATTTTTATTACTCTCCACACAAGCAATTTTCCTCTCGTTCATAATAGTGGGAGCAAACTCAACAAAATAACTATCGTGAGATACTTGATTGGCATAATCCAATTGAAAATTAAAATCATGATGACAAGTTTCATAGTTATCAATATTATTAATGGCAAAAATACAAATACGTGTCATGTCCCCTTCTGTCACTGGGATTGAGCACCGCAAGATTGAACCCATCACATAGCACCTCTCCCATTGCAAGACAAATCAATCTAGTAGGCCAAACTAAATCGATAGATCGGAGAGAAATACAAAGCTATAATAATCATTGATGTCTACTACACAACTTATTCTTGTAGACTCGTGTTGGGCCTCCAAGCGCAGAGTTTTGTAGGACAGTAGCAATTTTCCCTCAAGTGGATGACCTAAGGTTTATCAATCCATGGGAGGCGTAGGTTGAAGATGATATCTCTCAAACAACCCTGCAACCAAATACAAGAAATCTCTTGTGTCCCCAACACACCCAATACAATGGTAAGTTGTTTAGGTGCACTAGTTCGGCGAAGAGATGGTGATAAAAGTGTAGTATGGATAGTAGATATAGGTTTTTGTAATCTGAAAATATAAAAACAGCAAGGTAACGAAAAGTAAACGGGCATAAAAATGGTATTGCAATGCTTAGAAACAAGGCCTAGGGTTCATACTTTCACTAGTGCGATCTCCCAACATTGTTGACATAGTTGAATCATATGTAAATCCCTCACGTGCGACAAAGAGTTCACTCCAAAGTCACAAATAGCGGAGAACAAACGAAGAAATTGTTGTAGGGTACGAAACCACCTCAAAGTTATCCTTCCCGTTCAATCTTATGAGCCATCCCCATTAATTGTCATGAACAGCCCTAGAGTTCGTAGTAGAATAACACCTTAAGATACACATCAACCAAAACCCTAATGTCACCTAGGCACTCCAATGTCATCACGAGTACCCACGGGTTTGATTATACGATATGCATCACCCAATCTCAGATTCATCTATTCAAACCAACACAAAGAACTTCAAAGAGTGCCCCAAAGTTTCTACCGGAAAGTCAAGACGAAAACGTGTTCCAACCCTTATGCATAAATCCCCAAGGTCACGGAACCCGCAAGTTGATCACCAAAACATACATCAAGTGACTCAAGTGAATATCCCATTGTCACCATAGATATCCATATGCAAGACATACATCAAGTGTTCTCAAATCCTTAAAGACTCAATCCGATAAGAAAACTTCAAAGGGAAAACTCAATTCATCACAAGAAGATAGAGAGGGGAAAACTCCATATGATTCATCTATATCAAGAAAGCTCACGATACATCAAGATCGTGCCATCTCAAGACCACGAGAGAGAGATAAAACACATAGCTACTGGTACAAACCCTCAGCCCCGAGGGTGAACTACTCCCTCCTCGTCATGGAGACTGCCGGGATGATGAAGATGGCCTCTGGTGATGATTCCCCCATCCGGCAGGGTGCCGGAAAAGGGCTGTAGATTAGATCGTGGAGGTACAGAGGCTTGCGGTGGCGTAAAAACTCATCTAGGTTAACTTTCAGGGGTTTCTGAATATATATGATTTTTTGGCGTTGGAATCACGCGAAGAAGGGCCACAGGGGGCCTACGAGGCACCAGGGCGCGCTTGGGGGGGTGGCGCGCCCTGGTGGCTCGTGGGGCCCCTATGGGTCTTCTGGCCACCTCCCGAAGCTTCTAGTGTCTCTTATGTTCCAGAAAAAATCGTCAAAAAGTTTCACTGCATTTGGACTTCATTTGATATGGATTTTTTGGAAAACCAAAAACAAGCAGAAAACAGCAACTGGCACTGGGCACTAGGTCAATATGTTAGTCCATGAAAATCATATAAAAGCCATATAAAATTGCACCAAAATCATACAAAACTATAATAAACATGGCATGAATACTTCATAAATTATAGATACGTTGGAGACGTATCAATCATGCATAAAAGAGTTCAGAGAAGACTCAAATATTTCTCATGAATAATCTGATCATAAACTCACAATTCATCGGATCCCAACAAACACACCATAAAAGAAGATTACATCGGATAGAACTCCAACAACATCGAGGAGAACATGGTATTGAAGATCAAAGAGAGAGAAGAAGCCATCTAGCTACTAGCTATGGACCCGTAGGTCTGTGGTAAACTACTCACACATCATCGGAAGGGCAGCAAGGTTGATGAAGAAGCCCTCCATGATCGATTCCCCCTCCGGCAGAGTACCGGAAAAGGCCTCCAGATGGGATCGCAGAAGAACAGAGGCTTGCGGCTATGGAAAGGTTTTCTCTTCTGTCTCTCAGGTATATTGGGAATATTTGGGAATTTATAGCGCTGGAATTAGGTCAGGAGGGGCAACGAGGGGCCCACAAGCCTGGAGGGCACGCCCTACCCCCTGGACGCGCCCTCCAGGCTTGTCACCTCCTCGTGGATCTTCTGGTCTTCTCCCGAAGCTTCGTGGGTCTCTTCTAGTCCAGAAAAAATTAATCCAAAGTTTTTTTCTCGTTTGGACACTTTTTGATAATGATTTTCTAAAAAGGCAAAACAAGCAGAAAACAGCAACTGGCACTGGGCACTGGGTTAATAGGTTAGTCCCAAAAAATGATATATAATGGCATATAATTGCATATAAAACATCCAAGATTGATACTATAATAGCATGGAACAATACAAAATTATAGATACATTGGAGACGTATCAGGCCCCACAAGCTCGGGGAGCACTCCCAGGGGGTAGGGCACGCCGCCCTGGCTTGTGGCTTCCTAGTGGGCCCCCTCCTGTTGATTCTTTTGCCAGTATTTTTTATATATTCCAAAATAATTCTCTGTAAATTTTCAGGTCATTTGGAGTTGTACAGAATAGCTATCTCTGTTTCACCCCTTTTCGGTCCAGAATTCTAACTGCCGGCAATCTCCCTCTTCATGTGAATCTTGCAAAATAAGAGAGAAAAGGCATAAGAATTGTACCATAAAGTGAAATAATGATCAAAAACATAATAATTATCAATAAGAAATCATGATGCAAATTGGACGTATCAACTCCCCCAAGCTTAGACCTCGCTTGTCCTCAAGCGAAAGCCGAAATCGATAATCATGACCACATGTTTAGAGAGAGAGGCATCGATAAAAATAAAATACGGACATGGAGCATCATTATGTTTATTATTACTGCAATATCATCATAAAACTTCTCATGAAAAAGTGACAATTCATCCACAAGTTAAAGTATGAACCATAAACCAAATTGAAAACTAACAAACTATGATCTCAGTCACTGAAGCAATTGCAATTCATCATATTATCAGAAAGAGTCTATGTAAGAGCTTTGTTTAGCAAGTTCACATACTCAACTATCATTTAGTCTTCTATGATTGCTGACACTCACGACATACTTATGGAGCAAAAGTTTCAGTCAGACACATAGAAAGATAGGGGCTTATAATTTCGCCTCCCAACGTATTTACCTCAAGGGTAATGTCAACAATAATAACTCATGATCACCTACATCCAACTGGATATATATGCCTGGATCAATCTCCACCACATGATGCTTGCTAAGAGAGAAAATAAAAATGGAATAGAGGAGAGTACTATTGACTCTTGCATGAAAGTAAATACATAAAGTAAAAGATAGGCCCTTCGCAGAGGGAAGCAGAGGTTGTCATGCGCTTTTTTGTTTTTGGATGTGCAACCACTTAATGTAAAGGAACGTCACTTTATATTGCCCCTTGTGATAGCGACCTTTATTATGCAGTCTGTCGCTTTTATTACTCCACCATCACAAGATCGTACAAAACTTATTTTCCCTTACAATAAAAGTTCATACATGTTTAGGAGCAATTTTTATTGCTTTGCACCGATGACAACTTACTTGAAGGATCTTATTCAATCCATAGGTAGATATAGTGGACTCTCATGGCATGAAACTAGGTTTAAGGGTTTTTGGATGCACAAGTAGTATCTCTACTTAGTACAGAATTTTGGCTAGCAAAAGATAGGGAGCAAGCACCACATGTTAGAGGGTCCAAAACAATATAACTTCTATGTGAATATAAGCAAACATAACTCATTACGTTGTCTTCCTTGTCCAACGTTGACTAATTGACATAGAATATTTGATGGGGGCTCACAATCATAAAAGATGTCCAAGATAGTGTATTTATATGTGAGACCTCTCTTCCTTTATTACTTTTTCATGAATTGCAATAATGACCAATGCTATGTTTGTCAACTTCCAACAAGTTTTATCAATTATACTTCTTTTATGTGAAGTCATCACTCCCCATGGGATTAGCATATGATCTTACTTTTTTATCTTTATTTATTTCTAAGATTGGATCATCAAAAGAAAAACACTCAACTCAAACTACTCTTTATTATATAACTCTCACACACGATTACATAGATAGATAGATCACAAAGCAAGCACTCGAAACTAAATCATGCTAAAACTTTATTCTTCTAAATCACGAAATAACTAAGGATCAAACTAAGATAGATAATGATGATAAAAAGTGATGATGATACGATAGCGGGGCACCACCCCCAAGCTTGGCACAAGCCAAGGGTGGTGCCCATACCCCTGTACTCAAATCTCTTTCTTGGGTGATGGTGGTGATGAAGTGGTGGGCTTGTCCTTCAAAATACTTAATAAGATATCCTTCAAACTCTGGACCTCCCGAAGCAACTGCTGAATTGCGGTGGCGTTCTTTTGCACTTCAACCATAATATGTTTATTTTCCGGCCACCATGATCCCTTTCCTGCATCATTCTCACTTGGATGAGAAATATCCCAATTGGAAGGTATGTGCATGCGGGGAGTGTTCTCAACCCCATAATTGTGGACCAAATTATGAAAATTGTTCCGATGTAACCTGTGTAAGGGTCTCCTAGGAGGAAGCCCTTCTTGTACCTCTGGACTCACATGGCTTGTAGTGCTTCTTATGGCTTGAGGAGGATTTGGAGTCGTGGAGATGCCGGCAAGTGTACCCCTCTCGGAGGCCAGGGGTGGACTTCCAGCGAGTCTCCATCATCTTCTTCCATGGTAACCTCCTCCTCCTCCTCTCTCCTGAGTTCCATCTGTAGCAACCAAGCATTGTCTCCCACGTTATTGGAGGAAGCGGAAGACATGATGCACGGCCTCGAAAATCTGACAGGAAACAGCATGAAACAAGAACAGAGAAGTAACTTGTGATACGGTGGTCAAAACACCCGTGAGTATATATAATGAACTTTTCCCGTGCAGAACAAGTAATATGGAAGAAAAACGGAGTCAGGAAAGTCCACAAGGGCGCCACAAGCCTGGTAGGCGCGCCCCCCAGGCTTGTCGCCTCCTCGTGCACTTTTCAGACTGTTTATTATTTTCCTAATTTTTTATATATTCCAAAATGGACAGAAAGTACTTTTATGGAAGTTTTGAAGTCGGTTTACTTACCGTACCACATACCTACTCCTTTTCAGGCTTCTGAGCATTCCGGAAGGTTTCCTCTATGTGCTCTTCCGGTGTCATTGTTTGAATAATATTAGTTTCAACATTAATGGGCGTACCTGAGATATAATGTTTAATTCTTTGCACATTAACCACTCTCGGATTATTGCCTTCGGAGTTGTTTATTTTGATGGCTCCAGAGCGATAAACTTCTTCGATGATGTATGGTCCTTCCCATTTAGAGAGAAGTTTTCCTGCAAAAAATCTTAAACGGGAATTGTATAATAGAACATGATCACCTACTTTGAATTCCCATTTTTGAATTCTCTTATCATGCCATCTTTTAACTTTTTCTTTAAACAACTTGGCATTTTCATAAGCTTGGGTTCTCCATTCATCTAAAGAACTAATATCAAATAACCTCTTTTCACCAGCAAGTTTAAAATCATAGTTGAGTTCTTTAATTGGCCAACATGCTTTATGTTCTAACTCAAGAGGTAAATGACATGCTTTTCCATAAACCATTTTATATGGAGACATACCCATAGGATTTTTATAAGCAGTTCTGTAAGCCCATAGTGCATCATCTAGTTTCTTAGACCAATTCTTTCTGGATCTATTAACAGTCTTTTGCAAAATCAATTTTATTTCTCTATTAGTTAATTCAACTTGACCACTTGACTGAGGATGATAAGGAGATGCAATTCTATGATTGACATCATATTTAGCAAGCAATTTACGGAAAGCACCATGAATGAAATGTGAACCACCATCAGTCATTAAATATCTAGGGACTCCAAACCTCGGGAATATAACTTCTTTAAGCATTTTAATGGAAGTGTTATGATCAGCACTACTAGTTGGAATAGCTTCTACCCACTTAGTAACGTAATCAACAGCAACTAAAATATGAGTATACCCATTGGATTTAGGAAAAGGTCCCATATAATCAAAACCCCAAACATCAAATGGTTCAATAACAAGTGAATAATTCATAGGCATTTCCTGACGTCTACCAACATTACCAATTCTTTGACATTCATCACAAGAAAGGACAAACTTACGTGCATCTTTGAAAAGAGTAGGCCAATAAAAACCAGATTGTAATACCTTGTGTGCAGTTCGGTCTCCCGCATGGTATCCTCCATATGCCTCGGAGTGACACTTACGTAGGATTTGTTCCTGTTCATGCTCAGGTACACAATGTCTAATAATACCATCTACTCCTTCTTTATATAAGTGTGGGTCATCCCAAAAGTAATGTCTTAAATAAAAGAAGAACTTTTTTCTTTTGTTGGTATGTGAAACTAGGTGGTGTATATTTAGCAACAATGTAATTATCATAGTCTACATACCATGGAGTATTACGATAAGCATTTGTCACAGCTAATTGTTCATCAGGAAAATCATCATTAATAGGTAGTGGGTCATCAAGAACATTTTCCATTCTAGAAAAATTAGCAGCTACGGGATTCTCAGCTCCCTTTCTATCAACAATATGCAAATCAAATTCTTGTAGTAAAAGAACCCACCTAATAAGTCTAGGTTTAGCATCTTTCTTTTCCATAAGGTATTTAATAGCAGCATGATCAGTGTGAATAGTAACTTTGGAATCAACAATGTAAGATCTGAATTTATCACATGCAAACACAACTGCTAAAAATTCTTTCTCAGTAGTAGCATAATTTCTTTGAGCACTGTCTAGAGTTTTACTAGCATAATGGATAACATTTAATTTCTTATCAACTCTTTCTCCTAGAACATGACCAACAGCATAACCACTAGCATCACACATAATTTCAAAGGGTAGGTTCCAATCAGGTGGTTAAACAATAGGTGCAGAAATTAAGGCTTTCTTAAGTATTTCAAAGGCTTCTACGCAATCATCATCAAAAGCAAATGGAACATCTTTTTGCAAGAGATTAGTAAGAGGCCTAGAAATTTTAGAGAAGTCTTTTATAAACCTTCTATAGAAGCCAGCATGACCGAGGAAACTTCTTATACCTTTGATATCTTTAGGACATGGCATTTTCTCAATAGCATCAACTTTAGGTTTATCAACTTTAACACATCTTTCAGAAATTTTATGCCCAAGGACTATACCTTCATTCACCATAAAGTGGCACTTCTCCCAATTCAAGATAAGATTAGTTTCTTCACATCTCTGCAAAACTCGATCAAGGTTGCTCAACCAATCATCAAAAGAAGTTCCATAAATGGAGAAACCATCCATGAAAACCTCAACAATCTTTTCACAAAAGTCAGAGAATATAGCAGTCATACATCTTCAAAAGGTAGTAGGTGCATTACATAAACCAAAAGGCATACGACGATAAGCATAAGTTCCAAAAGGACAAGTAAAGGTGGTTTTCTCTTGATCTTTAGGTGAAACGGGTATTTGAGAGAAACCAGAATAACCATCTAGGAAGCAAAAGTGTGTATGCTTAGACAATCTTTCTAACATTTGATCAATAAAAGGCAAGGGATAATGATCTTTCCTAGTAGCTTTATTTAATTTCCTGAAATCAATTACCATCCTATAACCAGTTACAATTCCTTGTGGGATAAGTTCATTTTTATCATTAGGCACAACGGTAATACCTCCTTTCTTAGGAACACAATGAACAGGACTTACCCACCTACTATCAGCTATGGGATAAATTATACCTGCCTCCAGAAGCTTTAATATTTCAGTTCCTACCACATCCTTCATTTTAGGATTCAGCCTTCTTTGATGATCAACAACGGGTTTAGCGTCTGGCTCCATATGAATTTTATGCTGACATAAAGTGGGACTAATGCCCTTAAGATCATCAAGAGTATATCCAATAGCAGCACGGTGCTTCTTCAGGGTTTTAAGTAATCTCTTTTCTTCATGCTATGAAAGGTTAGCACTAATAATAACAGGATATATCTTCTTTTCATCAAGATAAGCATATTTAAGTGTATCAGGTAATTGCTTTAATTCAAACACAGGATCACCCTTGGGTGGAGGTGGATCTCCCAAGGTTTAAACAGGCAAATTATGTTTAAGGATAGGTGCTTGTTTAAAGAACAGCTCATCTATTTCATTTCTTTCATTCATATGCATATCATTTTCATGGTCTAGCAAATATTGTTCTAAAGGATCAGTAGTGAAAGCGCAGGTTAACTCCCAGAGGGGGGTGAATGGGAGATTTTTAGAAATTCATCAAACTCCAAAGATTTTGACGAAAATCAGAGTGACGAAATAGAAACATGAGTGAAACTAGATCGACACAGATGTAACTAGTATGCTAAAGAAATACATACAGGTGAAGAACAAGTAGTCATACAAACAGACATGCATGAGGAAGATGAACTGAAGAAATGAAATACAACATGATGAAAGTCTTCAGTTCAAGTTCATCAGAAAAGTAGAGCACAAGTTCTTCAGCAGCGGAAATGGGTAAAGGTAAAAGGGTGAGGAATTGGAAACCGGTTGGGCCCGATGAAGACACAGCGATTTGGTAGACCAGTTCTAGTTGCTGTATCAACTGTACGTCTGGTTGAGGCGGCTGAGTCTTACCTCGGAGGACACTTACTCCTCACCGTATTCCTCTTGAGCTAAGGTCACTTAGACCTCACCCAATCACTCATGGTAAGTCTTCAAGGTAGACTTCCAAAACCTTCACAGACTTGTTCACCGGCACAATTACTCTTGGGTGCTCAGAACATGACGCCTAACCGTCTGGAAGAATGACAGTCTTCAAAGGTAATAAGTGTCGGATCACACAGATCAACTTCTTCAGTGATGCTCAGTCACATAGGCTCTGGTTGGGTTTTTCCTCACTTGGGTTCTCACAAAGTCGTCAGAGGAAGGGTTGTTCTCAAATGACAAGTGTCAAGTTCTCTCTAGAGCAGCCAACCAACTAGTGGTTGTGGGGGCGGGTATTTATAGCCAGGGGCAACCTGACATGAATTGTCATAAATGCCCTTCTCAGACATGACCGTTGTCAGGATAAGAATCCACTCGACAGCTGGCACGCGGCGCAGCAATGGTCGGAAATTAAGCTCTCAATTTCGTTGGGGTACTCTATTTCCTCATGATAGGCAGATCGCACTGGCAAAATCCTAACTCCTCAGCCTGACCAAATTCGTCAGAGACCAGATGAACTTCGTCACTGTCACTGTCAAATTCGTCAGCTGTTCCAGAGGTTTCCAAAGGCTTCACTCGAAGCGGCTGTGAAGTGTATAGGTTTGAGCATCGCTTTGAAGTATGAAATATGTTTCACCTAGACCCCCTTTGACAGTACGGTTTTTCCTATGACTCAAATAAGAATAAAAAGAACTATGAAAACAAAGTCTTCAAGCTTCAAAGTCTTCACATCAATTTCTTCAAAGGCCGCACTAAATTCTTCACTTGAAGAAATACATTTTTAGGGGTCGACTTCCGTGGTTAAACCAAGTCTCCAGGGACTATTTTCTCCTGTGTACACACACAAACTCATTAGTCCCTTAACTTCTTTGTCTTCAATACTCCAAAACCACTAAGGGGGCACTTGATGCACTTACAATCTCCCCCTTTTTGGTGATTGATGACAACTCAGTTAAGTTTTCAACGGGAATAAAAATAGTGGAAGTGTAAGTACATAATGTGAAGACATTGGTTACAAGATATTGAGGAACCCCCCCTGAAGATGTGCATATGAAGAATTTGCTCCGGATTGCAAATGCACATGGCAGGTTGAAATTGTGGAGATCTCCCCCTATATCTTGGAATCCAATCATGCATGATCATAAGATATTGAAGAATTTGAATGCATGATGACAATTTGGTGTCTGACGAATTATAACATGCATGCACATATATATATATATATATATATATATATATATATATATTTGAGGTTCAGAGCATAATCACGCATGCAAATAAAACATCGCAGAACAATGTCAGACCACCAACAGTATTTAAGTTACAACTCATCAAAGGAGCGAATCAAATGAAGAACCAAGAGTTGGAACTTAGCAAAAAAAATAGCCCGATATAAGACCCGCTTGAAGACTAACTCAAATTTCTCCCCCTTTGTCATCAGATGACCAAAAGGTGAAGAAACTAAGAACTAACGCCCCTGAAGAAAAACATCATGAAGCAGTCAAGGCAGCGCCAGCGTCGTTGTTGGGGTCGCGAGTTGAAGAAGGGCCTGCTGCAGTGTCTTCAACATCTTCATTTTCATCAGTGGCTTGTGAAGAAGACACAGAGCTTGGGACCATCGGAGGAACTTGAACCTTCTTGAACTTCTTCTTGGGCGGATTGGTCCAATCGAAGTTCATTTGGAACTCCATTTCTTCAAGTTCTTCAGGGGTCTTCAGATGTGAAAGAATGGCCCAACTCCTGTCAAAGATTTCATGCAGATAATAATGATTTTTCCAGACTGAATTTTGCGTCACAATCATATTGCCTAGAATTGCGTGGAGTTGACGCTTAACCCAGTTGTGATTCTTGTCAACTTTCTAATGAAGACTTATGAGGAGCTCACAATCAGTCATCACTTGAGGAGCATCACCTTGAGGTGTTTGCTGAGTGGCATTTGCGTCAGTGTCATGGCTTGAAGAATCATATCCTGTGGATTGAGAGATAGGCTGACGAAATTTGCCATCAAGGGGACGAACACCTTCATCAATAACAGCTTTCCCTTTGCCAAGAACTGAAGCAATTGTGCTTTGAAGAATTTCCACATCTGGCAGAAAGCTGAGATGATTTTGACTGTCAGCTTTGTAGTTGATAGAAGATCTAGTTCGGATGAATCTCATGAGCCAAGGTGCGTAAGGCTTCAAGTCAAATGGAGATTGTGCGACATTGGCCAAAGTCCTCATGAAGAAATCATGTATGTTGATAGGAATACCATGGATGATATTGAATAGCAAGTTCTTCATGATCCTCACAACTTCTTCAGTCTCAGAATTGTGGCCTTTGATAGGACTGAGGGTTTTGGCCAGAATTCGATAAACTATTCTTGGCACAAATAGTAGATTCATCACTAAGAAGGTTGTTCTTTGAGCTTCTCCTTCAGCCAATGACTTCATCAGCACTTGCATCAGATGATTGGGCAGCTCAGATTCTGCATAAATCTTTCTGGCTTCAGTGGAGGGCAAATCAACAGGAAGAGCTCAAAGCAATTCATCAGCAGGAGCCTTATAATGCGTGTTCTCACTCATCCAGTCGAGAGCCCATGAGTGAATGTCGTCAACATCACCAGATAGATGCAAGGTGGCATAAAATTGAAGAATGAGCTCTTCATTCCAATCACACACATCAGTGACGAAACTGAGTAGCCCGGCATCGTGAAGAACAGCCAGAACTGGCCGAAAGCACGGTAAGGATTCCATATCCACATGAGGAATATGGCGATACGGGAACACTTTGTTCTTGTCAAACAGCAGTGATGAATAATAGTTCATTTGAGCATTTGTCCAAAATCTTTGACGCCTGATTTTTGCAGTGTCATAAGGTGACTCGCCTATGAAAAAATTCTTCTCTTCAAAGAAGGCAGCATTGTCAAATTTTGGCCTTCTGACGCTTTTGCCAACCTTGGGCATTGAGGGCACAGGCTGAAGGTTTATCTTCTTTGGCCTCACATCAAAGATGGGTCTTGGAGAGCCCGTTGAATCATTGGGATCCGTGATGGCCAAAGATTTTGCAACTTCCTCAGCTTTTGCAAACGGAACTGTGTCAGAATCTGCTGAGGGAGCTGGTTCTTCTTGTTGCGTTGGAGGAGGTGCAACTTCTTCATCATTCATATGTTGCACAATTTCTTCAGCTGATGCAGCTGGAATTTCCTCATTGATGGTTTGAAGGGATGGTTGATGACCTTCAGAACCAGTTTCTATTTCCTCAGTGACAGCTGGAGAATGAGGTACTTGTGTGAGCGGCGTGGTGAGGGGTGAGTTCGGATGAGCGACATCCCAGAAATCATCATGTATAATAGGAGTTGAGGAACCCACATGCACGTCCTCATCAGTTTCTTCATCATTGCTTCTAGGAGAAGCATCAGTTTCATCAGTCACACGGACTGGAGGCGATGATACCTGGTGAAGTGAAGCATCTGCTTCAACTTCAATTTCTTCATCCACTTGCTCTGTGGAAGCAGCAGAGTGGGAATTCTCTTCTTCATCTTCAGGTGGGATGACATAGTCCACACCAAAGGGGATAATCTGAAGCTCTTGGGTGGATCTGGTTGGAGGCGCTGAAGAAATTGGTATGGCATCTATAGGTGCATTTGAAGACATTGGAGCCATCTTCAATTTCTTCACAGTTTCTGCGGCAGAGGGTGCTGAAGCTTTTCTCTTGATAGCTGTCGAGGTCCTCTTCGCTTCTGATGCAGAAGGAAGTGTGATTAGCTTCAAAGTTGAAGACTGTTCTGGTACTGCCGCTGAGGAGCTGGGTGGTATAATTTCATCAGACGCAACTGTTGTAGTTGCTCTGGTATTCTCTTCAGGCGCAACAGTCGCAGTTGCCCTGGCAGGTTCTTGTGGGGGAGCTAAAGAACTTGTTGGAGGTGCTTGGCCAAACTTCGCAGCCTCCCTTCGATTATGGTCATCAACAACTTTGTTTGAAGTGCTGATGAATCTGTCCTTCACTCTGCAGCAGTGCTCAGCCTGGCATTCATATTCATCAGACAGGCGCTGAATCTCAGTTTGCATTGCAACAAGTTGCTGAGGGGATATAGTGAGCATTTTATCCTTGAGCTCTTTCTGCTTCTTCTTCATCTCTTTCCTTACAAGCTTTGCCTTCTCTATTTTGTGCTTCTCATTTAGGACAAAGGCAGAAAGAACATGACTTGGTCCAGGCGGCAAATCCAAGTCGTCAAGTGGTGTATCTGGTTTCTGACACCAAATATCAATGAAGTCAAGAATCTTTTTCGGACTCAAAAATGTTGGGACTGAGGAGTTTTTGGCACGAGCGGCCTCTTCCATTCTTCTTTGAACAAATTCTGCTAGTTTATCTTCATCAGCCATTCCATGTTCATCAGCTTGAGGCAATACAGCCTTGCTCTTGGGGCTGGGCCTTGTTCCTCGGCCTGCAGTGACCTTCTTCTTCAGCAGTGGCGTGTTTGAGGAAATATGCCCTGATGCTGAGGCACTTAATGCAGCAATGGTGGCTGTTGGAAAGCCTTCAGTGCGCTGGCATGAAGCTTGCACAACTGGCGTTGACGCTCTTGCTGCAGCCCTTGAAGAACTTGTGGATGGTGGAGGTGCAGATGAAGTATGAGCAACTTGTGCCTTAGGCGCTGAAGCCTTTGAAGAAGATGGCTTGGGTTTTGAGGGCTTTGAGGAAGATTTTGGCCGTGAGGGCACTTCAGTCGAAGGTTTAGGCTTTTGAGACGGCTTCTTTTTCATGGCTTTCTTGGGCGCACTGCCACTTGAGCCTGCACCCGCATCTTGTGAAGCCTTTGAGGCCCTGTTGAACGATTCAACAACCTTTTGAGCCTGTTTCCTCCGTTTAGCATGATATTTCTCCCATTCTTTGGGAAATTCTTCACCCCTTCTGATGCTGGTTGGATCAGCAGTCTGTCCAGGAGCTAGCAGGGGCCTCTTGCATGGAGGTTTAATAGCAAAGTCCTTCATATATTTTGGTGTGACGTATCTGTAGCTTCTCCATTCATAGGCCCATCGCCTCTTGATCCTTTGCATACGCGTCTTGCGCTGCTTTTCAGTTTCTTTCCCATGAATTTCTTCATCAGGTGTGCAATATCCAGCATACAGTTCATCAAGGATCTCGAATGCTGTGTGTTCCTCTTTCCTCTTGCCTCCCTTCTGAGGCTTTTTGCCATCTGCCATTTTCTTCAACTGAGGGTTTTGAACTTTTGACGTTTCTGAAGAAGTCTGTAGATTTTCCTCAAGCAATGCTGCAAATGAATTAAGTTGATGAGAACCAAGAGATTTGTCTGTAGACATGGGTACCTGTGAACAAAATATAGTTGCGAGGAAATTGGGAAGAGTCACATGCGTTCTCAGAGATTTTCAAAAATGAAGCCCAGTTGACGAAATCGACCCTTATCGTCTCGAAGAAATTCACTAAGTGTTCTTGACTTAGATTTCAGAGCTGTACAGATTGAGACAATTGCACAACTAAGGAATCCAATCATGAAGAGTAACTTAGATGAAATAACCAAGACTGGCCAAAAGGAAGTGCTGAAGATTTGGAAAGAAGTGGTAAAAACAGCACTTGAAGAATTTGAGATGGTAAAAAGATCAAACTTGGGCAGTAAAAATAAATTTTATTTACCCCAAAGATGAACTGGACGATGAGTAGAAGGAAATCGTCAGCTCAAATCTTTCGTGCCCTAACTTGGCGACGAAAGATAGCTACGGCAGCGGCGGAGGTGAAGAAATCCGCGGCCGGCGCGAGTACGACGGCGAAGAAGTCGAGGCAGTGAAGCTCTTCCTCTCCGGCGACGATGAATTCCAGCGGCGGCGCTAGGGTTTTGAAAGCGAGAGGGGCACGAGAGTGAATGAACTAGGTTTGACGCGGTCAAGCCATTATATAGGCGCGGTGAAAACTGAGTGGTCCGAAATTTTTGGACGGATAAGCCCCTGGCTCTTCGCATTTCTGCGACACGCGTCACACATGCATTTTGCTCTTATCCACGCGTCAGGTGCGCGGGATTAAGTTACTGTGGCAACCGCCAAAAATTAGAATAGAAGATTTTAAACTGTGTTCACAATTTCTTCAGCTGTCAAGAACACAATGAAGACTTTGAACGGTGTCAAATAGAACGCACATGAAGAGATTGTGAACAGAATTGTTTGAGTTTAGCATAGAGGGGAGCGGGTGATGGTGTCCTGGACTAGGGGGTACTCATCACGTCGTATCCCAACCAGGTGGATCGGGCCGAGGACCCCCATGGTGGTTCACTAATGGGCCACTTCGGGCAATCCGTGACGTATACAAGGAAGACTCCACCAAACTTGGCGCACAAGACGAGGACCCTTCTAAACCCTAGGCCTCCGGTGCATTATATAAACCGAGGCCAGGCTAGTCAATAGATGGACTCATATTCATTAGAACAATCTCGTGGTAGATACATGTACTCTGTACTACACCCCATATGAAGACAATCAAAAGTAGGACGTAGGGTATTATCTCTTCAAGAGAGCCCGAACCTGGGTAAAATCCTGTGTCCATGTTACCATCGCTCCAAGACGCCTAGCTTAGGACCCCTATTACGAGATATGCAGGATTTAGAACCGACATTGGTGCTTTTATTGAGAGCCTGCTAGGTCATCGCCGCGGAACGATGGGATGATTAGGTGCTATTTTTTTGGTTAGATCTATTCCGTGTGAACTAGCAGAGTGACCCGCGCATTTGCGTGGCTAGATTTGTATGGTGTTGTGTTTATATTTTGTAAATTTTGTCATGTTATTAGTCATTTTGGAAACAATTGCTATTTCAGAGAAAATTTTACCCTAAATACAGGGCGCATGCACTTATTTTATTACCATTTAATAAGGTATTTGCGCCATAAAAATATTTTAAATTATTTAATAAATATAGACATTTTTAGATGAGGGTTTACCTGATTAGATGCATAATGGAGATGGAAACAAAGGGATGCATTGAATTTCAAAAGATTTTCCCATCGGATTTGATTTCATGGTTTGCTTTGTTTCTCGGAAATTGTAACAAAAATTGTATCATGTAATTTTTTAATGAAACAATTTAATGTGCTCTTGCTGCGGAAGTATGTGTTTGTTTTAATTTTTATCTTGTCTATACTATTATCATTTGGTTTGCTTGCATGGCGCGGGCTTTTGTTATTATTTTTGAGCTTATATATTGTATCATCGTTTGGTTTTCTTGTGCGATGTAAGAATCTGCTTCTCATTTATTTTATTACAATATTAGCGGATCCAAAGTATTAGGATCTTGATAGGTAACTTTTCATCCAACTCAAATCTCTTCGAAAGAATGTTTTGTGTTTGCAATCAAATAAATTTGGTAACACTTCCATCATGTAGAATGAGAGTCGATATCACACCGTAATATTTTTTTTCTATTTCCTTATTTATCAGCATTGCGAGTCAAAAAATACCCTAATTAAGTTTAGCAATATTTGTGTGTCCTACAGAGCGTAAATTCTTGGCGTATTCAATTCAATTTTCCTTTCAGTAATCAACTCAATTGATATGGAACGAAAATAGGCTTCATCAAGGAGTGATTGACACGGACGTGTTTTTTTTTTTAGGGAAACGGACGTGCTTTCAATGCATGCATGCCTGTATTGAGGTCAGTCCGATTAGCACGTATACATATTTTTTGAGAAATGATTAGCACGTATACATAGGAGTCCATCTTACGCTGCTGGCCCATATCAATGCTGCATAGGAGTCCATTGTAGGGCTCGGCCGAATCGCTAGTCCATCACATCTCCATGCCTTTGCCAAATAATTATATGTATCTATTTTTAAGTCTTAACCAATACTTTTATTGGTTCACACAAAATCAACGGACTACATAATTTAGCGTACATAGAACATGATGGCTTATTCGTCTCTTGGTTTAATACTATAATATTTTCGAACAAAGAAATTTTTATTTCATAACATTAATTGGATAATTTTTGACCAATAAATTTATTCCAGTCATTCCTTGGGATACACTTAAATATTTTTGTTTTATTAATACTTATCAGAGCCAGTAAAATATGTGGTTTAATCACCTTTGGTAAATCTGTTTTAGTTCACTTTTACAACGTCATTGTACTATGCTCCCATAGTACACAGAAGTGTCGAAGCCTATTTAATTTCTCTACGTGTATGGTTGTGCCCATAGCCAGCCCAAACCGTATCTTGTGGCCCAACACATGTTCCACCTAATTAAGTTTTCGTTGCTAAAAAAGCTAATTAATTTTTCTATTTTTGTTTCTCCTTCTGCCTTGCGTAGGTAGTAGTGTCCAGCCCAAATCGTTGCTGCTGGTTTAATAGAGTCGTACTGGATACGAACCCATCTTCCCATCGGGGTTTTTTTTCCTACTAAGTGGATTCCGATAGTTATTGGATTGGTTCTTCTTCTTTTTTTGCGTGTGTTCCTTTTTTGTCTTTTACAGAAGGATTCCAATTGTTTTTCTTTTTTGAGAATGGACATGCTTTTTATGGTTGTACCTCATACGTGTTGGATCCTAAAAAATGCACATAGAATAGATCTACGTAACTTTTTCGATCTTTTAATTTCAACCACTATACTTTAAATCAATAGATCCTATATTTTTAGCATATGTGGACGAACGTAATCGCTTATTTGTTTCTGTTTTAATAATATAATAGACTAACGACCATGATAATTTAATCTATATGGATGAACGCATTTTTCCTTATTTTCAATTTCATATATAAAATTTATTATTTATTCATCTGGTAAGATAAGAGTTTCTATCAATTGGTTGGATGTTTGTTTTAGCCTTTTAATTTTTATGATCTATTTCTTTTAGACAAACCTCTTTATTTTGGGTGTCCCGCTATTGTTCGCCAAGCCTATCTGGAGTGTGAACTGGGCCGATATGGGTGCCAGATTGGCCCATGTATAGCGTGCCTGTCTGTTGCTTTTTCTGTCTGTTTTCTAGTTCAAATTGGAATTGATTAGGTAATGATGGCATGTAAGCTTTGTAGGTGTCCTTCTCACACACGTTTGCGGTTGCACTTTTTCATAATTAGATCATGTACGTGTAAAGAGATCTAAAAAAAATATGTATGTGACACATATCATATGTTCAAAATAATGCATGTACACAATATTTGTATGTAATGCTATATCTTTACATCTGAGCCGCTTATCTCTAAACTTTAATGGTTCTTATTTGTCCCTTGTTTTAATTATATAATAGATTGTTTTCTTTGAGAATTATTGTTGCCGGATTGCTATTCTGTTCCACAGATTCATCCGAGATCGATTCGACCTCCGCGGACGCTAGGCGTCAAAAGTTCTGCAGGTCCGGGGACCGTACGGCGGCAGCATCCAAGTCGGAGCAACACGCGTCTCCAGCAACATGGCCGAGCGCTGGCCGTCCCGCACACAGTCCCAGGCCCCAAAGCAATCACGAGGAGCCTGAAACAGCCCTGCTTTGGTAGCGCATACACAGGCGATGTTTAATTTCTCCATGGCAGTATATCCGGTGGAGATCAAATTATCTTGCAAAAGTGTTCTTTTTTCATGTGGGCTAGCGCGCAGATCGAGCAAGTGCTGCACCATCACCAGCACGCCTTGGAGAACTCAAGACTCATGAGACTACTAGTACAAGTCCACGTAATGAACTTCACTCAAAAGTGCTAATGGATCATCACGCCTTCCGAGGTCTGATTGATCTACATACGAGGCCATACTAGTCCGTTTATCTTCAGGCTTTTTCACCTCGGATTTCTACGCATTGCTACCTGAAAAGGAACATCAGGTTCTGTTTTTCCTGTTATCTGTACCGTATATATTAATTTGCACACAGAATATTTTTCTGCCGTGTTGCATGATTTTTCTGTGCAGATTTTCGACAACCGGTTTGTATTTCGGCCTGCTGCCATGCGATCAACGTGGTGGTTCGGTCGGTTCCAATCCGGCCAGCTTCATGCCAGCCGGCTTCATCTGTAAATCCGGTGGAACACCGCATCCGCCAGACAAATTTGAACTACGTCATGTGGTCTCCACAACGCGTCGTCGCGCCGTCAAACCGATCTGGCTACCCAAGCCATATTTACCAGATTATTCACTTCGCATAAATTAATTATGCATCTTTTTTTCATTTTTTTTTCTTGCACTATTTTGTGTGTCCAGGTAATCGACTTCGACTGCGTCACGCAGTCTCCTCGGCGTGCCAAAGTCGTCATCCCTCCTCCGCCGACCAATTTGTGTCGTCACCTCGGCACGCCGCCTTGTGTCGGCATCGCCGCACTGTCACTTCTTCAAGGCGACGTCCAACTCGTCGACCTGCTTCGACACGTCGGCTGACGTGGGGACTCCGAAGTCACCTCGGCTGGACCGGGGCCCTCGCCTCGCTACATCGATCGTGCTGTGTCGCTACTTCGGAGTACCGAGCTCCTCGCTCGGTCACCTCGGGACGGGCTTGGGGGCTGGGACCTCGGTCAAGCCGAGGATCGTGCACCATGTCGGATCTGTCAAAGTTCGAGGGGCGTCCTCGTCCCGCCACAAGCTCAGACCGCGTCATCAACGCCGAGCACATTAACCAGCTAAGTCACTTTCATGCTCAATTTTTTATTTTTGTTCGGTTCGACCAAGCATTATATTTGTGTTAAACAAAAAGTTTTTGTTAAAAATAATGTTTGTTAAAAACAAATTCCTTTACCCAAGTTAATTGGGGGCTCTTAAATTTATACGAGCCATTTTATAATAAATGTTTTCTTCTAAGTCGTTGCAAAGTCTTTTTCTGCCACTCCTTTTTCGACTCGAGTGTATGGTCGATAGCCAGATGGCCTGGTTTCTCTCTAAAGCCGCTTGAGTCTAGTTCGCTAAACTGGCCTGAGAAGCACTCCGTCTTCGGGAAGGGAGGTTGAAGCCGAAGGCTGACCCACTTGAAGTCTAGAGATCGGATGTGTCATGTTAAAGCACGACAGAAGCTCAAATCAAGTTTAAGACCAATTTCGGATTGACACCAAAAAACTTGATTTAATTTAGACGTAAAGTTTTTATGTGAGTTTCTTTGGTTCTCTAAGCTTATGGCACTTTTAACCTATTTGTGTGTCTCCAGCATAAGTCTCGCAGTACAACGTCGGACGCCTTTAAAGCATCGGCAATATCAACGGGGGGCTGCGACTAGAGCCGAACCCACCAAAAGCCAAGGTACCCCATGGAGTCCTCGGCAAAACGTTCTCGTATATTGCTTTATATGCATCGGTTTCGAATTGTGTCTTCGGTCAATAGTTGGGTTGCCCAGCTCCTGTGCTTACTCCTTACGTTCCCGATTGTTCGGCTAAGGGTAAAGGGAGAACCACTGCGATTATACTTTCAGTTTAACTGGTCAAGTACCTCAGTGGAGAAAGCCGAAAACTGACTGTCACAATGAGCGTAAACTGGTCAGCGATCCGATGACTGTGTCAAACTATAGATCGGTAGAGGTTACCCCGTGTTAAACGATGGGCCTTTCATAAAACTGGCCGAAGTGTTAATGGCATGACCTCGGCTGACGCCGAACACTAACCGGGGGCTAGTAACTGGCCTCCCAACTTTAAGCTCCCATGACTAAGTGAAAGTTATAAAGCCTGCATATCTGATCGCCAAGTTTTCGCTAACACAACCGCCTCCGGGCACCGAGACGTCGGCTAAGGGTTGTCTTGTTAGTACAGAAACACCCCGCGTAGCATCTACAAAGGGGTGGAAGCCGACGATGGGCCACTTTCAGATTATAAACAGTCGCATCGGAGTCAAAATAACATATAGCATAAAGCTACAAATACAGCTTAAAAGCTGACTATCACAACATGTGTCGAGGGCACGGTTACATCGGGAGTCCTCGAGAGCCCAACATATCATTAGCGTTTGTATTCGATATACGAGCACTGCCTTGCGTAATCATCGTTATAAAGCCATAAATATGCATCAATTTGACTTAAAATTTTGGCCAAGCTGGGTTGCCTGGCTCCTGTGCTTACCCCCTACGTTCCCTATTGTTCGGCTAGGGGGTAAAGAGAGCACCTCTATGATTGTTACTACCGGGTCATCCGAGTTAGTACCTCAGACTGGGTGAAACCAAAAGCTAGCTGTCTTAAGAATATAATTGGTCGGCAACGACGGAAGTGAAAATTTTGGTTCATTAAGACCACCGAGTTTGGGAACTTTCCCCAAACTAAATCCTCAATATTTTCCTCCCACATTGATCGGAGGTGAGGTTTCATGATCATGGCCAACATGACAGCCTGGGAAAAGGAACTTATAAAGGAACTATTTTTCCCAGAAGATGTTTCTTACGTTAAATAATAATATAATATATCTCTCCACGTACCTTTGTTTATAAAACCGTGTGGCCGGATTGTCTTGTTTTCCGTAAACCTTTGCCCTTATAAAGGCTTTATAAAGTAGGAAAACACTCCTTGGCTACTGGCCGAGGAGGTTGAAGCCGATGGTCGGTCAACAATATTTTGTACAATGCGGATTCAAGCGTTAATGATGTAAAGTACTTGGATACATAGAATCATTACATACAAATTGTGATTAAAGTCAATTTACTCAATTAAAAGCCATTAAAGGGTTACATCGATCCCCCAATCTGGTGTTCCCACCCGACCAGGGGCTCGGGGGCTACTGCATTGACAATCCAATGCAGAAAATTTAAGAGCAAAACAGTTTCCAAGGTGATTACGATCCTCGGGTTGGTCGGCCGCACCCAACCTGAGTCTCAAGAACTATTGTGCACCGTGTTTTTGTTCCTAAGTATGATGCCGAGCTAGGACTTGATCCTCAGGCCGATTTCGTGAATCGACCCGAGTCTCAGGGGCTACTGGGATCAGCAGTTTTATATTTTCCTTCAGGTGCATCTCGGATTTTTGGCTGACACACACCTTGAGGGCTACTGGCTATATATCTCGGCAGAGAATAAATTGCACCGATCGAAAAAATATATCCGCAAAAATCAGCCCAAGCCCGAGGTAGTGCACCACTTCGGAAGCAGTCCGGCATAAAGCTTGGATGCGAGTGGTTGGCTCCCTAGAGGACATTTCCGGCATTAAGCTCGGCTGAACTCCTTCAACTTTTTTAAAACTGAGGTAATCTATAAAACCTCGGATGCAGACCGGCGTTGGAGCTCGGCTGCAGAAATACACCTTGGATGCAGACCGGCGTTGGAGCTTGGCTGCAAAAAGACACCTCGGATGCAGATCGGCGTTGGAGCTCAGCTGCAAAAAGACACCTCGGATGCAGTCCGACATTTGAGCTCGGCTGCAAGAGGACACCGCCACCCGGGAAAAACTTCGAACCCAAGGTGTGGCATAAAAATAACAAGGCATTGATAAAAGCTGAGAATTTAAAGGGGCTCCTTGGATGCCCGACGTGTGAACTCTTCGGATACACCTCGGCGATCCTCGAGATCGGAGATGCGAATATTTGTTGAACCAGCTTTCAAGACCGGCGGCCGAAGATGAAGAACAGTTCAGAAGAACCGAGGAGCATCCCCAACTTGAAGACCGGTTCAGGGGGCTACTGATGGTGTCCTGGACTAGAGGGTACTCATCACGTCGTATCCCGATTAGGTGGATCGGGCCGAGGACCCCCATGGCGGTTCACTAATGGACCACTTCGGGTAATCCGTGACGTATACAAGGAAGACTCCACCAAACTTGGCGCACAAGACGAGGACCCTTCTAAACCCTAGGCCTCCGGTGCATTATATAAACCGAGGCCAGGCTAGTCAATAAATGGACTCATATTCATTAGAACAATCTCGTGGTAGATACATGTACTCTGTACTACACCCCATATGAAGACAATCAAAAGCAGGACGTAGGGTATTATCTCTTCAAGAGAGCTCGAACCTGGGTAAAATCCTGTGTCCATGTTACCATCGCTCCAAGACGCCTAGCTTAGGACCCCTACTACGAGATATGCCGGATTTAGAACCGACAGCGGGTCCGATCACATTCACATAGACGGAAAAACAACTTGAAGAATTAGCAATATGTGAATGCTGTAGAGGACATGAAAAACTCAGATATATATAAATAGGAAGTATTAACTCAAGCAATGAAGAACAACCACAAATGACGAATTTGAAAAGTTTTGACGAAATTGCACATGACAAACAAAAAACTCAAACTGAAGCAAGTCAAAAGTGGGTGGTGGCGTTACCCACCCTATAAGAACTATGATGATTTCAAACACCGCGTACAATTGTCGTAGGGTTCTGAGAATCAAGTTCTTCATTAATTTCTTCACACTTAGAGGGTTAGTATTCATTGATTGAAGAAAAACATTACTGCGTGTGTTGTGCATCAAAGTCATGAAGAATGCATAAGCGTTAGGATGTGTGTCCTTTTCAAAGGACATTCAAAGATTCTAGGATGTTTAGCTCACACCGCAACATGCAAAACCTTCTCTCATCCAAGGGCTTAGTGAAGATATCTGCAAGCTGGTCTTCAGTCTTCACGTGGTTGATGACGATGTCTCCCTTCAGCACATGATCACGAAGAAAATGGTGACGAATTTGGATGTGCTTCGTCCTAGAGTGTTGGATGATGTCTACTACACAACTTATTCTTGTAGACTTGTGTTGGGCCTCCAAGCGCAGAGGTTTGTAGGACAGTAGCAATTTTCCCTCAAGTGGATGACCTAAGGTTTATCAATTCTTGGGAGGCGTAGGATGAAGATGGTCTCTCTCAAACAACCCTGCAACCAAATAACAAAAAGTCTCTTGTGTCCCCAACACACCCAATACAATGGTAAATTGTATAGGTGCACTAGTTCGGCGAAGAGATGGTGATACAAGTGTAGTATGGATAGTAGATATAGGTTTTTGTAGTGCGAACAATAAAAAACAGCAAGGTAGCAAGTAACAAAAGTGAGCACAAACGGTATTGCAACGCTTAGAAACAAGGCCTAGGGTTCATACTTTCGCTAGTGTAATCTCTCAACAATGCTAATATAACTGGATCATATAACCATCCCTCAACGTGCGATAAAGAATCACTCCCAAGTTCCTTTTAGCGGAGAACAAAAGATAGAAATTGTTTGTAGGGTACGAAACCACCTCAAAGTTATCCTTTCCGATCGATCTATTGAGCTATTCCTATAAGTGTCACAAACAGCCCTAGAGTTCGTACTAAAATAACACCATATGACACACATCAACCAACTCTAATGTCACCTAGATACTCCAATGTCACCACAAGTATCCGTGAGTTGATTATACGATATGCATCAAACAACTTCATAATCATAATATTCAATCCACACAAAGAACTCCAAGGAGCACCCCAAAGTTTCTATCGGAGAAAAGATAATGAAAACGTGCATCAACCCCTATGCGTAGATTACCCCAATGTCACCTCGGGAATCCGCGAGTTGAGTGCCAAAACATACATCAAATGAATCAATATGATACCCCATTGTCACCACGGGTATTCATATGCAAGACATACATCAAGTGTTCGCAAATCTGAATATTCAATCCGACAATAACAAAACCTCAAAGGGAAAATATTCGATTCATCACAACAAGATTGCCCAACAGTAATTTGTCTACCCACCGTATGATATGTGTTCGAGAGAGAAGCCTCTAGTGAAAACTATGGCCCCGGGTCTACTTTACATATAAAAAGAAAACCAAAATATACTTGCTGCAATTTATTTACTTTTATTTTGTTTTGGAATTTATCTATCTACCACTACAAGATTTAATCCTTGCAAGTAACGAGTTCAAGGGGATTGACAACCCTCTTGCCCGCGTTGGGTGCAAGTATTTGCTTTTGTGTGTGCAGGTGCTGTTCATGAGGCTTTGCGTGATTCTCCTACTGGTTCAATAACCTTGGTTCTCACTGAGGGAAATACTTATCTCTACTGTACTGCATCTACTCTCCTCTTCGGGGAAAATACCAACGCAGCTCACAAGTAGTAGGAAGAATTTCTGCCGGGGAGAAGTCACGTCAAAATAGTCTCCCGTCAACTCACCAATTTCCGGCGCCGTTGCCGGGGAGACATCATCAAAACCTATCAAGTACCTTCACTCAAACTATCATCTACTTGCTCTACTTTTTATTTACCTTTGCCTCTGGTTTTCATCTCCGCCACTTCTCTAAAAATCGAAAAACACAAAAATATTTTGTTTGCTTGTTTGCTTGCTTGCAATAATTGTGTGACTCAATGAAAATAAAAATATAGACATATGGATCCTCATCCACTTGCTAATCTTTTCAGACAATCCAATTATGATGAACCATTTGCTAGTGAGTTGAGTGCACTTGATTATCTTTATGAAGTTTTGCTTGAAAATCATGAATCTGAAAATTGTGATGAAGTGCTAAAAGAAGAAGTTTATAAAGAGATTGCAATGAGGTTATTATAAATTCTATTAATGTCAATTGTGCTAATGATATGCAAAACTACAAGCTTGGGGATGATAATTTTTTCATGTCCACTACTTATTGCAATGATCATGATTGGGGTGATAATGCTTCTTATGATCTTGAAAACTTATTTAAGCCTCATGATGAATATGTTATTGATAATAAAATTTTCAATACTATTAAAAGTGGGTTTGGAAGAGCATCAACTTTAGGTAATAATGATCCCACTACTTTGGAGAATTATCAATTTTATGAATTTTTGGATAAAAGTTGGTTTGGAGAGGTCATGACTTTAGTTGATGTTAATCCCACTATCTTGGAAGATTATAAAACTTTTATGCATAAGGATCATGAAGAGATTATTTTATATGATGGCGACATTGTTGAATTTCAATATGATCCTACATGCAATTATTATGAGAGAGGAAAATACGGTTGTAGAAATTTTCATGTTACTCAATTACCTCTCTTGAAGTTCAAATTGTCAATGTTTTATTCTTCTTCCTTGCATATGGTAAATAGTTCTTGCCTTGATAATTTGTTTGCTTATAAAATGCCTATGCATAGGAAGTATGTTAGACTTAAATGTGTTTTTCACATGCTTCATGATGCTATCTTTGTGTTTCGATTATTATCTTTCATGTGAGCATCGATAAAATCTCGAAGCCTATCTTAATGGCTATAAAGAAGGAGCTTGTTGGGAGACAACCCAATAGTTGTCTTTATTTTTGCATTTTCATTTTTGTGTGCAAACACAATTTTATCTACTGTTATGATTGTGTTTTTATCTTTTAATTAGTGTTTGTGCCAAGTAATGCCTTTGGGATGATTTGGATGATAGTATAATTGATGTGGTTTGAAAACAGAAAGTTTTGCGCCCAGTTCTGGATTTTTAGTTCTGTACCGGAACGTCAGAAAAATCTTAAATTTTTACACAGTATTGGTATACAAATTTTTTACGTTGTCCTAATGTTTCAGAATTTTTGGAGTTACAGAAGTATATATAAAATTCTGCCATTATGTACTGTTCTGTTTTAGAAAGATTCTGTTTTTATTGCATAGTGTGCTTGTTTTAATGAATCTACGGATTATATCGGGGGGTATAAGTCATGGAAGAGTTAGAATACAGTAGGTATTATGCAAGAACAATTATGAATGGGTTTATAACAGTACCTAAAGTGGATGACTGATTTATTGTACTAACGGATCTCATGAAGTTTCTGTTGAGTGTTGTGTGCTGAAGTTTTCATGTTTTGGGTGAGATTACGATGGATGAAGGAATAAGGAGCGGCAAGACCCTAAGCTTGGGGATGCACAAGGCACCCCAAGGTAATATCTTTCGTCTACAATCTATCGGTAACTTACTTGGAGCTATATTTTTATTCATCACATGATATGAGTTTTACTTGGAGTGTCTTGTGCCATAGTTTTTTTTCTTTGTTTGCTTTTTAGTTTGCCACAATCATCTTTTTCTAGACACACCTTTTGGGAGGGACACGCATTTATTCGTGATTTGTTAGAATACTCTACGTGCTTCACTTATATCTTTTCAGCTAGGCAGTTGCTCTAGTGCTTCACTTATATCTTTTAGAGCACGGCGGTGGTTATATTTTAAAGAAATAGTTGCACTCTCATGCTTCACTTAAATCTCTTTGAGATTCTAATTGTAGGAACGAAGTATGTCTACCAGAGGGGGGGTGAATGGGAGTTTTAAATTTTCTTCGGAAATATCAAAACTCTCGGAACCCAGCCGCGGAACGAATGAAAACAATATATAGTGAGCGAATATAAACTACCGAATGGAAACTAACAGCATGCATCGAGGTAAATCACATGTCTGAAATATGTCATATGTCACAGTTCGAATGTAAAAGAGGGTAGCAGAGGTGACCAGGGATGCTCGATGGCGACAAGTTCGCCCTTCTACAAAAGGACTACGTCTGGTTGGAGGGGTTGTGATTTAACACAGAAGATAAACTCTCTTCGCCCTATTCTCCTCGACAATTGGTTCGTCAACCAATGCCGATTACTCATGGTAGATGCTTGAGGCGATCTCCGAACCTTTACAGACTTTTTCTTCGAGAACCACAATTACTCCTGGTCTCTGAAGAAATTGACACCTAACCGTCTAGAGAGTTCGCAGCTCTCAATAGTAATAGGCGGAGCGTACTGGACTTAGATTCGAGTGATGCTGAACCACTATATAATTTTTCGGCTCTAGGGTTTTCTCTCGGTGGATTTTAAGCTCAAATCTCTCGGAGAGGGGGTTGCTCAACAATCTTCTCAGAATCAAACGGAGCAGCCACCGGACAACGCCGGTGCGGGGTGGCTATTTATAGCCGCAGCCTTCCCTGATGGGAAATGACCATTTTGGACACGCGGTCCAGCCAATGGCCAACCGACACGTTCACAACGGTCGGATTTTCAGAGCAACGGTAACATTACTTGTGGAGCAAGTAATGCTAACTCCTCGGTCAGAGACAAATCTCTCGCAGCGAAGAAGATCACAGTCTCTTGCTGGCAAGTATTTGCTCGGAACACAAAGAGATTTCTCTCATAGCTTTCATAGGATTTGGGTTTAGCATCAGCGAATCAAAGCTTTGAACGCTACACCCCTCTTAATAGTACGGTGGTCCTATGACTCAATAAAGAGATAAGAAACAACGAAATGAATGCTACGTCTTCACTTCGTCTTCAATCTCCTCAGCTGCAGTCATTTTCTTCGGATGGACACCGAATGAATTGCTTTGCATCAACAATTTTTGAGGGGTCACTCTTGTCATCATAATCTTTGGTGATAACCTTCACTGCCACGCAGGGGAAATCCTTCGGAGTTTGAATCCAAACTCCTCTTTACTCCAGGGACCTGTTACTCTGTGTGCACTAGCAAACACATTAGTCCCTCACTGTTTGTCAACAATCTCCAAAACATAAGGAGGCAAATTATTGCACCAACAATCTCCCCCTTTTTGGACGATTGATGACAAAACAGATAATCATCGAAGTGAAGATAGATAAGTGAAAAATAATTCCAACAAGAGTGATTGAGTGTTACTATGCTCGAGGATGAAATAGACTCCCCCTAAATGTATGCAGGGAAGAAAGTTATGAGATAAATTCTCCTGCAAGATCTGAATAATATGGAGGAAATTTCAATCTTTCCAGACATTTTGATTCACACTGATGAGATTTAATCCATCGAGATCGTAGTGCAATCAATTATAACTTCTGATGATAATTCCACCTACAAGACAAATGCTTCGAGAGAAATGGTGCAGCAGCAGGGGTTATAAGCATTAAGGAACAGAAGTTATCGAGTTTTACAACATAGTACGGATAAGCTTAAACCAGAAGTTGCAAACTCGCACGAAACCAAAATCAAACGAAACACCGAAAGCAAATCTATCGAGACTCGATGTAATTCTCCCCCTTTTTGTCAACAAGTGTCAAAAAGGTGACGAATAACAGGAGTGAAGGACAGAGCTTGGCTCAATCGGTGGCATCTCCAGACGAGCTGTCCGAGGTGAGTTCCTCTTCGGAAGTGACGGGATTGTCGTCGTCTTTAGCAGCAACAGATTTTCCTACAGGAAGGATAGCTTGGGGCTCAACAGACGAGGGAATAGTTGGAGTGGCCACAGGAGGAACACGGGAATGCATATTGCCTTCGGCAGGTTTCTCTGTCGGTGAAGTGGCTTCAGATTCGTCAAGCAGTTTGCGAAGCTTGAGATGAAGAAGATCTGTTGTAGGCTCACGAGTAGGCAGAGGAGGGGTACTCTGATCTTGAAAATCTTCGACAGTGAAGCCTTTGTCAATATAATCATAGAGCTCTTGGAGATTGACAGTTAGGAGTTGTTTCTCGGTGAAGAACTTGCGAAGCAATTTCCAGAGCCTCTTCTTGTTGTCATCAGCTATCAGATGCATTATCCTCGTGCGATTGTTGAGAGCATTTAGCTTGGAGGCGAGATGTTCTTTCTCGCGTCAATCCTTAGCGATATGCTGCAGCAGCAGTTGTTGAGTACGCAAACTAACTTCGAGTTGCGATGGAGGTTGAGGCGAAATCTTTCGGTCGCGCTAAGGCAGACGTGGCCCGTCAAATTGCTTGTGATAGTCTTGAGAACTTGATGCGGGTGATTTGCCCGAAGAGATATCATCCATGACTTTCAAGGTATCGCGAACAGGAGGAATGAAGCTCTTATGGCTTTCCTTCGCAAGATACACTGTGCGCATTGCATGATCAACAACTTTCTGGATCCATGGCGCAAACACTTTGATGCAGAAGGGATATTGAGCAGAATCCTTCAGAATGCGTAGGAACATGTCTTCTACATCGAAAATGTATCGCTCAGAGATTGCATATATAGCATTGCGAAGAACATCTGAGATGGACTTGTCCGGATTCATACCCGCCAGAGGGCAAATTGTGTAAGAGAGCATGTGGAATAGCGTTTGATTCTCAAACAATAAGTGCTCTGGACGGGGAGGACCAGAGTAGTCACGAATCTTTTCTTGATCCATAGTGCACCGAAATATTTCATCTGATATAACATCAATGTTATGAACTCGAATTTCAGTATCACCGTGCTCAAAGCGAGGGAAATGGAAGTGCGAGACAAAATCCGTTGAGGTGCATTTGATGCATTTCCCTTCGGTCATCCATTCCATGACTCATTTGGAGCTATCAGATTCATGGCTAGAGCTATATAGGGTTGCATAGAATTGAAGAATAATTTCTCTGTTCCAAGGGTGCTCGAACTCAAAGACTTTGGTGAGGCAGAAATCATCCAGATCCTGAAGCAATTGATTGAAACAGCCAATGTTGTGCATGGCAGGGATGTCTAGATATTCGTGAGGAAATATCTTTCGGCTCTCATAGAGGACCCGAGAGTAATAGATGGCATGTTCAAACGAGGCGATTCAGAAGTGCGCGGCCCATCATACGGACTGGCTTGAAAGAATTTGGGATGCGCATAACGATTGAAAAGAGGACCTTTTGCGCCTACGCCTGACGAGAACAAAGGCAGTTCTTCACGATGGTATGGATATTTGAGTTCTTCTTCAGGAGAAAGATATTCATCACCATAGACAACCGAGTCCGTGCGGCGAGCAGGGACAGATTTTCGTTCGGAGGGACCAACATCTGGCATTCGGGTAGCTGTGTCGATGGATAACTTGAGTGGAGACGGAGCAGGCGTTGCAACTGTGGGAGGTGCTGGAGTAGAAAGCGGCAGAGCGGGTTCAATCATAGTAGGCACTGAGGCGGATTCATTCACTGAAGGTTGTTGCTTGACTGGAATCTGTTGTTGCTCGACTATAAGAGAAGCCGAGACTTTTGTCGTTTCATGAGCCGGAGAAGCTTGGGGCTCGGACCGAGGGATTTCACCTTCCTCAGAGACAAATTATTGCGAGGGAATATCAACTCGAGCAGGGGAGGCCACAGGCACTAATTCAGTTGGCCTTGGCGAGGGAGCAGCATCCGAGTCCTTGCCTGGAGGGTTCGAAAGAATAGCTGGCTCAGGAGATTTTTCTTGCGGAGCAGGAGACTGAGCAACTTGGTGAAAAGGTGATGGTTCTTTCGGAGCAGGAGGTGCATTTTTCGTTGCAATTCTTTTTCGTTGCTTTTTCTTTTGCTGATCAATTTGATCTATATGGCCCTTGACCAGATCATTGTATCCAGTGACTTTGGCTTGATGTTCATCACAGATTTTCCGAACAATTTCATCTAGATCCGTGTGAAAGCGTAACCTTCGATGACGAAGGAGAGTCATAGCACGATTAATGTCCTTGTAGGAATCCTCGAGTGCTTTAATGACAAATTTTGAAGAGGCAGTTTTCATTCGATTATCAAGGTCCATTAGCTCGGCAGAGAGAGAGTTTATCTCAACTGCATCTTCTCAAAGTTCTTGAACTACAGAGGTGGCTTGAGTAATAACTTCGGCAGGAATAGGTAGAGATGCCACTTCTCCATCGAATGGATTGTCCACAAATTTATCGAGCTGTTCCATGATGAATATGTGATCATAATACTGAGGAGCATCAGACATGACTAAGGGAGCAGTCGGGACAACAACTTGCTCGGAGGGAGGCTTAGAAGCCAATGGCTGAGTCAAGGTAGGGGCAAACTTAGCAGCCTTCTCCTTCGGAGCAGTAGCTGGTGGAGCAACTTTCTCGGTAGGCGCCTTGATTTTCTTCAGGTTAGGCTTGGGAATATTTTCGCCTGGCTTTGCAGAACTCACAGGAGCGTCAACTACCAAATCCTTCAAATTGATAGCATCTGGATGAGGAGTTGTGTTCACATGCTGCTTCATCGTGACAGTGGTAGCAATGGTCTTTCTATTTGGGATCTTCTTCGGTGGTGCTTCTGGGCCCAGGTTAACCCGAAGATCAGGCAGCACAGTTGATGTGGTAATGTTTAGTTCCTTGCTGAGGGTAGCAGCAACTTCTTCCTTGGTGAGCGGAGGATCATCATCATCAGCTGAAGAATCATCCATTAGAATATCATCAGCAGGTTCAGCCTTTTTCCTTTTTGGTGCGCTCTTTTTCTTTGCAGCAGCGCTGGGATCATGCTTTCGTTTGGAATGACCTTCAGATTTTCCTTCGGCCTTTTTCTTCTCCACATCATCTTTGAGAAGGCGAAGGTTTTCCTATTCACGAGCCTTTTGCTTTTCAGCCTTCTGAGCTCGCTTGATGGCATTGCGCTGACGCTTAGCAAGCTCATCGGGATATGATGCAGGTGTGCGAAGGGATGACTCATGAGCATTTGACGGAGGAGGTGGTCTCTCTTGGGGACCATTTGGCTTTATGAGAGAAATTTCCCGGCAGTCACCCCATGGTGGATGAAATGCAAAGTTCTGAGCAAACCGAGGATGAACAAATTCATAGTTGAACCACTTGCGCACCCAGTGACGGCGAATCCATTGTTGACGAGTATCTCTCTGATGTTTGGTTTTTCCTGGAACAGTATCGTACCGATCATGAGAGATATACTCAGCTGTGTTTGTGTATGCCTGTCTGCCACCCCTTTTCTTCTTCAGAGCATTTTCATCTTGCTCATCGGCATTTTGATCGGTCATTTTTCTCTTGCTGGTTGATGGGCCTACCATTGGGCCCTTAGCATTCAGAGCTTTGGATTCATCACCAGTACCCAGAACAGCATCATCTCGGTCAGCCATGCTAACTGGTTTAGCCGAATCCTCAACTGACTGCATTTTCCTGTGAATAGAGATAGATGCGAGGGAAAATGGGGACAGGGTCACGAATGCACACAGCGAAGATTTTGAAAAAGAATTTGTTTTTGATGAAGAGGTAGATGCAGACTTTGAGAAATGTTTCGGTCGAAGGAAATGTGTAGAACGAACTAGTAGGTTCGAAGAAAATACTAGTAAACGTGCTAAGCATTCCGTTAGTACGAAACATAACACAAACCCTAGATCTGATTCTGATGCGAGGGACAACTACAAACCATATCCGCATAAGTTACCTATCAGTAAGGATCTGGGAAATGCAGTAAAAATAAGCAATTTCTACCATGGACGAACTCGAACAGGATGAATGGAAGAACGAGTTCGCACTACACATACCCTAACTTGGTGATGTGCAGCAACTACGGCGGCGCGGAGAGGAAGATGATCCGTGGCGGCGAGGAATGACTCTGGTGACCTCTTTCCAGTAGCTAAGCGGCGAAGATGGTCGATGTCGTCGAGCTCGAGGAGGAGCAGTGCGGTAGGACTTCGGAAGGTGGCGATGGTGGAGATGCGAAGTGAAACGAGGAGGGTGGCGGCCCAGCATTTATATGCGAGGAGGAAACAGCCGCTCCCAGGTGAATCTGATCAGACGGCCAGAGTCAAGGGACTGTTGCGATTCAACGGATCTGATAAGCTAGCAGTTGATGGGAAGCACGTGGCAACCATCACCAAAGAACGTGGTCCAGACTTGGGCGGGAAACCCCAAATTTTGGACGGCTTTCGCCAAAACTGATTAACTTCGGACCGAAACTTTAACGTGGTCAAGGACACCAGATAAAGTTTCGTTCCCAGATGAATTTTGTGCATTCATAACGGAACAACATAGACTGGAAGAGATAGAATGGAGGGAAAATAGGGTCCTAGGTTTTTCACTCAGACGAAGAAACACAAACACCCGAGAGAAAAACAATGAGTGAAAAACATTCGGACAGACACAAAATCTTCAAGCACAACTCAACGAATATAAATTGTGGTGGCGTTACCCACCGTATAAGAACTGTATGACCCCGAGCATCGCACAATTATCGTGGCACCCGGTTAGTCTAGTTCTTCGTTAATGTATTCACTCTCAGAAAGAAAATTTCACTTTGTCGAAATTTTCAAACTCTTCGAGTGTTATGCACCCATTCCTTCTAAGATGTGGAAGTGATGGTACGGGTGCCGAGTCCAGCTTACTGCACGTTCGCGGAATCTAGGATATTTAGCTCACACCGTAACGCACAGAATCTTTTCTCATCGAGGGGCTTGGTGAAGATGTTGGCGAGATTCTCTTCTGTATTGACGTGACTGATAACAATATCCTCTTGAGCAACATGATCACATAGGAAATGATGTCTGATCTCAATATGCTTGGTGCGAGAGTGCTGCACAGGATTGTGTGCAATTTTGATCGCACTTTCATTGTCGCACAATAGAGGGATCTTCTTGACCTTGATGCCATAATCCTTCAGAGTCTGCTTCATCCATAATAACTGAGTGCAACAAGCGCCAGCAGCAATATATTCGGCCTCAGCCGTAGAGAGCGAGACACAATTCTGCTTCCTTGACGACCAACAAACCAATGATCTACCGAGGAAATGGCATGTCCCCGAGGTAGATTTCCTGTCAACCTGGTCACCTGCATAATCTGAGTCTGAATATCCAACGAGGTCAAACTGTGCTCCCTTAGGATACCATAAACCTAAGGTGGGGGTGTGAGCCAAATATCTCAGAATACGCTTGACCGCTTGGTGATGCGATTCTTTCGGTGCAGCTTGAAAACGAGCACACATACAAACACTCAACATAATATGAGGTTTGGATGCACATAAGTAAAGCAAAGAATCAATCATCGAACGATAAGCTTTCTAATCGTAATCTTTACCGTACACATCTGCGTCCAGCTGGCCATTTGTGGGTATGGGAGTTTTTTAGCCCTTCTGTTTGCAGTCTTGCATTTTGAACTTCTTCAGACAATCTCTCAGATATTTCTCCTGAGATATGAAAGTTCCATTGTCCTGTTGACGAATTTGGAGTCCGAGAAAGAACTTGAGTTCCCCCATCATAGACATTTGATATTTCTTGGAAATCATTCGCCCGAATTCCATGCTGCAGGCATTGTTAGTACAGCCGAAAATAATATCATCCACATAGATTTGACATACGAATAGATCGCCATCAATAGCATGAGTGAAAAGAGTGGAATCAGTGGATCCTGGCTTAAACCCTTTGTCGAGCAGAAACCTCTTCGTATGTACAGAGCCTTTTTCAACCTGAAAACTTTGTTAGGAAACTGAGGGTTTTCAAAGCCAGGTGGCTGCCTAACATATACTTCCTCTTCAATTTCACCATTGAGGAAAGCACTTTTCACATCCATTTGATAAAGCAGAATATCATTGTAATTTGCATAAGCGAGAAGAATACGAATTGCCTCAAGGCGAGCAACAGGAGCATATGTTTCACCGAAATCAATACCTTCTACCTGTGTATACCCTTGAGCGACAAGACGTGCTTTGTTTCTCACAACAATGCCATTTTCATCTTGCTTGTTCCGAAAAATCCATTTTGTGCCGATGATATTGTGCTTCTTAGGATTCGGTTTGTCAACCAATTCCCACACATCATTCAATTCGAATTGCACCAACTATTCTTGCATAGCATTCATCCAATCGGGATCATTCATAGCTTCTTCATACTTGGTAGGTTCTGTTAATGAGACGAAAGAGAAATTGCCACAATAGTTAGCCAAACGAGTGCGAGAGCGAGTTGTGGGTCGGTAACCTGGATTCTCGAGATCTTCGAGGATTAATGTAGGGTCAACTCGATTTGCCACTCGTGGGAGAGGATTTCCTCCTTGATGATCATTTTCATTTTCCTGAGTATCAGCATCAGGATTGGCATTAGTATCGCCATTTTCATCAGGATTGCCATTTTGATCGGCATGTGCATTTGCATTTGGGTTGCCATTTGTGTTCGGTGCGGCATTTTATTCGGTAATAGATTGGCGTGTTCGTCGAGCTATGGGAGCATCATCATCGGAAGAGTCGGGTGTATTTCCTTCGACTGGCCTGACGTCCCCAATAGCCATTTGCCGAATAGCATCCGAAATCGGAGGTTCATCTATCACATTAGGCAGGTGCTCCTTTTGGGAGCCGTTAGATTCATCAAACTGCACATTTACCGTTTTCATAACTTTCCCGTGATGAGAGTTATAGACACGATAAGTATGCGAGTTCGAGCCATAACCAAGAAGAAAACCTTCTTGTGCCTTAGGTGCAAACTTAGAATTATGATTCATGTCACGAATATAGCAAGGTGCACCAAAAACATGTAAATAAGAAACATTCGGTTTCTTGCCAGTGATAAGCTCATATGAAGTTTTCTTAACGATTTGTGAAGATAAACACAATTAACAACATGGCAAGCAGTGTTAATAGCATCAGCCCAGAAACGAATGGGAGTTTTATACTCACTTAGCATTGTTCTCGGCATTTCAATGAGAGTTCTATTCTTTCGCTCAACAACTCCATTCTGTTGGGGAGTGTATGTGGCAGAGAATTCATGGGTGATACCATTTTCATCGAGAAAATCTTCGATATGAGTATTTTTGAACTCAGTACCATTGTCGCTTCTAACATGCTTAATTCTCACATCATATTCATTTTGAGTCTTCTTGGTGAATCTTTTGAAGATGTCTTGGGTGCAGGTTTTGTCTTTGAGAAAGAATACCCAAGTGTATTGAGAGAAATCATCAACAATAACCAGACCATAGTGACTGCCTCCGAAACTTGCATAGTTTTGAGGCCCGAATAAATCCATATGAAGAATTTCCAGTGGTCTTGTTGTGGTCATGACAGTTTTTGACGAATAGTGCTTCTTGGCCAATTTACCGGCTTCGCACGCAGCACAGAGACGATCCTTGTCGAATTTCACATCAGGAATACCACGAAGATGATTTTTCTTCATGAGAGTCTGCAAATTTCTCATACCTGCATGACCAAGTCTTCGGTGCCACAGCCATCCTTCAGTTGCTTTTGCAAGCAAGCAAGTTTGGACTGAGGGA
The DNA here is from genome assembly GCA_039707655.1 of Elymus sibiricus. Classification (NCBI taxonomy): domain Eukaryota; kingdom Viridiplantae; phylum Streptophyta; class Magnoliopsida; order Poales; family Poaceae; genus Elymus; species Elymus sibiricus. The sequence continues at coordinate 72,961,992 of CM077668.1, forward strand.
CCCTTAGAGAAATCCACAATATATAAATCACCTTTTCTATTTCCCTCGAATACGAAGGAATTGTCAGTGGCCATAAAGACGATGCATTTGGATTTAGAAAATAGAACTAGCATGCCTAGATCACAAAGCTTGCCAACTGACATGAGATTGAATCCAAGAGACTGAACAAGTAGAACATCATCAATGTTCTTGTCCTTGGATATAGCAATTTTACCTAACCCAATTACCTTTCCTTTGTTGTTGTCGCCGAAAGTAATATACTTCTCAGATGAAGCAGTTAAGTTGGGGTCGACAAAGAACGACTTGTCTTCGGTCATATGACTAGTGCATCCACTATCCATTATCCATTCGGTACACCCGGAGACATAGTCCTGCAGAAAAATCAGGCTTTCTTAACCACCCACATCATTGTAGGTGGCTTCGAAATATATGAGCGAGCAGGATATGATTTCTTTCGATAATTATACGAATTGTGACTTGAATGAGTACGAGTATAATCGAAAGAGTAAGCATTGAAATTTCTTCCAGACGAATGAGTATAACGGTTGGGTGAAGCAAGTATGTACTCATTCCGTCGAATATTTTCAAGGATATATCGAGCATTTTCTTCCTGCATGGTTAGTAGCCTAGTAACAGGTAATGCTTCGATAGTTTTCCTGGGCACCCATATAGCTTCCTTAGGAGGGCCATTCCTGCTGTTAGGTCCAACGTAGAGAGCAACAGCCTCACCACGTTGATTTTTGAACAGCTTATAGTTGTCCAGAGAATCATCATATGAGTATTCAAGAATAGGTGAGTCATATCCCGAAAGTAAAGCTGGATCGAGCGTTTTGCTCTTAGCAGGTACCCACACAGTGCGAGGATATTGATCAGGTTCCCAGTAGGAGCCATTTTCATTCAGTTTCCTTTTGAAACCGATATCTTCCTGCCTGGGATTTTTGTGAAGAATGGATTTCGTCAGAACATCACACAGGGTTTGATGCCCTTTGAGAGACTTGAACATTCCAGTCTGAAGAAGATCCTTCAACCTAGCATTTTCATCAGAAACAGAACCATTTTCCTCGACCAAGGGGTTAGCATTCATAGAAGATTCAGCATTTGATTCAGCGTTACTACGTTCAAGGCATTTTAAGCAAGGTGGTACAAACACTTCAGGTTTCTCTTTGAGTTGTTGGGTGAGAAGAGAATTTTCTCTGATCAAATCATCATGAGCCTCTCTCAGCGACTCGAGTTCCTGTTTCCGTTTCAGGTAATCATAAGTCAATCTTTCGTGGTCAGCTGAGAGAAAATCATGACGATCTGATAGTTCTTTCATTCGAGACTCGAGAGCGGAATGCTCTTCGGTCAACGACTGATTTTTCTCCATCTCCTCAACCAACAACCCTTCAGACTTCCTGAGGGTTTTCTCAATTTTCTCGAGAGAGTTTTGTTGCATATTGGCAATTTTGATCAGTTTAGCATGGTCATCCTCATCAGAAGAATATTGATCACTGGAGTGAGCTTTGTGATGTTTGGATGATACCTTTTCTTTCGAAGCTTTGGCCATGAAACAATACGCCGGAGACTCGTTCTCACTCGAATGATTCTCAAAGAAGTTTGATGCAGGAGTAGAGGCACAGGCTATGCCAGCCATGCCGGAATCAGAATCCTCATCGGATTCTTCAACCTCTTCGTTGTCAGATGATGCTTCTTCTTCGGAATCCATTTCCTTGCCGATGTACGCCTTGGCCTTGCGAGAGGTGTTCTTGCGGTTGGATGAGGACTTGGAGGGATTCCTTGAGGAAGATCTTGACGAGGACTTGGAGGAGCCATCCTTCTTCTTGAAGAACTTCTTCGTTTTCTTCTCATCATCGGAGTTGTAGCTTTTGCTCTTGCCTTTGCCATGGTTGTTTCCTGAATCATATCTTCCACTTGCACGGATTTCAGCTTCCCAGAGAGGGCAGTCCGAAATGAAATGCCCTGGCTTTTTGCACTTGAAGCAGGTGTAATCTCCAGTCGGTTTTGATGAAGATTTGGAGCCGCCAGGGTTGCTGGATCCTTTCTTCTGAAACTAATTTTTCCTTTGAAGGCACTGGAATCTTTTCGTGATCAATGCGAGATCCTTGCTGATCCTTTCGGGGTCATCTGAATCTTCATCGGCATTTCCTTCTGAGGAAGAATGAGCCACAACCTTGAGAGCATGACTTTTTCGGTGACTTGAACCATAGAGATCTCTCTTTTCTTCTTCTTGTTCTTCGTGGGTGTTTAGCCTTTCTATAATATCAGCAGAGTAGAGAACTTTGAAATCATCTCATTCCCGAATCATCAGGACTAGAGTGTCGAACAAACTGTCAAGGGATCGGAGCAGTTTCTTCACAACTTCGTGGTCAGTGATGTCTTTGGCACCGAGACCTTGTAGCTCGTTTGCAATGTCACTCAGACGATCGAAGGTGTGCTGGCAGCTTTCATTTCCGATACGCTTGAACCTGTTGAACTTGGCTCGAAGAGTATCAATGTGAGCTTCTTTCTGAGTTGAAACGCCCTCATTTATCTTCTCGAGAATGTCCCACAATTCCTTAGCAGTTTCACACTGACGGTAGCGAAGGAATTGAGCATGAGAGAGATGGCCACCAATTTCATCCTTAGCTTGAGCATCCATCTGAATGAGTTTCTTCTCGTGGTCAGTGGGGACCTGGGGCACTTCAACCGTGAATCCATTCTGCACCACATTCCACATATCATCATCAATAGCTCGGAGATGGATCTTCATCTTCTCCTTCCAGAAGGGATAGTCCGTCCCATTGAAGATGGGAATCTTGAGGTGCGACTTGTAGCTCACTGAAGACATACTTAAACACCAAGGTGGTTAGACCAAAATGAGCAGAGTCAAGGAGTACCTCGCTCTGATACCAATTGTAGGAACGAAGTATGTCTACCAGAGGGGGGGGTGAATGAGAGTTTTAAATTTTCTTCGGAAATATCAAAACTCTCGGAACCCCGCAGCGGAACGAATGAAAACAATATATAGTGAGCGAATATAAACTACCCAATGTAAACTAACAGCATGCATCGAGGTAAATCACATGTCTGAAATATGTCATATGTCACAGTTCGAATGTAAAAGAGGGTAGCAGAGGTGACCAGTGATGCTCGATGGCAACAAGGTATTTGGTAGACCAGTTCGCCCTTCTGCAAAAGGACTACGTCTGGTTGGAGGGGTTGTGATTTAACACAGAAGATAAACTCACTTCACCCTATTCTCCTCGACAGTTGGTTCGTCAACCAATGCCGATTACTCGTGGTAGATGCTTGAGGCGATCTCCGAACCTTTACAGACTTCTTCTTCGAGAACCACAATTACTCTTGATCTCTGAAGAAATTGACACCTAACCATCTAGAGAGTTCGCAGCTCTCAAGAGTAATAGGCGGAGCGTACTGGACTTAGATTCGAGTGATGCTGAACCACTATCTAATTTTTCGGCTCTAGGGTTTTCTCTCGGTGGATTTTAAACTCAAATCTCTCGGAGAGGGGGTTGCTCAACAATCTTCTCAGAATCAAACGGAGCAGCCACCGGACAACGCCGGTGCGGGGTGGCTATTTATAGCCGCAACCTTCCCTGATGGGAAATGACCATTTTGGACACGCGGTCCAGCCAATGGCCAACCGACACGTTCACAACGGTCGGATTTTCAGAGCAACGGTAACATTACTTGTGGAGCAAGTAATGCTAACTCCTCGGTCAGAGACAAATCTCTCACAGCGAAGAAGATCACAGTCTCTTGCTGGCAAGTATTTGCTCGGAACACAAAGAGATTTCTCTCACAGCTTTCATAGGATTTGGGTTTAGCATCAGCGAATCAAAGCTTCGAACGCTACACCCCTCTTAATAGTACGGTGGTCCTATAACTCAATAAAGAGAAAAGAAACAACGAAATGAATGCTACGTCTTCACTTCGTCTTCAATCTCCTCAGCTGCAGTCATTTTCTTCGGTTGGACACCGAATGAATTGCTTTGCATCAACAATTTTTTAGGGGTCACTCTTGTCATCATAATCTTCGGTGATAACCTTCACTGCCATGCAGGGGAAATCCTTCGGAGTTTGAATCCAAACTCCTCTTTACTCCAGGGACCTGTTACTCTGTGTGCACTAGCAAACACATTAGTCCCTCACTGTTTGTCAACAATCTCCAAAACATAAGGAGGCAAATTATTGCACCAACACTAATTAATAAATATTAATGGCAATTTGCACGGGTTATAATACTAGTCCATAAAGGATAGGTATTCAAGAGGGATATAATAAAAACTTTCATGTAGATCACTAAATATGAAACATGTGGTTTAATGATATTGATGTCGTAATATGAAAGGATATTGGTTCATGATCATTGGTTAGTAGAAATATCGGTATTAAAGTGTCGATGTATAAAACATGGGTATTTTATACCCTGACTTATGCACTGATAGTGATAGCGTTCCTGACGGCCAGGGCTTGCCGGGAGATTACCAACATCAAGACGAAGCATCAAAGGAGCGCTTGGCTAGCACTGAAGATGGAAGCATCACTTGCCGGCAAGGCATGAGCTGGCAAGTTGAAGGCCCAGCAAGCTCCGTGCTGGCAAGCCCTTACTGACTCCTCCTCGTTCCACCTCATCGAGCAGCTAGTCCCTAATCTGTGAGGTGTCGAGCGGGCAGGCAGTTTGGCGAGGTTTGCCGGGGCACATGTCAGCATGCTGGAAGGAAGATTACCTTTAATGACACCCGTCCAGAATGCGTGTCAAGATTATAGGAGGTAGCTGGGCGAGCAGTGCAGGAACCTTGCCGGGGCTACTCCTCCACATGACACCTAACGGTGCATTTATTGCGTTTGTCCTAAGCCGGCAGAGTTAGGTATGATAGCACTGTTGGCTATCTAATCAACATGTAAAGACTGTTTTGCCACTGTGGTTACCCCTTGATCTATAAAAGGAGGGCCAGGGCAACCTTTACAAGGGTCGACTCTTTGCTCATTCTGCATGCGTAGCTGCACTTCCTGCACCTTGCCGGTAAGTTTTGCTCCCTGTACTTGAGCTCAAACACATCCAATACACAAAGCAGGAGTAGGGTTTTACACCTCACGGTGGCCCGAACCTGGGTAAATCCTTTGCGTTGATTGCTGATTCTGCTCTTTGTGCTTGCGCATCTCCCTAGTCAAACCGCAAAGGGGCTAGATGGCCCCATAGGGGGATCACTTGCGCGAACCTGAATCAACAGTTTGCACGTCAGTTTCATCTTCATCATCTTCGATGGCGCCCAAGAAGAAGGGCGCATCCGCAGCAGCTCCATCGACTTCCAAGCTTCCGTCACAGAGGCCTACGGGCGGCGCAGATGATCCAGCTGGCGCAGGTGGCGCAGGAGGTGCAACCGACGTGGGCGGTGCGGAAGGTGTGACTGGTGCAGGCGGCCCAGGTGGTGTAGCCAGCACGGGTGCAGCAGGCAGAGCACACAACACGAATCCTCAGCTTCCTCTCCAATTCGGCGATCGAAGCCACAACGGTGCGGGTGGCGTGGATGGCCAACTCCCGCCTCCTCGACGCACCGGCGAACGTAGCCACCGGAGCAACACCGTCCGGACCGGCGCGAGCCAAGATCCAGCTGCCGCAGCATCTAAGGATGCCGCTTCAGGACGCACACCGCGACTATCGCAAGATGGGCGCGATGCGACCCCGAACGGCGCTGGTGGTTCTGGATGGCAACGTCCACATGGCAAGACACCTCTTGATCAGCCGCAAGATCTTCAGGCACCACCACCACCACATCAGCCCACTGCTGGGCATGAGCCACGACAGCAAGTTCGTGATGGAGCTCCTACTAGTTCTGCCAGGAGTCGAGCGACGTCCCGTTCATCGCTCCCGGCCATGCCAGCTACAGCAGCGGAGGCCATGGCGCGGGCGCAAATGCTGGTGAACTTCCCTCCAGCTGCTAACAATATGGATGAGTGGAGAGACACTATCCAGAGCCTCATTGGATTTGCTGAAGCCAGCAACTCGCAGAGGGCAGGACCTTCACGGCGTCCGGTGATAGCACCAACTGATGGCCGCGCCAGAGGTGCCGCGCCAATGGTGCAGTCACCCCCACAACAACATCATCAACAACCGCGACAGACTTACCGATCCGTCGAGCCCGACCAGATGTCGATGGCTTCTTTGGATCCACGAGCGCGACAAGACCAACGCCAAGTGCTGCGTGACAGGCGGGGTGGAAGATGCCCGCACTACCATTGAACGGCGCCGAGAGGCGCGCCGTCAATCTGACGTGCGCAACGGCTCATTCATTGATGAGCCTGCGCCCGAGGTTGGCGGGTACCTGCCTTACGAGGTTGGGTGTCCGGCCTTCACTCTTGAGTTGTGGCAAGTCCGCTGGCCGTCAACCCGGGCCTTCAAGCCAGAGTTGCTGGAGAAGTATGACGGCAAACTCAACCCGGCAGAGTTCTTGAGCATCTACACGATTGCCGTACAAGCTGCCGGGGGACGGGACGAAAAGATTCTCGCCAACTATTTTCCATTGGTGCTCAAACCCAATGTAAGATCTTGGCTGATGAACTTGCCAGAGGGCTCCATTTCTTCATGGTCTGATCTATGCAATGAGTTCATTGGTGCTTTCACCGGAGGCCGCAAGCCTCTTGGCCAGCCCAGTGATTTGCAAGTGATCCCACAAAGAGATGGCGAGTCCTTGCGGAAGTATATACAGATGTTCAGTCACGTGCACCCCAACATTCCTGATGTGCACCTCGCAGCTGTGATTGCCGCCTTTCACACGAATGTGCGCAATCGAAGGATGCGGGAGAAGATGAATATCCGGCTACCGAAGACCGTCAACGAGCTATATAGGTTGGCGGACAAGTGTGCACGTGCTGAAGAAGGGAGGAGACTTCCTGGGGAGGATGCTGGCGCTGAAGTTGATTCTGAGGATGACGACGCCGAAAGCGCAATAGGAAGCGCAAGGGCAAGACAGTTATGGCCGTTGAGTGCTCTGGCAACGCTAACGCCGCCAAGAAGGCTAAAATAGAAAGTTCCGGCAAGGAAGCTGTTGTATGCGCTGCTTGTCAGGAAGCTGCGGCAAACGAGAAAGCCGGCAAGTCTGATGGGCCCTATTGCAAGATTCACTGCACCAAGGGACATGATCTCCAAGAGTGCCGGCAGGTTGAACAACTTGCCGAAAAGCAGAAGGTTGAGTATGAAAAGCGCGACAAGGAGAAGGATCAAGATGGTGCTGGGGGATCCGGCAAGAAGGGTCATGGTGGCTGGGGAGGCACCGCGGCAAGGCTAAGCAGCAGAAGGAGAAGCCTGCTCGAGGCCATGACAAGAAAGAGGAGGATGATGAAGATGATGACGAGGACGAAGATGAGTCCAGCCAACAAGAGTTCCAGAAAGAAACAGAAGCCATGTGCATTGACGGAGGTGCATCTTCGCACTCCTCTCACCCCCAACTCAAACAGTGGGCGCGTGATGTTAATGCGGCAGAACCGGCAATGGGCGCTCAAAAACCACTCAAATGGTCCCACACACCCATCATTTTCGATGCTAAGGATCACCCTGATCGCACAACTGCGGACGGGTGCTTGCCGTTGTTGGTTTCACCAACGATACGCAACCTCCAAGTTACGAAAATGTTGGTTAATGGTGGGGCCGGCCTAAACTAGTTTTCACCAGATGTCATCAAGAGACTACAGATTCCTGATGAAGATCTCAAGCAAACGGGCACGTTTCAAGGGATCAAGCCGGGAAGGAGCCAGCCCAAGGGAAAGATCACTCTGCCGGTGACGTTTGGCGAGGAATTAAACTATAGAACAGAGAAGATTGTCTTCGATGTGGTTAAGATTCCCTTGCCGTATAATGGAATTCTGGGTCGCCCTACCTTGGCAAAGTTTATGGCAGCATCACACTACGCCTACAACACGCTCAAAATGCCAGGGCCGATGGGGGTCATCACCATCAACTCCGATAAGAAGGATGCAGTTATTTGCGTCGACAAGCTTTACAAAGAAGCGGTTGCAGCATCTGCCGCCAAGGAACCCGCTCCTACTGACAAGAAGAAGAGCAAGGAAAACGGCAAGACCTCCGACAAGGCCTCTGGGAAGCGCACCTCTTCGGAGTGTTGCGCACCCGTCGATGACGTACCGGAAAGCTCTACCGCCAAGAAGTCCAAAGCTACTCCACCATCAACAAAGAAGGTGTCGGCGAAGGAGGATGGCACAGGCGGTACCTTCACCGTCAGTGCCTCTCTTGACAGCAAATAGGAAAGCGCGCTTGTTACCTTCCTGCGGGTGAATGTCGATGTGTTTGCATGGCAACCATCTGAAATCCCCGGCGTTCCCAGGGAGGTAATTGAGCACCACCTTGCCGTCTGTCCTCACGCTCGGCCCGTCAAACAGAAGGTCAGGAAGCAAGCTTTGGAACGGCAACAGTTTATTGCTGAGGAAATAAAAAAGTTAGAAGCGGCAAGTTTAGTCAGGGGAGTACTACATCCAACATGGTTGGCAAATCTAGTTGTAGTACGGAAAGCAAATGGGAAGTGGAGACTTTGTATTGATTATACTGATATCAAGAAAGCATGTCCAAAAGATCCTTTCCCTTTGCCGCGCATCAATCAAATTGTTGACTCTACTGCCGGCTGTGATTTACTCTCCTTTCTTGATGCATACTCTGGTTACCATTAGATTTCCATGGCCAAGGAGGATGAGGAGAAAACCGCATTCATTACTCCATGTGGCACATACTACTTCGTGCGTATGCCTTTCGGACTAAAGAGTGCTGGTTCAACATTTGCAAGAGCAGTCCAGATTGGTTTTGAACCCCAGCTGCACAGGAATGTGGAAGCATATATGGATGATATAGTGGTCAAAACCAAGGACAAATAAACCCTCATTCAAGACTTAGAAGAGACATTTGCAAATTTGCGCAAGATCAATTTGAAGTTCAACCCCGAGAAGTGTGTGTTTGGCGTTCCATCTGGCAAGCTTCTCGGGTTCTTTGTATCTCAACGAGGAATTGAAGCTAATCCCGACAAGATCAAAGCCATTGAGCAAATTGAAGAACCGAAGCACGCCAAGGATGTACGGCGTCTTGTCGGCTGTGTGGCTGCATTAAGCGGGTTCATCTCCAAATCCGCTGAGCGCGCCTTGCCGTTTTTCAAGATTTTGAAAAAGGCAGGTCCAATGAAATGGACTCCGGAAGCGGAGGCCGCGCTGCAGGATTTGAAGAAGTACCTCTCCTCAACGCCAACACTAGTTGTGCCTAAGCCACAAGAACCATTGGTGCTGTACTTGGCGACAACGAATCAAGTGGTCAGTGCTGCATTAGTGGCAGAGAGAGAAGCTGGCGACGAAGAGGCAGCAGTTGCAGGGCCGTCAAGGGACAAACCGGAATCTTTTCCGGCAGAGTCTGGTATCGACAAGTCAGAATCAGCGCAAGCAAATGTTGCAAGTCAACAAGTAGTGCCGAAGAAGAAAATGGTGCAGCGCCCAGTTTACTTTGTTAGTTCCCTCTTGCAGGGGGATAGATCAAGGTACTCTGGTGTGCAAAAGTTGCTTTTCGGCCTTCTCATGGCCTCGAGAAAGCTGCGCCATTACTTCCAAGCACATGAGATCACCGTCGTCACTCGCTTTCCGTTGCAGCGTATCTTGAGAAATCCAGATGCCACCGGAAGGATAGTAGAGTGGGCGTTGGAGCTATCTAGTTTTGCACTCAAGTTTGAAAGTACCTCAACTATTCAGAGCAGAGCCTTCGCGGAGTTCATTGTAGAGTGGACACCAATGCAAGATGAAGAAATTCAGGAAACTTCTCTCCCCGGCAAAGAAACTGCTATGGAATGGATCATGTACTTTGAATGTGCCTTCTCGCTGCAAGGCGCCGGTGCCGGAGTGCTGCTTGTCGTGCCCACCAGAGAGCACCTCAATTATGTGGTACAAATGCACTTTCCCAGGGAGAAAGCTATGAACAACACTGCCGAGTACGAAGGGCTCCTTGCCGGTCTCAGGATCGCAGTGGACCTTGGAATCAGATAGTTGATCATCCATGGCGACTTACAGCTCGTTGTGAAGCAAGTTAATAAAGATTATCAGAGCCCATTGATGGAAGCATACGTGGAAGAAGTGAGAAAATTGGAAGAACACTTTGATGGAATGCAAACAGAGCACATCCCTCGTGCGTAAAACAGCATTGCTGATCATCTGTCGAAGTGTGCTACCCAAAAGCTACCTGCGGAACCAGGAACTTTTGTGATCCATTTGACTCAACCATCTGTCACACCATCAATGCAGTCAAACAAAAGAAGAAAGTTGAATACCGACAAGTACTTCCCGGCAGAGCTCCCGGAAGCCACCGGCAAGGAAGTTGCCGGAGACAACAACGTATTTGTCGGTGAGCAGCGGACTCAAACGGAACCTCAGGTTCTTGCCGTCGAGGCAAGCGCTCCCACAGCCGAAGAGATGCCTTTAGTCCTTATCGTTGAGCCACAGGCTCCGGCATGGGCACAACAGATCATCCATTTTCTTCAAACAGGAGAACTTCCCGATGACCAAGAAGAAGCTGAAAAAGTAGCCCGACAGTCAAGTATGTATCAGTTTGTGGATAACATTCTACACAGAAAGAGGCCAGATGGGGTGAAATTGAAGTGTATTTGCCGGGAAGATGGACTGAAGCTGTTGGTGGAGATACATGGAGGCATGTGTGGTTCCCACATAGGATCAAGGGCCCTTGTCGGCAAAACATTTCGGCAAGGCTTCTATTGGCCCACTGCTCTCCAGGATGCAACTGAGTTAGTAACCAAGTGTGAAGCATGCCAGTTCCATTCCAAGAATATACATCAGCCAGCTCAAGCACTTCAAACAATCCCACTCTCCTGGCCTTTCTCGGTCTGGGGGCTCGATATCTTGGGCCCCTTTCCCCGTGCTACCGGGGGCTTTGAGTTCTTGTACGTAGCAATTGACAAGTTCACAAAGTTGCCTGAGGTAGAGCCAGTGAGGAAGGTGACAACACAGTCATCTGTTAAGTTCTTTAAAGGACTAGTTTGCCGTTTTGGTGTTCCTAACAAAATCATCACAGACAATGGCACACAGTTCACGAGCCGTACCTTCATGCAGTATGTCCAAGACCTTGGAAGCAAGATTTGTTTTGCGTCTATTGCTCACCCAAGAAGCAACGGCCAAGCGGAAAGGGCAAATGCTGAAGTGCTGCGAGGCCTCAAGACGAGAACTTTCGACAAGCTGCACAAGTGCGGAAGGCGCTGGATTGATGAGTTGCCGGCGGTTCTTTGGTCACTCAGGACGACACCAACTCGAGCCACCGGCCAAACACCCTTCTCCCTAGTCTATGGTGCAGAGGCGGTGCTCCCCACGGAACTCACATACAGGTCACCTCGAGTGCTTGCTTATGATGAAGCACAGCAAGAGCAGCTGCGGCAAGATGATGCCACGCTCCTTGAGGAAGATCGTTTTCAGGTTGCTGTGTGAGCTGCACGCTACCAGCAAGCTTTGCGCTGCTACCACAGCCGAAAAGTTCATGCCTGAAGCCTTGAGGAAGGCAACCTTGCTCTTCGGTGCGTTCAATCCACCAAGGGATCAAACAAGTTGATGCCAAAGTGGGAAGGCCCTTATTGGGTAGTACGATTCACCAGACCTGGCGCAGTCCGTCTGGAGACCGAAGATGCCATCCCAGTGCAAAACTCATGGAACATTAATGAGCATGTTCGCAAGTTCTATCCATAAGGCGCATTTGCCGGGCCCTCCGGAAACACCTTTTGTACGAGCCTTGTCGGCGAGACATGTAACCCTTTGTACAAAGCCAGGCGCAGATCCTATGCATAAGTAAAATAAAGCTAAGTGTTTCACAACTCTTTGTTAAAGTACATTTCTGCTTGTGTATGATTACATGTGATGTTGTGTTACACTTTTCTTTGTATGAAATGATTAACGAGACATCAAGGCATCCATCCACTTATTTCTCTTCTTTCTTTTTCGCAAAAAGATAGAAGGTTCCCTCGCGTGCAAATTTCCTGGGGGGGGGGGGATGATGGCGTGGACACCCCCAAATGACGTTCAAGTGATCATTTTTACGACAAGAAATACAGCAAAGGAAAAGCTAAGTTGAAAAACTTTGAAATAAATTCTTTGTTGTAATTGCAATCTTCCTTGAAGGATTTTTGTCTTTGTATGAGAAACCTGCACGCTAAGGAACCTTGTCGAGATCGATCACGCTCTTACTTTGTTTCGAGTCCGCTCAACAACTTAAGCAGCTACGTTGAGATCGTCAAAGGTAAACTTGCCGGCAGTGGCACTTCCGGCAGGCTGCTAAGGATCCATTCCTCAAGCGCTCGTGGCAAGTATGTGCGCACCGGCAACCGTAGGGTATAAAAAATCATGCAAAGGCAAAATATAACAAGGAACATAGCATACATTCATTCAAACAGCATAAGTTGCATTACATCACAAGCACAGTGCAGATCTAATTTAAGATTAAATTTATCTTTTACAGGATAGCACTGGTGGCAGATGCAACGACAAGGCTAATTCTGAAGATCGCCTTGATGCCTGGGAACGAGAATAACTTTGTCGGCTATTGGAGCAACAATTTTGTTGATAGCCGTGATATCAGTGTTCTGCGGCAAGGTCTTCAATATCCCGGAGAGATCAACGTCAGGATTGTGGTATGCGACCTTGACAAGCACCTTATAAAGGACGTCACGACCAAACTTCCGGGATTCATTGGCGAAGGAGGCAGACCTGTCTTCGTGATAAGTTTTCAAGGCATCAATAAGGCCCTAAAAGAATTTAGTCAGTCTGGTGCTCGTGGCCTCCTTGTCGTTGACAGTGAAGCTTCAGCTCCTCATATCCTTGACGACAAGCTGTGCAGTTATGCCTTCGGCAATGTTGATGAGCCTGTTGGTCCAGAGGGAGAGCACTTCTCGCAGCTGGGTAAACTTGTTTTCAGCATCTTCTCGCGAGGTCTCTTCTGCTTCAAGCTTCTCCATCAAGATTATATCTTTTTCCTTGGCGGATTCAAGATCCTTCTCCAAGGTGGCAAGCTTAAATTTTAGATCTTCTACCGCCTTGGCAGTTTTAGTCAGATCTTGGCTCTTGGACGTCAGCTATGTCTGCAGCTCCCCTAGGGTATGAGCTGCCTTCTGCGCTTCGTCTTTGAGGGCCTCGATCTCCTTGTTGTTACCGGTGAGATCTTCTTTCAACTTGTTCACCTGGGATTCCAAATCTACCTTGGCGGTAGTAGCAGCTGCAACTTTATCTGTGGCCTCCTTGAGCTTGGCGGGACTTTCTCGAGCTTGGGTCTCAATGGATTCCTTGTGATTCTTCTCCAGCTCTTGCGTCGTCTGCTCAAGGAGCTTTTCAATTTCTTCATCCTTGCTGCGGAGCTTGGCGGGAAGGGCGTCCTCCTATGCGGCAAGATCCTTCTCTCTGGTGTTGAGTTGCGCCTCGCGCTCTACCAGTTTGCCATCAAAAGCCGTTGCCTTCTCCTTGGCAGCGGCAAGCTTTTCCTCCTGCCTTCTGAGGTTACGAGATTGCTCATTATACCAAGTGCGAACCTCCTCCGCCTTCTTTTTCAGCTTCTCTTCAGCTAGCTCCAGAGCTTTGTGCTCCTCTTGAAGCTTGTCCCAACGCTTGCCGTAGAGCTCTTGCACATCCTTAAAACCGGTAGCCATGGTTTCAAGGAAAACAAGATCTACTACGCTGTCAGTGGCGTTATCTTCTTCAAGAATACTTTGGGAGAAGGGGAGCAGTATTTGAGCAATCTCCTCATCGAAACTTGGCCCTCCGGTGCCAGATGAGCTGGGGGCTCCGGATTCTTGCCGAGAAACGACAAGTGCCAAGGGGTCCGTCAAAACTTGCATGCTTGGCACCTTGGGCTGATTATCAAGATTCGATCCATCGACGCCAACCGCCACCATCTCTATATCTGTCTGGACGGGGTCGGATGTGTTATCGGGAGACTTCTTTGGTTCTCCGATAGCTTCCCTAGCCTCCTCGACAACAGACTTGGTGGCCTCGCCGGCAGAAATCTTGGCGGCCTCGTCAGCAGCTTTCTTTGACATGTCTGCCACATTTGCAAGAATTTCTCCTTCTTCGGGAGAAGCTGGATCTACAAGGTGGAACAGAAGCAAAGAGAAAAAAGAAATTCAATTTACAAGTCAACTTCAAGAAAACAAAAATTTGGAGAAGTGCTTGGAAGCAAGTGGATTACCTGTTGATTCTTGTTGAGGAAGGGTGGTCCCTTCCCCGGCAACCTCGGTTGCCGGCGCACAATCAGCGGTAGCTTCGCTTGCAGGAATGATCTCAGTGCGGACAAGCTCATCAGTGGATGCCCTTGCCGGTGAAGCACCCTCTGGAGCGATGGTTGATGGGGGAGCCATGGCGGGATCTGCCTCCGGTCGTTCTTCCTCCTGGCGAACTTCTCCCACCTCCTTGTCGAGCTCAAAAGAAGGAACATCAGTACCGGTGCCCGCAAGCGGGAACTGCACCATGGCTTCACTCTAGGGGCTGGGATGGGGGCTGATAACGACAGTACCAGCAGATATAATCCCCTGCCCAGCACTTGCCGCTGACTCGTGTTCTGTTGCGGCCCTGGTTCGCTTCGCCCTGTGCACGAGTGGTTCTGTATCCCTGAGAAGACAATGGAAGTTAAGTCAGAATGATAGTCAAGATGAATCAAGATTTGATAAAGACAAATGATTATACTTACACTTCGTCTTCGGGATCGCTGAGAATGGAAATGTCGTATCTCACTGGTGGAGGTGACTCCCTGGCCCTCTTGATTGCCGGTGGAGGCGAAGATACCTGCTGAGAAGACCCCTCTTCTCCGGCAACATCTTGCTGGGAAGATGGACGTTGAGCTCGAGGAGGATGAGTCGTTTGCCGGCGAACTTCTTGTTGCTGGCCAGTCCTGGTGGTCGTTGATACGTCTCGAACGTATCTATAATTTTTGATTGTTCCATGCTATTATAGTATCAATCTTGGATGTTTTATATGCAATTATATGCCATTATATATCATTTTTGGGGACTAACCTATTAACCCAGTGCCCAGTGCCAGTTGCTATTTTCTGCTTGTTTTTGCCTTTTCAGAAAATCATTATCAAAAAGTGCCCAAACGAGAAAAAAACTTTGGATTAATTTTTTTTGGACCAGAAGAGACCCACGAAACTTCGGGAGAAGACCAAAAGAGCCACAAGGAGGCGACAAGCCTGGAGGGCGTGCCTAGGGGGGTAGGGTGCGCCCCCCAGGCTTGTGGGCCCCTCGTTGCCCCTCCTGACCTAATTCCAGCGCTATAAATTCCCAAATATTCAAAATATACCAGAGAGACAGAAGAGAAAACCTTTCTGCCGCCACACGCCTCTGTTCTTCCGTGATCCCATCTGGAGGCCTTTTCCGGTACTCTGCTGGAGGGGGAATCGATCACGGAGGGCTCCTTCATCAACCTTGCTGTCCTTCCGATGATGTGTGAGTAGTTTACCATAGACCTACGGGTCCATAGCTAGTAGCTAGATGGCTTCTTCTGTCTCTTTGATCTTCAATACCATGTTCTCCTCGATTTCTTGGAGTTCTATCCGATGTAATGTTCTTTTGCAGTGTGTTTGTTGGGATCCGATGAATTGTGAGTTTATGATCAGATTATTCATGAGAAATATTTGAGTCTTCTATGAACTCTTTTATGCATGATTATTATAGCTTTGTATTTCTCTCCGATCTATCGATTTGGTTTGGCCTACTAGATTGATTTGTCTTGCAATGGGAGAGGTGCTTCGTGATGGGTTCAATCTTGCGGTGCTCAATCCCAGTGACAAAAGGGGACATGACACGTATTTGTATTGTTGCCATTAAGGATAAAAAGATGGGGTTTAATCATATTGCTTGAGTTTACTTTGTCTACATCATGTCATCTTGCTTAAGGCGTTACTCTGTTTCATACTTAATACCCTAGATGCATGTTGGATAGCGGTCGATGGGTGGAGTAATAGTAATAGATGCAGGCAGGAGTCGGTCTACTTGTCTCGGACATGATGCCTATATACATGATCATTGCCATGAATCCATCATAATTATTTGCTTTTCTATCAATTGGCCAATAGTAATTTGTCCACCCACCGTATGCTATGTGTTCGAGAGAGAAGCCTCTAGTGAAAACTATGGCCCCCGGGTCTACGTTATCATATATAAAAAACCTAAAAATACCTTGCTGCAATTTATTTACCTTTATTTTAATTAGTATTTTAGTTTATCGATTTATCTCTATAAGATTTAATCCTTGCAAATAACCGCTGAGAGGATTGACAACCCTCTTATTTGCGTTGGGTGCAAGTGTTTGCTCTTGTGTGTGCAGGTGCGTTTAACGGAATTTTGCTTGGTTCTCCTACTGGATTGATAACCATGGTTCTTAACTGAGGGAAATACTTATCTCTACTATAATGCATCATCCTCTCCTCTTCGGGAAAATACCAACGCAGTCTACAAGTAGCAGTCATCTTCTTCACGACAAGACCAGCTCCTGACGAAGAAGGGCGCACTATCTCCTAGCTGGATGCCTCTCGAAGATAACGTGCCTTCTTCTTCGGGGATTGGGGATCTCCTTCTTCCTCGAGCTCACCGGCAACTTCTTCCCCAGCAGACTCTTCTCGATGCTCTTCGGTGACTTCTTCGTCGGGGGTCTCTTCCTCCTCTTCGGTCGCCGCAGCCCGGGAACCACTGGCCTTGCTAGCCTTCAAGGCCTCCTCGGCTCTGTGGGCAATGTATGCCAGTTCTTCATCTCTAGTGGCACGGATGAGGTCCTTCTCTTCTCGAGTGGCCCTCTCCGTCAAGTTAGAAGCCCAAGCCATTTCATCTTTGAGTGATCGTTCTTGCCCGTTAGCTTCAACTCCTTGGGCGTTGCACGCTAGCATCACCGCTAAGATGGAATCCTTGGCATAATTAATGTGCAGTGGCACGACCTTGGCCGGCAAGTGAAATTTGCCGGAAGTTCTGAACAGCTGAGGGCAAAGGCTGATGTGTTTCATGACTGTCAGGTTGTTACCCAGCCCTGGACATAGCCGCATGATATCAGCAGCATTTTGGTACTCCCAAGTGTGCCTTTGACTCTTCTGCAGCAGCACGATGCGTCGCTGGAGGAAGTCAGCTCCTACCATCTCAATGGTCAGCCTGGCAGCCTTGAGACGAGCAATTCGGTTCAACGCCAAGGAAAGTTTCTTGTCACTGGCGCCAAGGTCGCTCCAGTTCTTACTGTGGTCGATCTTCTCCGTGTGCGGCAAGCAGATATTGGGGAAGTCCTTATCCTTGATCCAGCACCATTCTGCCCGCCACCCTTCCCACTTCAAATGCTACAGCCCAGTAAGATATTTTCCCTTGCCCTTGGCTCAAGGGATTCATGTCACACTGCCGGAGAGCGCGTCACCCTCGATACGAGGGATGAAGAAGTGGCGGAAGAGATCGACATTGGGGACGACTCCGACAAAATTCTCGCACAGATGGGTGAAGACTGACATGCACGACATTGCATTGGGAGTCAAATCTAGCAATCGAAACCCAAATGTGTTCATCATCTCAATGAAGAAATCAGAGTAGGGAGGGACCAATCCGCAGTAAAAGTATGCGCAGAAAAACGGATATGCATCTCCAGAGATCTTGGTGTCAACAGGGAGCACTACTGGCGCTGTCCTGGGTGTCCCTCCCCCACATATAAGCATACTATCGACGAGGGTGCTCTTGCCCAGGGCCAGCGGAATGAAGACCACATTTTCCCTCTGCCGCTGCTCCAAATCCGCCTTCCTCTTCTCCACTTTGGGGTCGACGGGCTTGGTGGGCTTCTTCCCCTCGGTTTCGGCTTTCTTGGGTGCCATGTGCACTCTGAGAAGAAAGGGAGGGTGGAAGAGATGCGAATCGGCGGCGGCGGCGGCGGAATTTGCTCTGGCGAGAGGAAGAAGACGATGCAACGAAGGGCAAGGGTGAATGAGCAGTGCTTCCTCGCGGTTGGCTTTTTAGGGGGAAGGCGCGGGGAGGCTGGCTCTTTACTGTCCGTCGTGGCAGCGCTTTTCCAGGTGCACTACCACAAAACCGTCGCTCCAGTCCACCACTCCTATGAACCGCATTAAGTGCGCGACGTGGGCGTGCGAAAGGGAAATCATAATCGCGAGATTTACAGCAGTAATTTCTCACCACGTGTGTGCGCATTGTTTTGGCCTAACCCAATGACGCTTCGGACGCGCATGTGGCCCAGGCCCGGGGTCTCCGGTCGGTGTATAAAACATGGGTATTTTATACCCTGACTTATGCACATATAGTGGTAGCGTTCCTGATGGCCAGGGCTTGCGAGGAGATTACCAACAACAAGACGAAGCATCAAAGGAGTGCTTGGCTAGCGCTGAAGATGGAAGCATCACTTGCCGGCAAGGCATGAGCCATCAAGTTGAAGGCCCGGCAAGCTACATGCCGGCAAGCCCTTACTGACTCCTCCTCGTTCCACCTCATCGAGCAGCTAGTCACTAATCTGTGAGGTGTCGAGCGGGCAGGCAGTTTGGTGAGGTTTGTCGGGGCACGTGTCAGCATGCTGGAAGGAGGATTACCTTTAATGACACCCGTCTAGAAGGCGTGTCAAGATTATAGGAGGTAGCTGGGCGAGCGGTGCAGGAACCATGCCGGGTCTACTCCTCCACATGACACCTAACGGTGCATTTATTGTGTTTGTCCTAAGCCAGGAGAGTTAAGTATGATAACACTGTTGGCTATCTAATCAACATGTAAAGACTGTTTTTCCACTGTGGTTACCCCTTGATCTATAAAAGGAGGGCCAGGGCAACCTTTACAAGGGTCGACTCTTTGCTCATTCTGCATGCGTAGTTGCACTTCCTGCACCTTGCCGGCAAGTTGCGTTCCCTGTACTTGAGCTCAAACACATCTAGCCCACAAAGTAGGAGTAGGGTTTTACACCTCACGGTGGCCCGAACCTAGGTAAATCCTTTCCGTTGATTGCCGATTCTGCTCTTTGTGCTTGCGCATCTCCCTAGTCAAACTGCAAAGGGGCTAGATGGCCGCATAGATGGTCGTACGCATGACATAAAGCTTGTTATTAACTTCTCATCTAAGTGTTGGTCCTGGCATGGTGGGGAGTTCCGAGCATTCTTAGGTCCGAAATGAAATCCTTGAGTGCTGTTATAATCCGGGGTGCACGATGATTAACTCCTACCAACCTCCTCCCTAGGGGCATGCGAGTAGTACTTTGCTTTGAGGGCTAATAGGCTTTGCAATAAGTATGTGAGTTCTTTATGACTGATGTGAGTCCATGGATTATACGCACTCTCACCCTTCCGCAATTTTCTAGCCTCTCCGGTATCGTGCATTGCCCTATCTCACCTCGAGAGTTGGTGCAAACTTTGCATGTGCATCCAAATCCCGTGATATGATACACTCTATCACACATAAGCCTCCTTAAATCTTCCTCAAAACAGCCACCATACCTACCTATTATGGCATTTCCATAGCCATTCCGAGATATATTGCCATGCAACTTCCACCGTTTTGTCATATGACTTGTGTTCATTGTCATTTTTCTTTGCATGATCATATAGCTGACATAGTATTTGTGGCTCAGCCACCGTTTATCATTTTTATACATGTTACGCTAGATCATTGCACATCCTGGTACACTGCCAGAGGCATTCATATAGAGTCATTCTATATAGTTTTTATTGAGTTGTAAGTAAATAAAAGTGTGATGATCATCATTATTAGAGCATTGTCCCAGTGAGGAAAGGATGATGGAGACTATGATTCACCCACAAGTCGGGATGAGACTCCGGACGAAAAAAAGGGAAAAAAGAGAGGCCAAAAAGAGCCCAACAAAAAAAGAGAAAAAAGAAAGAAAAAAATGAGAGAAAAAGAGAGAAGGGGCAATGTTACTATGCTTTTCCACACTTGTGCTTCAAAGTAGCACCATGTTCTTCATATAGAGAGTGTCCTGTTTTGTCACTTTCATATACTAGTGGGAACTTAACGTTATAGAACTTGGCTTGTATATTTCGATGACGGGCTTCCTAAAATTCCCGAGGTCTTCATGGGCAAGCAAGTTGGATGCACACCCACTTAGTTTCAGTTGAGCTGTCATACACTTATAGCTCTTAGTGCATATGTTCCATGGCAATCCCTACTCCTCGCATTGATATCGATAGATGGACATCTCCACAGTCCGTTGATCCGCCTAGTTGATGCGAGACTTTCTTATTTTTTGACTTCTCCTATTAATCCCTATCACCGCATTCTATTCCACCTTGTGCTATGTCCATGGTTTACGCTCATGTATTGCGTGAAGTTGAAAATGCTGAAGCACGTTAGAAGTACGATCCAATTGCCTGGTTTAACACCGGGGTGCTCATGATTTATATTTATGCAATGAAGGCGGAGTCATGCCATGCTAACATGATAAAATGAGTGGGGAATAACATTCGTTAAGGATCGTATATTTTGAAAGTTTAATGATTATGCTTCTTATATTCATCGATATTATTACGTTGATATTGTTAATTCATTGCTTCTTGCTACTTGTGAACTGCGTTGGGATTTCCCCGAAGAGGAGAGGATGATGCAGTACAGTAGAGATAAGTATTTCCCTCAGTTAAGAACCAAGGTTATCAATCCAGTAGGAGAACCACACAGAACCTCGTTAGTAGCACCTACACACACAAAAGCAAACACTTGCACCCAACGCAAATAAGAGGGTTGTCAATCCCCTTAGCGGTCACTTGCAAGGATTAATTCTGATAGTGATAGATAGAAAAGTAAATTGCAAAAGTAAATAAAAGTAAATAAATTGCAGCAAGGTATTTTTGGATTTTAATATATGATAAAAGTAGACCCGGGGGCCAAAGTTTTCACTAGAGGCATCTCTCTCGAACACATAGCATACAGTGGGTAAACAAATAACTGTTGGGCAATTGATAGAAAAGCGCGTAGTTATGACGATATTCAAGGCAATGATCATGTACATAGGCATCACGTCCGAGACAAGTAGACCGACTCCTGCCTGCATCTACTACTATTACTCCACCCATCAACCGCTATCCAGCATGCATCTAGGGTATTAAGTATAAAACAGAGTAACGCCTTAAGCAAGATGACATGATGTAGACAAAGTAAACTCAAGCAATATGATTAAACCCCATATTTTTATCCTTAATGGAAACAATACAAATACGTATCTTGTCCCTTTCTGTCACTGGGATATAGAACAACGCAAGATTGAACCCATCACAAAGAACCTCTCCCATTGCAAGATAAATCAATCTAGTTGGCAAACCAAATGGATAGATCGGAGAGAAATACAAAGCTATAACAATCATGCATAAAAGAGTTCAGAGAAGACTCAAATATTTCTCATGAATAATTTGATCTTATACCAACAATTCATCGGATCCCAACAAACACACCGCAAAAGAAGATTACATCGAATAGAACTCCTAGAACATCGAGGAGAACATGGTATTGAAGATCAAAGAGAGAGAAGAAGCCATCTAGCTACTAGCTATGGACCTGTAGGTCTATGGTAAACTACTCACACATCATCGGAAGGGCAGCAAGGTTAATTAAGAAGCCCTTCGTGATCGATTCCCCCTCCGGCAGAGTACCGGAAAAGGCCTCCAGATGGGATCACGGAAGAACAGAGGCTTGCGGCGGCGGAAAGGTTTTCTCTTCTGTCTTTCTGGTATATTGGGAATATTTGGGAATTTATAACGTTCGAATTAGGTCAAGAGGTGCCACGAGGGGCCCACAAGCCTGGGGGGGGGGGGGGCTACCCCCACTGAGCGCGCCCTTCGGGCTTGTCGCTCCCGCGTGACTCTTCTGGTCTTCTCCCGAAGCTTCTAGGGTCCCTTCTGGTCCAGAAAAAATTAATCCAAAGTTTTTTCTTCGTTTGGACTCTGTTTGATAATGATTTTCTGAAAAGGCAAAAACAGGCAAAAAACAGCAACTGGCACTGGGCACTAGGTTAATAGGTTAGTCCCAAAAAATGATATATAATTGCATATAAAACATCCAAGATTGATACTATAATAGCATGGAACAATAAAAAATTATAGAAATGTTGGAGACACGTATCAAGCATCCCCAAGCTTAATTCCTGCTCGTCCTCGAGTAGGTAAATGAAAAAAAACAGAATTTTTGATATGGAATGCTACCCAACATGTTTCATCATGTAATTCTCTTTTACGGTATGAATATTAAGATCCGAGTGATTCAAGGCAATAGTCTATAGTTTGATATAAAGACATCAATACTCAGGCATACTAACAAACAATCAATCATTTCAAAATAAAAATGCTAAAGAAAGTTATCCCTACAAAATCATATAATCCTGTCATGCTCCATCTTCTTAACATAAAGTAGTTATCATGCACAACCCTGGAGACAATCAAGCAATTGGTTCATACTTTTAAACGCGCTTCAGCTTTTTTAACCCCCACACAATACATGAGCGCAAGCCATGGATATAGCACTATGGGTGGAATAGAATGATGATAGAGATGAATAAGGGGAAGTCAAAAAGGAGAAGATAGTCTCACATCGACGAGGCTCATCAACGGGCTATGGAGATGCCCATCAATTGATGTCAATGCGAGGAGTAGGGATTGCCACGCAACGGATGCACTAAGAGCTATAAGTGGATGAAAGATCAAAAATAAAAACTAAGTGGGTGTGCATCCAACTTGCTCGGTCATGAAGACCTCGGGCATTTGAGGAAGCCCATCATCGGAATATACAAGCCAAGTTCTATAATGAAAAATTCCCACTAGCATATGAAAGTGACAACATAGGAGACTCTCTATATGAAAAACATGGTGCTACTTTGAAGCACAAGCATGGAAAAAGATAGTAACACTGCCCCTTCTCTCTTTTTCTCTCATTTTTTTTCTCTGTGCTCTTTTTGGCCTGTTTTTTTATCTCCTCACTGGGACAATGCTCTAATAATGATGACATCACACTTCTATTTACTTACAACTCAAAAATTACAACTCGATACTAGAACAAATATGACTCTATATGAATGCCTCTGGCAGTGTACCAGGATGTGCAATGATACTAGCGTAACACGTATGAAAATGATGAACGGTGGCTGAGCCACAAATACTATATCAGCTATATGATCATGCAAAGCAATATGACAATGATGATGCGTGTCATATAAAAAGAATGGTGGAAGTTGCATGGCAATATATCTCGGAATGGCTATGGAAATGCCATAATAGGTAGGTATGGTGGCTGTTTTGAGGAAGATATAAGGAGGCTTATGTGTGATAGAGCATATCATATCACGGGGTTTGGATGCACCGGCGAAGTTTGCACCGACTCTCGATATGAGAAAGGGCAATGCACGGTACCGAAGAGGCTAGCAAATTGCGGAAAGGTGAGAGTGCGTATAATCCATGGACTCACATTAGTCATAAAGAACTCACATACTTATTGCGAAAGTTTATTAGCCCTCGAAGCAAAGTACTAGTACGCATGCCCCTAGGGCGGAGGTTGGTAGGAGTTAACCATCGCGCGCCCCCGACCACCACGCAAAGGAAGACAATCAAGAATAAATCATGCTCCAACTTCTTAGCATAACGACAGACCATACGTGCATACTTCGGGAATCACAAACCTTAACACCAATATTCTTACTAAACCACAATTATCTACTAGCACCTCCCACATATTACCATCTTATTATCGCAAAACTATTACAAGGAATCAAACTTATCATATTCAGTGATCTACATGAAAGTTTTTATTATATCCCTCTTGAATACCTATCATATTAG
This sequence comes from Elymus sibiricus, assembly GCA_039707655.1. Lineage (NCBI taxonomy): Eukaryota > Viridiplantae > Streptophyta > Magnoliopsida > Poales > Poaceae > Elymus > Elymus sibiricus. Next base: position 72,985,801 of record CM077668.1, read on the forward strand.
GACCAAATTCATAACCCGTGCATATTACCATTGCTATTTATTAGGCTCTCAAAAAGATATAAGTGAATCATGAGAGTGCAACTATTTCTTTAAAATATAACCACCGCCGTGCTCTAAAAGATATAAGTGAAGCACTAGAGCAACTGCCTAGCTCAAAAGATATAAATGAAGCACATAGAGTATTGTAACAAATCATGAATAATGCGTGTCCCTCTCAAAAAGGTGTGTTCAGCAAAGATGATTGTGGCAAATGAAAAAGCAAACAAAAGCAAGCAAACTATTGCACAAGACGCTCCAAGTAAAACGCATATCATGTGATGAATAAAAATATAGCTCCAAGTGATATACCGATAGATTGTAGACGAAAGAGGGGATGCCATCCGGGGCATCACCAAGCTTAGACGCTTGAGTATTCCTTGAATATTACCTTGGGGTGCCTTGGGCATGCCCAAGCTTAGGCTCTTGCTGCTCCTTATTCCTTTATCCATCGTAGTCTCACCCAAAACTTGAAAACTTCAGCACACAAAACTCAACAGAAACCTCGTGAGATCCGTTAGTATAACAAATAAATCCGTTAGTATAACTTTAGGTACTGTTATAAATTGATTCATATTTAATATTGGCATAATGCTACTGTACTCAAACTTCCCCATGGCTCATACCCCCCGATACGGTCCATAGATTCATCAAAATAAGCAAACTATGCAACAAAAACAGAATCTGTCTAAAACAGAACAGTCTGTAAAGATCTATTTAAAAGACATACTTATATAACTCCAAAAATTCTGAAAAATTAGGAAAACATAAAAAATTCATATATCAATACTGTGTAAAAATTTCAGATTTTTCTGACGCTCCAGTTCCGAACCACAAATCAAATATTGGACGCAAAACTTTCTGTTTTCCAAACAGCATCAGTTATACTATCATCCAAATCATCCCAAAGGCATTACTTTGCACAAACACTAATTAAAAGATAAAAACAGAATCATAATAGAAGCTTAATTTGTGTGACACAAGAAAATAAAATTTTGCAATAAAAATAAATATTGGGTTGCCTCCCAACAAGCAATATTGTTTTATGCCCTTAGCTAGGCATAATGCATTGTTTCAAGTATTGCCATCCTTCAAATTAATTCCATAGGTGCCCCTCATAATAGATTCATATGGTGGCTTAATTCTCTTTCTAGGGAAATGTTCCATCCCTTTATTTAATGGAAATTTAAATATTATATTACCTTCTTTCATATCAATAATAGCACCTATGGTTCGTACGAAAGGTCTGCCAAGTATTATAGGACAAGACGGATTGCATTCAATATCAAGCACAATAAAATCCACAGGCACATAATTCCTATTTGCAAGAATAAGAACATCATTTATTCTACCCAATGGTTTTTTAATAGTGGAATCCACGAGATGCAAATTAAGGGAACAAGCATCCATATCGGTGAGACCTAGCACATCACATAAAGATTTTGGTATAGTAGAGACGCTAGCACCTAGATCACATAAAGCATTACATTCATAATCTTTGATTTTAACTTTAATAGTAGGTTCCCATTTATCATGTAATTTTTCTAGGAATTGAAACTTCCAACTCAAGCTTTTCTTCATGAGCTTTTATCATAGCTTTTACAATATGTTTAGTAAAAGCTTTATTTTGTTCATAGGAATTAGGTGAATTAATTATGGATTGCAACAAGGAAATACATTCAACTAAAGAGCAATTATCATAACTAGCAAAGTGGCCCGCTCGATGCGCGGGCTAGAACTTTAGAAGGTTTAATAATGTACACATATATTATTTATTTTCTCTGAAGAAAAGTTGTGACCAAATATGATGACATTTACAAATATAAGACTTCTACGAATATAATTATGTTTTATATTAACATATATATATATATATGTTATCCATTTGTCATTTACCTACTAATTATGCATGTCGTGCAAAATGTATTTTAATGATGAATCGATTTGCATAGTCAACATCTTAATATATATAGCTTAATTGCTAAATAAGTACACATCTTATGTGAGGATTTATCTTATTTCATGCTATGTCCATAGGATTCTTGTTTCTTGTTCTGAAGCAAGTCCTCGAGAGGGTTTAGTAACCGAATGTTAGTCTGAATTCTATGGTTGGGCGAAAATAATGATGTTATATGTGGTCTTGTTAGTTAGTGCAGAACAGTTGCCTGTGAAAGTTTTTGCGTAACATATGTAATGGATTCTTCTTTTTTAAATAACTTTATGATATATTTGGCTAATATGCCACTAAATTAATAGCTCAGAGTCAAAAGAGAAGGTAACTATTGTGGGCAACATTGCTCTAGCGAAGGTTTTGATGTGATCATACAAACCACTCTACCATAGCTTTAAGTTCTAACTTGTAAGAAAAAGACACGATGGAAGTAGCAATTACATAGCATTTGCACGATTTCTTTCTCCTTGCCATTTTGAATCGAGCACTCACTACAAAAAAAACACATCCATGACATTATGGCGCGAACGAAAACTTTTTCTGTCATGGTTGTGACACTTCTATGACAATAATTGTGACAAAAACACGTATCATCATAGATGTGGTGGGCTCCTACTTCTATGACAAAAATTTATGACAGAAAATGGGCTTTTCGTCCTGGGCGGGCCGGAGATGCACCCGCATGACATTCTTTGGGCCATCCATGACGTAAAAAATCATGGTAGAAGTGAGGCCGAGGAAATTTTTGGGGAGTTCCCGGTTATGGTGGGTGATCGGGGCCGAGCGATGCAGTGTGGTTTGTGCATTTCTCTCATATGCGCGTGTGTGCGAGGAGTTCGCTAACTGAACCCGAGCGAGGCGTTCGCTTACTGAACCCGAGCGGTCACACTAGCTACGTACTGAAGCCAATCGATACATTCACTGCTAATTGAACCCGAGCGATTCCTTCGCTGCTAACTGAACCTGAGCGATTCCTTCGCTGCTAACTGAAGCCGGTCGAGCCCCCCGTACGTGCGAGCCATAGCTGGTGTTGGGTTGCCTCTTGATGAATAGTGTCCATTGCTGCCGCGTGTGAGATACGTAGCTAGAACGAGTCAAGACGCGTCGATCGAGCCCCTTGCGCGAGACGTGGTGAGTTGACCTAGCCGGTTGGTTGGCTGTGGATGAACAGTTCCCGTTGCTGCCGCCCGCTCGTATGCTCCACCCCAGCCGGTGGGTTGGCTGTGGATGAACAGTACCCTGGCCGTGTGAAGGTGGTTGGCGCTGGATGAACAGGACCCCGAGGAGGCCAGCCGGTTGGGGGTGGAAGAACAGGACCCCGTGGAGGCTGGATGAATAGTAGTCGGTGGAGGCTGGAGGAAGTCGACGGTGGATGAATAGTAGCTGGTGGAGGCTGGAGGGAGGTCGACCGTGGATGAACAGTAGCCCGTGGAGTCCCGTTTTGTGGTACGCCACACCCCTCCTGATGAACAGGATCCCTGTTTCAACCGTAGGCGGTTGGGGAGAAGTCTGTTTCCTCCGTTTTGCGGTACGCCAGGGCCCTCCCGATCAACAGGATCCCGTTTCGACCATAGGCGCTCGAACAGAAGTCCGTTTCCTCCGTTTTGCGGTATGGCAGACCCCCAGCCAATGAACAGGACCCCGTTTAGACCGTAGGCGGTCGAACAGAAGGCCGTTTCCTCTGTTTTGCGGTACGCCAGACCCCGAGTCAATGAACAGGACCCCGTTTCGGCTGTTCCATCCAAGCCGGTTGGCTCACGATGAACAGGACGCGTTCTGACCCAGTCGCTTGGCTCCCGATGAACACGATGTTGTTTCCTCCATTCCGGCCCAGTCGGTTGGCTGCCGATGAACACGACGCCGTTGCTGCCGTCCGTTGCCTCTCCATGTACACGAGCCCTGGCCATACGTATGTGCGAGTATGCGTTCCAGACCCCGCCCGTATGTTCGTAATTGGCCGTATTTTTTGCCGTGTGGCTGTACGTACGTGTACACGATTTAGACAGGACTGTCTGAACTGCAACGTCGGGGGCTCAACTACGGCACGTGCAGCTACTTACTTGGCCACAGTTCATCTTTGCAGAGAGACCGATCGACCAGTATGTACGTACATGTTCGCGACCAGACAGACAACGCTACGTACGCTTCGACCGGGTGGGTCCCAGCTGTCAAGGAGGATAAGGAGGCACTTCCTTGCGTGCGCAGATATAGCTGCTAGGTCCCAGCTATCAGGGGGAGGAATAAAACTTTTTGCGCGTAATAAGGAGGCACTTCCTTGCGTGCAAAGATGTAGCTGGTGGGTCCAGCTGTCAGCCTCACCGCGTACTGTCCTCTTCCGATGGTTGTCGTTCATTGACCACGTTGACCACGCCACGCCGAGAGCACCAAGACGATGGACGACGCCGAGTCCTGGAAGGGAACTACGCGGAGTCGGGGAAGACGCGGCAGTGGATGCCCACGCGGAGGGGATTATGAGGGTTGACTGGTTCGGCTGCGGTGTGAGGTTGCCGTCGCCGGAGAATAACAAGGGATGTGGGTGAGTAGAGGGAAGGCCTGGCCAGCGTTGGGAGTAGGGTGGGGCGGTGAGGCCTGTGCGTCGGCACAGCCGGCCACGGGAGGCAGGAGCAGGCGGTCCCGCCGGAGCTGGTTTGGGCGGCTGGAGCAAGAAGATCAGAGATTGAAGAAGCAGCACGGCCGGTGGATTAACATCCAACGGTCGCTGCTGCTAGAATCGTTTGTTGACTAAGTTGACAAAGCCCTGCATAAGCGTCAACTTAGTAGGCCCACAAGTCATGGGGAGGAATCATTTTTTTCGCGTAATAAGGAGGCACTTCCTTTTGTGCGAAGATATAGATGGTGGGTCCCAGTTGTCAGGGGGAGGAATCATTTTTTCGCGTAATAAGGAGGCACTTGCTTGCGTGCGTCAATGGACCATGTGGGTCCCTACTGTCAGCCTCTCCACGTACATCCCTCATCCGATGGCTGTCGTTTGTTGACCACGCTAACCACGCCATGTCGAGAGCACCAACGCGGTGGACGATGGCGAGGCCCAGGAAGGGAACGACCCGGTGCCGGCAAAGCCACAACAATGTATGCCCACGATGAGGGGAGTACGAGGGTTGACTGGTTTGGCTGTGGTGTGAGGCCTGTGTCGCCGGTGAATAACAGGAGGTGTGGGTGAGTAGAGGGATGGCCTGGCCAGCGGTGGGAGTAGGAGGGGGCGGTGAGGCCTGCGCGGCAGCACAGCCGGCCACGGGAGGTGGGAGCAGGCGGTCCTGCTGCCGCTGGTTTGGGCAGCTGGAGCAAGAAGATCAGAGATTGAAGAAGCAGCACGGCCGTTGGATGTTATCCAACGGTCACTGCCGCTAGAATCGTTTGTTGACTAAGTTCACAAAGTCAACATAGTAGGCCCACAAGTCAGCCTCCAAATCTGTGGCAAACAGCATACAGCCCATTTGCCATTATTTTTAATAATTTACAGCTCATTTGCTAATTCTTACGGATTTTTTTGGAGCCCATATTCTTTTTGCTAGCATTACAGCCCATATTCTGGCCACGGTTAAAAAATTCAACGAAATTTTGCATATTTCGGTGGGGTCCGAACTGTTTTTAATCCAAAAATTTTGAGTCCGATTCAAACTAATTTGAAAAATAAATATATATTAATTTAAAATAGAACGGAATTTGCCCGCAAAAAAATCAATGAAATTGAAAATCTAGAAATCATAAAAAAACCGTAATTTGAAACTAATTGTCGGTTTGCTGTATTGTTTTTAAAATTTACAGCCCATTTTTGGGTAACCCCGAATATATCCCTCCTCGTCTTGAAAGATTTGCAGCCTAGCAGGGATGCTTTAACCAAGTAGGCCTTGGTTGGGTATTCTGCAAAAAAAGTAGAAGTGGGCTAGCCGTTTTCATAAAGAAAAAAACAACTGGGTTGGGAATGTGGTAAACAGAAAATAAAAGCCTGGGCTAGACGGGGTACAGCCCCCGCACAGCCCAGTTGATACCCTGCTCCGTCCATCTAAAAAATAGAAAACAACTGGGAGAGCTGCTGGGTCCCTGGTATCTGCCGGTCGTTGTGCAATTCTCTCGTTTATTGACTATACGTTGACAATGGTGTGGGACCCAGATGTTAGGAAACCATTAGGAGGAAGCATTTCTTTTGGCTTGTAACAAGGAGGAACTTGCTTGCGTACTGCCATGACCCTGGTGGGTCCCTACTGTCATTCTCTCCACGTACAATCCTCTCCTGATTCCTCTTGGTTGTTGACCATGTTGACAATGCCAGAGGGCGGCACCGCGGCGAGTGAACCAAGGTGGAGAACGACGGCGAGGCCTCGGGCGGGAATGAACAGGAGCCAGGGAAGATGCGGCAGTGTAGTCGCAGGCGAAGGGGAGTACGAGGGTTGACTAGTTCAAGTGCGGGGTGGGGCTGACTTCGCCAGAGAATAACAGGAGGTGTGTGTGGGTAGATGGATGGCCTGGCCAGAGTTTTAGGGTGCGATGGGGCAGCGATGCGTGCGCGGCAGCGCAGCCAGCCGCGGGAGGCGGGAGCAGCTATCCCGCCGGCGCTGGTTTGGTTTTTGGTGGCTAGAGGAAGAAGAGACTAAAGAAACACGACATACGTTGGATGTCAATCCAACGGTCAACGTTGGCAGAATCATTTGTTGATTAAGCCAACACCACATTGCAAACGTTTTTCGCAAGAAAAGAAAAACTGGGCTCGTTCACCAGATAACATTCCCGAAACTGCCACCGTTTCATCTTGCGTCGCAACTAAAACTGCCAAGAAAATGCGTTCGTTTGCCATCCTCCTCCCAGGGAACATTCGTCAGATAACATTCGCGAAAATCAAAGACTTGAGAAGGCATACAGAACAAGCTAGTCTGGCAGTAAAGAGACATTCCTGACTATTAGAAAAAAGAGAGACGTGCTGCTGTAACTGGTTCGAATCCAAACCTAGACTATATATAGTGTTATACTACTCTGCAAGTAATGAAACTGACATATCCAACGTTCGCTTCTCCTCTTCTCTAGTTACTCTGCCTAGCTTCAGAAGCTCCGGCCGCAGCAACCATGTCCGCTGGCTCATCCACCTGCTCTTCAGCAGGGACTCAAGCCAACAACCAGATGTGCGCGAAGTCGCCACCTGTACCACCGCCTGTGGGTCTCATCACACACCCGCCGGCACACTCACCGCAGCCGGTTGCTCATCGCAACCCGCTATCGTTGGTGTGGTGCCACTGCTGCAAATCACGCAGAGTCATCCGTCGCGTCTCAACTACAACCCTCAACCCTGGCCGAGTCTTCTACAAATGCCCAAATCATGGGGTAATATGGTCAAGTTGTTCGCCTGGTTTCAGTTGCTGAATTTTATTTTTTAAGAGTTTGGTTGATGATCTTTGAATTTGTTTCATGCAGAAAAGGGAGGATTCTTGTGATTTGTATTTCTGGGAAGTTGCAGATGTGGGGGAATGGAAGTACGCAGATTATTTGGTTAGCCGACAAGTCCCAATACCAGCAGGTTGGGGTGTTGGACAAGTGACTGAAGGAACGGCAGAAGAGGAAGATGCAGAGCAGAAGGTTAAAGACGATGCAGCTCATCAGATCATGGCCAAGCAATAGCTGGTGAACAGCCTTGGCAGCAATGAGGAGATGAAAGAGCTTGTGAAGATAATGGGCAAGATCGTTCTGCTCTGTAGGATGATTGTCTCTTTATTTGCAGTGTATGTAGCTGTCGTGATGTATTCAGTGGCTCTGACATGAGCACTTTGCTGAAACTAGTAATGAATGAGATCTATTTAGCAGGCTGGGCGTCTAGTGTTGTGAACATCTAATGATTTCTATATTAACGGGAATCGGGGGGCATCCCCTTTTGCTAATAAATAAATAAATAAGCAGAGGACCTGTCGAGTCAGCTATGTTCCCATTGCAAGACGTTCAGCAAATTGCAGTCCAACAGCAAACTGCCATCAACTACATTTGCGGTTGTACAATCATCAAATACAAGTTTCACAAAGCAAAATATGAGTACTACTAAACAACAATGTCATCATGTTTCAGTCATCATACAATCACCAAACACAAATCAATATACATAATAAGTGATGTTCTCACTGAACAACTACTTCATCAGGTTTCAGTTGTCATATTCTCCAGTCTTGGCTACGTGCATATGTCTCTTCCAAGAAAAATATCTGTGTTGCTTGATTTGCCAAAATATAAGGCTCGTCGGTGTGGTACGCCGCCTTGACATTGATGGATTTGAAATAATCATCAGCTTTGGGTTTTGAGGTCCTGGTAAACTGGTTATACCAACGACAGCAAAACAGAACCACGCACTGATGAACCTCGAAACTGGAGATATACTGCAACTGAACAATGTCAGTTATGTAAGCATACATTTCAGTTGTCACTTTCTTGTGCGTATCCATGCTCATGGAGGCACTGTTTTGTGTCTTCCTGCCTTCGTCGCGTGCAACGGTGTTGTAGCGCACATCTCCAACAACGCAAGATGCATAATGTCTTACCCGAGTATCAAGACCCATTGCTAGTGCGTAAAGGGCATCACTAACTGCCTGCCCCTCCACCCGCATCTCCTTAACCTATGGTTAGAAAATAGAAAAGCTGATCATCTTATGTACTCTATATATTAAAAAAACTGACAGTGCAATTCAAAAGCTTACACGGCTCTTCAACCATTTCACAAATACTTCCCTAACCCGTTTGTCAATGTTTCTTGGATTTTGCGCCTGTAACTCCTCTTCGTACACGCTGCAGAACATAGTGATCGCGTCAAACATCTAAATATATAAGAATGAGCTGCAAGTTTAGTAGATTACGATGTATAAGCTGCAGTACTTAGCACTTACTCAATATAAGGTAGAATCTCAGGACAGTTATTCAACACATACCAAACCATTTTGTCCAAATCTTTAGGTTTGTCATCTTGCTGACTATTCCCTGTTACTCGAACAGCAGGATCGAAACCATTGAGCTCAGGATTTTTTCCGCCCACCTTTTTGCTAGGCTGATCAGCTGTTTCAATGTATTTTGAGCAGAATGTCAACACTTTTGTAGCAATGTAGGCCTCTGCAATGGAACCCTCAGGTCTAGCTCTTTTCCTAACATAGCCCTTGAAAGTGCCTAGCCGCCTTTCAATAGGGTACATCCATCCATACTGTACTAGACCTCTAAGTAGTGCCTATTCAGGTAGATGAACAGCCAAATGCACCATCACATCAAAGAAGGCTGGAGGATATATCTTCTCAAGGTCGCATAGGATAGTTGGTATCCTCGCTTTAAGACGCTTCACAACATCTATCCTGATATTTCTACTGCAGAGTTCCCTGAAGAATTGTCCCAACTCTGCAACTGCTCTGCATAAGTCAGGGCGGCCCAATCCTCTAAGGAGAACAGGTAAAACCCTTTGAAGTAGGACGTGGCAGTCATGAGTTTTCAACGCTTGTACCTTGGTTCCATCTGCACTGATTCTCCTTTCACAGTTGGAAGCAAATCCATGTGGGAATCTCACACGTGACAGGAACCTTGCAGAATTCTTTTCTCTTTTGCTTGTCCAAGACATACACAGCTGGTGCCATATCCCGTGATTCACCAGTGCTATCCACCTGCAAATCCGATCTGATAGCCAGGTGTGTCAAATCAATCCTAGATTTTAAGGTATCTTTTATCTTGCCTTCAATATTAAGAAGTGTGCCGATAATGCGGTCACATATATTTTTCTCGATGTGCATCACATCATGATTATGCCTCAGATCCAAATCTTTCCAATACTCCAAGTCCCACAAAGTGGACCTACGGTTAAACAATAATCTCTCTTTTGCCTTGCCACGCTTCCTTTTCCCGCTACCATTCTCGAGATGGTTTCCTAGTGTAATATGCCTGACCTTCTCTAATTCCTCCTGCAACTCATCGCTGGTGAGCCTCTCTGGTTCATCACGGTTTTCATGACTTGCATTGAACACAGGTTTTTGGTATTTTCTAAGACGCAGCTTGTCGTTGTCAAGGAAACGGCGGTGTCCAATGTAACAGACCTTGCTAAGTATTCTGTATGACAGCGGATTCTTGTCACAGTGAACACATGCATTGTAACCATGTGTCGTTCGCCCTGACATAGTGCCCAAAGCCGGATAATCATGGATGCACCAAATTATAACAGCATGCAGAATGAAATCAGCTGGTGGGCTTATATAGGTCTCGAGTGAGAACACCCCTCCATAGCTTTTGAAGTTCCTCCACAACAGGCTCCATGAATAAATCAAAATCCTTTCCAGGTGTGACACCCTGGTTTTTCCGAACTTTTCTTTTGAAAATTTTAGTTGGAATTTGGTTTGGACTTTAAATTGAATGGCTCTATGGACTAAAAACTTGGGAAAATATTTTTACTTTCCTTTCCCAAGTTGCTCAAGCTTCTAAAAACTTCTCCCAAGTCATGTCATTTCCATTCTTGCGCAATTTCAACCTTTATTCCAATTTAATATTCCTTTTTCCATTAAAGGAATAGCCCATTTTGTGCACCAGGTTGTGAAGCAACCTATGTTTGTGTTCTTCCAAAAATTCTAAGAAAATTCTTATAAATTCTTTGGACCATATGAACCTTGGATATGTGAAAATATTCAAGATTCCATGCTCATGGTGAGCACACCATCCGATCTTTGTGTCTGGTCATAATTTTAGTTTGTGAAGCAACTATATTTTATATTGCTCCAAAAATTCTTAAATTAATCCAGGACATTCTCCTATCCATATGAATACACTCCACAAAATTTTGGCCCATGTCATTTAGCCATTTTCTCCACAAAATTCCCTCAAGTTTCAGTTCAGAGAGGAGTGTTGTGAAGGAAGTACCATTTATACTTGTCCAAATGGTATGAAACTTTTATAGCACCTTGACACCACTAAATAACCCACAAATACCAAGTTTCATCTCAAGGAGCTCAGCCATGTGAGTGCATCATTCTCAACCAGTTTGTGGACCAAAATTGCAGTTGTGAAGCAACTAGGTTCAAAACTTGCTCATTTGGCTAGAAATTTTCCCAGAATGGGCACCTTCCTGCTACATGTCAGTGTGACAAATTCTCTCTCTCAAAACCCTAGCCATTTTTCCCCAGCTTCTTGCCCAAGTTTCTGTTCAGAAACTTGTTTGGAAGCTTGCCATCTATCCAGGTCGCCTCTTGTCAAACCAGTTGCACAGGGAGGCCACAGGGTGAATGGACTACCGCATGGACATGACCAAACGAGCCAGAGCGCACTGCGTGTGCCAGTGCACACGGCGACCACGCGTCTGCCAGGGCCAAGGTCGCGCTCTGGGCACCCGCGTCGTCTTGCCGTGTCCTCTGGCGCCGACGTCCTACCCGCCGTCCACCTGGCCCATCTGGAGGCCTCTCGTCACCGACAGCGCCCTCGCCGGACACGACCAAGCTGCGCCGCTGTAGCTGCCATACTGGCACAGTGGCCGCGCTGGCTGGCGTCTTCCTCGTCGCTCCGCGCCAGCGCCATTAAGTCCCTGCCCTCTCTCATCACCTCCCCACGCGGTCCGGCCACCAGCGTGACGTCCAGCTCAACGTGGACGCTGGCGTTTTCCCCGTGGTGGGATCCGGTACTGGCATCGCCGCCCGTCTATAAAAGCCACACCCCAGCCCTCCGTCTCCTCACAACTCGCTCTCTCCACCTCTCAATCACCGCCCCGCACCCAAAAGCAGAGCCGGGAAGCCCTCCTTCCCCATCTCCAGTGAGGTGCTCCGCCGCTCTGCCCCGGCTTCTCCAGCTCAACTCCGTCCACCCCAACCACAACCAGGGCCACCGTTGAGCTCGTGAAGCTCCACTGACCCATCCCAGTCCCTCCGCTACCCGAATCGTCACCGGAATCGACGATCCCCTCCACCACCGTAGCTCGCCGCCGCTTGACAGGAAGGGGCCGACGCCATCCAGCCGTCTCCCAACGAGCTACGGGTACGGGCATGCTCGCCGTCGAGTACCCGATCCATCCCCGCCCTTTCCCAGCCTCGCCACCGTCTCAACACCGGCGAACGGCCGCCGGTACGCCCGCCATCTCTCTGTTCTCTCTCTTTCTCTTTTAAAACTGACAGGGGGCCCCACCTGTCAGCGACTCTGCGCGCGCCCGAAGCGGTACGTAAGTGGAGGTGTATTCCTGCTTTACGCCTTCGACGTGGCCGCCTCTGGTTTTTCTGAGTTTCTGTTTAAATCCATTTTAAACCAGAAGTTTGACTCAACTTTGACTGCTCATTACTTTTAAACCATAAGTCCAAATGAGTTCATTCTTTTTGCATTTTTCTTTTCTTATGAGCTCCTTTATCTACTGTAAAATTTTGGTATTTTTCTCTGTTGTCTGGAATTTCTGGACAGAGGGAAAATGCTTTATGTGATATGTACAAATGTTGTCAAAAATGTTTTTCAGAGTGATTTTGACTAGTTGGTGAAGACTAGGTGTACTCCCACACTCCCTTGGTGCAAGGCAAGCCACAACTCTCATTTGCATAATTGCATTGCAATACCATGGTTTAAATAACTATTTAAGCTAAAAATTGAATTATCCATAAATAGTTTATTCATTCAACTCTTGGAGAAATCCTTGATAGACTACTATCATGTTGATAATTGGATTGTTAGTCATTGGTAGTCTACAAGTTTGATGAAGCCAAGATGCTGTTGGATTGCGAGATTACCGTCTATGATTACTTTGTGATTCCGTCCGGTATTTCATCTATGGAATCAGTAGCAGTAGTTTGATCATGATGCTCATTGGATCACTAGTTGGCTATTGATATAACTTGGATCACTATAACACCGGGGTATCAGTTATGGCGGAAGAGTCACTTGGGGATTACTTCCTTCATTCGTTGATCAAGTGCCACTGAACCGAGCTTTCCAGTGCAGCCACATCTGCCGGAATGGGACGGCCTTAACTTGGCCTAACCATGTGCTCTTTTATCGGTACCACCAAAGAGGGGAGGTGATGTCTACTACACAACTTGTTCTTGTAGACTCGTGTTGGGCCTCCAAGCGCAGAGGTTTGTAGGACAGTAGCAATTTTCCCTCAAGTGGATGACCTAAGGTTTATCAATCCATGGGAGGCGTAGGTTGAAGATGGTATCTCTCAAGCAACCCTGCAACCAAATACAAGAAATCTCTTGTGTCCCCAACACACCCAATACAATGGTAAATTGTATAGGTGCACTAGTTCGGCGAAGAGATGGTGATAAAAGTGTAGTATGGATAGTAGATATAGGTTTTTGTAATCTGAAAATATAAAAACAGCAAGGTATCAAGTAACAAAAGTGAGCACAAACGGTATTGCAATGCTTGAAAACAAGGCCTAGGGTTCATACTTTCACTAGTGCAATCTCCCAACATTGTTGACATAGTTGAATCATATGTAAATACCTCACGTGCGACAAAGAGTTCACTCCAAAGTCACAAATAGCGGAGAACAAATGAAGAAATTGTTGTAGGGTACGAAACCACCTCAAAGTTATCCTTCCCGATCAATCTTATGAGCCATCCCCATTAATTGTCACGAACAGCCCTAGAGATCGTACTAGAATAACACCTTAAGATACACATCAACCAAAACCCTAATGTCACCTAGGCACTCCAATGTCACCACGAGTACCCACGGGTTTGATTATACGATATGCATCACACAATCTCAGATTCATCTATTCAAACCAACACAAAGAACTTCAAAAAGTGCCCCAAAGTTTCTACCGGAAAGTCAAGACGAAAACGTGTGCCAACCCTTTTGCATAAATCCCCAAGGTCACGGAACCCGCAAGTTGGTCACCAAAACATACATCAAGTGACTCAAGTGAATATCCCATTGTCACCACAGATATCCATATGCAAGACATACATCAAGTGTTGTCAAATCCTTAAATACTCAATCCGATAAGAAAACTTCAAAGGGAAAACTCAATTCATCACAAGAAGATAGAGGGGGGAAAACTCCATATGATTCATCTATATCAACAAAGCTCGCGATACATCAAAATCATTCCATCTCAAGAACATGAGAGAGAGAGATCAAACACATAGCTACTGGTACAAACCCTCAGCCCCGAGGGTGAACTACTCCCTCCTCGTCATGGTGGCCGCCGGGATGATGAAGATGGCCTCCAGTGATGATTTCCCCCTCCGGCAGGGTGCCGGAATAGGGCTCCAGATGGTATTTCGAGGATACAGAGAGCTGCGGCGGCGTAGTCGAAAATCTAGGGTTATTTCTGGGGGTTTCTCTATTTATAGGATGTTTCAGCATTGGAATCACGTCAAGATGGGCTAACATGGGCCCACGAGGCACCACGGCATGCCACCCCCCCTGGGGCGCCCTGGTGCCTCGTGGGCACCTCGTTGCTCTTCTGGTCCTTCCACGAAGTTTTTAGTGTCTCTTTTGTTCCAAAAAAAATCGTCAAAAAGTTTCAGCTCATTTGGAGAACTTTTATTTCTGCACAAAAAACAACACCACGGTAGTTCTGCTGAAAACAGCGTCAGTCCGGGTTAGTTCTAATCAAATCATACCAAAACCATATAGAATTGTAATAAATATGGCATGAATACTTCATAAATTATAGATACGTTGGAGACGTATCAGCATCCCCAAGCTTAATTCCGGCTCGTCCTCGAGTAGGTAAATGATAAAAGAAATAATATATGAAGTGTGAATGCTAGCATAGTGCATAAGTTTAATCAATGATAATTTCAATTACTTTTCCTAGCATCATAACAGCAACTTTTTCTCATAAAAGTCATCATGATAAAGTAGCAATTAAAAACAGAAATTTTGATGTGGAATGCTACTTATCATAATCATCATATAATCTTTTCTTTTGTTGCATGGACATTGATCTTGAATGATTCAAAGCAAGATCATTATTATAACAGCAATATTTATTATCATAAAACTTCTCATGAGCAAGTAACAATTCATCACAACAATGAAGTATAAGGCATAAACTTTCTTGGAAATTAACAAACTATTCTAGTCAACAATGCAATTGCAATTCATCATATTTTCAGGAAGGGTCTCATGTAGGAGCTTTTTAGCAAGTCCACATACTCAACCATCATTTAGTCTTCTATGATTGGTAACACTCATGACATATATATGGAGCAAAAGTTTCAGCCAGACACATAGAAAGATAGGGGCTTGTGATTTCGCCTCCCAACTTATTCACCTCAAGGGTGATGTCAACAATAATAACTCATGATCACTCATATCCAACTGGATATATGTGCCTAGATCTTTCCCCACCACATGATGCTTGCAAAAGAGAAAAATAAAAAGGAAGTAGAGGAGAACACTATTGACTCTTGCATAAAAAGTAAATACATAAAAGTAAAGGATAGGCCCTTCATAGAGGGAAGCAGAGGTTGTCATGTGCTTTTTGTTGTTGGATGCTCAAGCCCTTAATGCAAAGGAACGTCACGTTATATTGCCCCTTGTGATAGCAACCTTTATTATGCAGTCCGTTGCTTTTATTTCTTTACCATCACAAGTTCGTACAACGCTTATTTCCCTTACAATAAAAGTTCAGACATATTTAGTGGCAATTTTTATTGCTTTTTGCACCGATGACAACTTACTTGAAGGATCTTATTCAATCCATAGGTAGATATGGTGGACACTCATGGGAAGAAACTGGGTTTAAGAGTTTTGGATGCACAAGTAGTATCTCTACTTGGTGCAGATTTTTGGCTAGCAAAGATATTAGGCAAGCACCACATGTTGGAGGATCTATAACAATATAACTTCTATGTGAATATGGACAAACATAATTCATTACGTTGTCTTCCTTGTCCAACGTCAACAGTTTGACATAAAATACTTAATGGGGGCTCACAATCATAAAAGATGTCCAAGATAGTATATTTGCATGTGAATCTTCTCTTCCCTTATTAACTTTTTCATGAATTGCATCATTGACTAATGCTATGCTTGTTAACCTCCAATAAATTTTACCACTTATACTTTTCTTTATGTAATGTCATTACTTTCCATAAGATTAGCATATGATCTCTTTCATTATTTTCATTGCAAGGAATCACACTTATCATATGCAATGATCTATATGAAAGTTTTTATTATATCCCTCATGAATATTCATCACTTTGGGACCAAATTCATATCTTGTTCAAATTACCATTACCATTATTAACTCTCAAAAAGATATAAGTGAAGCATGAGAGTGAATGACAAAGTACTCCAAAAGATAGAAGCGAAGATCAATGAGTAGTGAAACAATTCAGTAGCTATGTGAGGACTCTTTCTCTTTTAAAAAGGTTCAGATCTTGATATTTTATTCAAACGGCAAGAAAAACAAAATAAAATGACATTCCAAGAATAGCACATATCATGTGAAGAAGCAAAAACTTAGGCTCAACCAAAACTGACCGGTAATTGTTGATGAAGAAAGGTAGGTTGCCTACCGGGGCATCCCCAAGCTTAGATGCTTGAGACCTCTTGAAATATTAATTTGGGATGCCTTGGGCATCCCCAAGCTTGAGCTTTTGTGTCTACTTAATTCCTCTCATATCATGGCTTCTCCTAAATCTTTAAAAACTTCATCCACACAAAACTCAACAAGAACTCGTGAGATAAGTTAGTATAAATCAACTCAAAACCTTAACATTCTCTACTGTAGCAAATCACTAAAATTATAATTAAACATTGCATACTAAATGCCTCTTCATATTTAATACTCCTATCCTCGAGTAGAAACATTAAACACGCAAACATATGCAAACAATGCAACTATAACAGCAATCTGCCAAAACAGAACAGTCTGTAAAAGGGGAATAAGAATCCATACTTCCCTATCTCCAAAAATTCTGAAAAATTACCACGTGACAGAGAAATCATGCATTCTTACTGTGTAAAAATTTCAGATTTTTACCATGTTCTGACTATTCAGGAATATTCTGGACATAACAGAAAACTTTCTGTTTTCAAACAGCAACACATGAACTTGCAAACTGAGCATGGTAAAGGCTATAATTGGCATTTTATTGAACTAGAAGACACAAAACATGATTATTGATAGCAGAAAGAAAATCTCAACAAAATAAAATGACGCTCCAAGCAAAATTCATATTATGTGACGAATAAAAATATAGCTCCAAGTGAGGTTACCGATAATGTTGAAGACGAAAGAGGGGATGCCTTCCGGGGCATCCCCAAGCTTAGTTGCTTGGGTCTTCCTTGAATATTACCTTGGGGTGCCTTGGGCATCCCCAAGCTTAGGGTCTTGCCACTCCTTATTCTCCTCATATCGATATCTCACCCAAACTTGAAAATTTCAATCACACAAAACTTAACGGAACTTCGTGAGAACGGTTAGTATGATAAAGAATAAACCATCACTTAGGTACTGTCCAAGACAAGATTCACAATTGTTCCCATATAATTCC
Organism: Elymus sibiricus; assembly: GCA_039707655.1. Classification (NCBI taxonomy): domain Eukaryota; kingdom Viridiplantae; phylum Streptophyta; class Magnoliopsida; order Poales; family Poaceae; genus Elymus; species Elymus sibiricus. The sequence goes on from CM077668.1 coordinate 73,003,235, forward strand.
TACTGTATTCTATCATTTCCACAATTTATATCTCATAATATAAGCTATGGAAACATTAAAACAAGCAAACTATGCATTGAAAACCGAATCTTTCAAAAACAGAACAGTCTGTAATGATCTGAGCAACTACCATACTTCTGAACTCTAAAAATTCTGAAACATTAGGACAACGTCAACAATTTGCATATCAATACTGTGTAAAAATTTCAGAATTTTTTGACGCTCCAGTAAAATCTAGGAAATTAAAAACTGGAGGCAAAAGTTTCTGTTTTTGCACAGAATTGAATCAACAAGTATCCACACTATCCCAAAGGTTTTACTTGATACTTTATTGAAAGAAAACATATAAAACATGATTACTACAGTAGCTTAATCATGTGAACACACTAAAACAGAAAGGATACATATTGGGTTGCCTCCCAACAAGCGCTTTTCTTTAAAGCCTTTTAGCTAGGCATGATAATTTTGAATGATGCTCACATAGAAGTAAAGAATTGAAACACAAAGAGAGCATCATGAAGCATATGACTAGAACATGTAAGCCTAACCCACTTCCTATGCATAGGGATTTTGTGAGCAAATAGTTTATGGGAGCAAGAATCAACTAGCATAGGAAGGCAAAACAAGCATAACTTCAAAACTTTCAACACATAGGGAGGAAACTTGATATTATTGCAACTCCTAAAAGCATATGATCCTCTCTCATAATAATTTTCAGTAGCATCATGAATGAATTCAACAATATAGCTATCACATAAAGCATTCTTTTCATGACCTACAAGCATAGGATTTTTATTACTCTCCACATAACCAATTTCTTTCTCATTCATAATAGTGGGAGCAAACTCGTGTTGGGCCTCCAAGCGCCAGAAAAGAGCTTGATATCTACTACACAACTTGTTCTTGTAGACTCGTGTTGGGCCTCCAAGCGCAGAGGTTTGTAGGACAGTAGCAATTTTCCCTCAAGTGGATGACCTAAGGTTTATCAATCCGTGGGAGGCGTAGGTTGAAGATGGTATGTCTCAAGCAACCCTGCAACCAAATACAAGAAATCTCTTGTGTCCCCAACACACCCAATACAATGGTAAATTGTATAGGTGCACTAGTTCGGCAAAGAGATGGTGATAAAAGTGTAGTATGGATAGTAGATATAGGTTTTTGTAATCTGAAAATATAAAAACAGCAAGGTAGCAAGTAACAAAAGTGAGCACAAACGGTATTGCAATGCTTGAAAACAAGGCATATGGTTCATACTTTCACTAGTGCAATCTCCCAACATTGTTGACATAGTTGAATCATATGTAAATCCCTCACGTGCGACAAAGAGTTCACTCCAAAGTCACAAATAGCGGAGAACAAACGAAGAAATTGTTGTAGGGTATGAAACTACCTCAAAGTTATCCTTCCCGGTCAATCTTATGAGCCATCCCCATTAATTGTCACGAACAACCCTAGAGATCGTACTAGAATAACACCTTAAGATACACATCAACCAAAACCCTAATGTCACCTAGGCACTCCAATGTCACCACAAGTACCCACGGGTTTTATTATAAGATATGCATCACACAATCTCAGATTCATCTATTCAAACCAACACGAAGAACTTCAAAGAGTGCCCCAAAGTTTCTACCAGAAAGCCAAGACGAAAACGTGTGCCAACCCTTATGCATAAATCCCCAAGGTCACGGAACCCGCAAGTTGGTCACCAAAACATACTTCAAGTGACTCAACTGAATATCCCATTGTCACCACAGATATCCATATGCAAGACATACATCAAGTGTTCTAAAATCCTTAAAGACTCAATCCGATAAGAAAACTTCAAAGGGAAAACTCAATTCATCACAAGAAGATAGAGAGGGGAAAACTCTATATGATTCATCTATATCAACAAAGCTCGCGATACATCAAGATCATTTCATCTCAAGAACACGAGAGAGAGAGAGATCAAACACATAGCTACTGGTACAAACCCTCAGCCCCGAGGGTGAACTACTCCCTCCTCATCATGGAGGCCGCCGGGATGATGAAGATGGCCTTCGGTTATGATTTCTCCCTCCGGCAGGGTGCCGGAATAGGGCTCCAGATGGTATTTCGAGGATACAGAGAGCTGCGGCGGCGTAGTCCAAAATATAGGGTTATTTCTGGGGGTTTCTCTATTTATAGGATTTTTCAGCGTTGGAATCACGTCAACATGGGCTAACATGGGCCCACGAGGCACCACGGCATGCCACCCCCCCTGGCGCACCCTGGTGCCTCGTGGGCACCTCGTTGCTCTTCTGGTCCTTCCACGAAGCTTCTAGTGTCTCTTTTGTTCCAAAAAAAATCTTCAAAAAGTTTCAGCTCATTTGGAGAACTTTTATTTCTGCACAAAAAACAACACCACGGTAGTTCTGCTGAAAACAGTGTCAGTCCGGGTTAGTTCTAATCAAATCATACCAAAACCATATAGAATTGTAATAAATATGGCATGAATACTTCATAAATTATAGATACATTGGAGACGTATCAGGAGGTTATGTGTGCGTGCTACCCTGATCAGGTAGACGACAATAATCTTCTGAGCCCGGTTTGGTTATTGAGCTCAGGTCCCCGTTTGGGATAGGTTGTATGGCCACGACGGTGGCAGGTGTCAGAAGTGACACAGGGGCCACCCAGGGCATGACCTTAGAGAGGACGTGTCGGTGGTACGATGGAAGGGACACAGGTTAGGCGAGTTTCGTTGGACGAAGGTCCATGGTGTGGGTAAAGTGCGCAACCTCTGCAGAGTGTAAGAATCTATTCGAATAGCCGCGTCCACGGAATTGGACACAATTTGTACTAAGTCACACTATTTGATCAACACCAGTGAGGGAATGATGTGTTAATGATGGAAGAACGCGTCTTGGTATATTGGGTAATTGCTTGGTAGAAGGCTGTCAGTAATCTTGGAGATGATCTTGAGATTATTTGTTGAATGATCTTGAGGTGACCAGGAACTGGTCACGAGAATCGATGGTACGACTGGATAGCCAAGAGTAAGGCGGTCTCTGTAATTGTAGCTATTGCAGATCATTTGGAGGTAGCACTGTTTATTATTTTCTTCCACCCTTTTTATAACAATTGATCTTTACATAATCATGACGGCTATGATATTGCTTTACTGTGATGCTCCTGTTTGATGTGAGCTTGCGAGTACATTCAAAGTACTCACCTGGCGTATCATGCCAGTTTGCAGGTGCTGCCATGTTTGCATAGCCCGAGGATTCTGAGTTGCAAGCTAGGACATGTCCCAGCCAAAGTCCCTGCGGAGTGGAGTCCATTACCGTCGTCGTGGTTCCGCTGCTAGAAGTTGTGCCGCTGCTAGCATAGAGCTACCTTAGCAGGCGTAGTATCGCTGTGCCAGTGTAGCACTTGGTAATGCCACAAAACTCTTGTACTCCAACTATTTGTAGTAAAGAGTTGATTTGTTCTATGCCAAGCAGTGCCGTATTCCAGAAGACATGATCTCTGGGCTGGAATACGGGGTGTTTTGGTTCCTCTGAGCCGGGGTGCCACAAGGTTTGGTAATAGAGCCAGGTTTGGATGTAGGACGCCCTAGGCAACCCGAGCTCTAGAAACCGATAGTATAGGACCCAGCCTTGCTTGTGTGATGCATTTGGTTGCTGCATTTGTTTGTTGCATAGCATGCATATAGATTTGGCTCACTAACCAGTTGATTTTGTAGATGGCATCCGTTCCGATTAACTACGACTCAGCCCCTGCACCACTCAGTTTCGCATCCCTGCTTCGGGATGTTTGGCGTCTTCTCTATCCCTGTGGAGAGATGCCAAGGTACCAAGTGTTCCAGACCCCGCTTCCAGGACTGGTGCTTGAGTATCATGCCAATGTCCTCCTGTCAGTCGACCTACCTTTGGGGAAGCACACCTATAGTCTCCATGGTGGTTATGCCTCTGGCAGGCCTCACTGTTCTTCATCATCAGGAGAGCATGATGCAAGAGCATCGTGCCTTCCACTACTATCTCACTATGGCCACCACTCCCAGATGGGTTAGATTTCCTCCTGTTTGCTCGGATGACGACCCAGTTGTGGCATACATGTCCCGTTACATGATTGCAGAGTACGTCCTCATCGCTGAACTAGTCAGAGATGCAACCTATCCCCGAAGAGCGCTTGGTATGGCTTTGGCTCCATCAACTTCTCCGTCAGCTCCTTCGCTCTCCAGCAACCCGCCACCCGATCATAGTACTTAAGTACCTGCGAGGTTCATGCCACATAAGTTGTAGTAGTACCGAGTGTTGTAAATTGCCTTGAGTAGCAATAAAGTGTGATTTTAGTAAGCTTGGTGCATTTCATTGAGCAGTTTTCATTTGCCTTTTTATTTGGCTCCTCGGTGTCACATTACTTTCCCTATGGAAGTTGCTCATCGACCGCTCTTAGACTCAAAGAATCAATGAGGATTGCAAACGCTTGGAAGCTTAGCTAAACAGTATGGAATTCTCAGGACTTCATTGCCTGGAGAATCTTTGGTTCAAAAGCGAATAGCATTCTGAATTGACTATCAACATGAAGTTTACATCAGTGGTGCAATAGTCACAGCAGTAATAATTAATCCAGCGGGAAGACCAGTGGTATGCAAGGCCAACGGTACACCTGCAGATCAAGGTATTCCGTACTCAACAAGAAGGGTAGTCAGGCAATTTTTTCTCGTATAAGTAATCAACAACAAGAGTTGTGAGGATGTATATATAGCAGCATGGCACAGAAAGAAACTTCTAGTGTAAGCAACCCAGTCTTCCTCCACACGTTACCAGAGAAGCTTACAAGGCAAGGCTCCTTAAATCTTTCTCAGTACGATATGTGGGTGGCTTCCAGCACAAGATACTCTGTCTCCTTCGATAAGCTACCGTGGGAAAGCTTCCGGCATAAGGCACCGAATCTTCCCGTTAAGTAACCAGGAGGGGAAGCTTCTAAGGTACGCTACCCAGCCTTCTTCAGCACGCTGTCCCGGCAGAAACTTCGAGCATAAGCTATCCAGTCTTCCTTAGCACGGTACTCTCAAAGGCTTCCAACACAAGCTATCCAATTTTTGTCAGTACGGCACTACCAACAATTGGCAACAGTGGTATAAGCAATTACACAGTGCGTGGATAGTGCATCTTAAGAATCAAGCCTACAACCGTTGGGTCAGAAACCCGAGCTAGTCAACACACGAGAGTTGCCTCGGGAATAAGATGTTCAGCTATACATACTTCTATGCATATTGTGGGCATGCTGCCCAGGTCGTGCAGGTCATTCATACAAGAATACAAGTATGATCAAGCAGACTCACCGAGGGAAGGACAATTCGGGACACCAATCTTGGCAGCAGTTATCAAGGCTAGTCCCCTCACCCCTGTGAACCTGGTATATGACCCTGATGAACACTTGCTTACTTTGCTGGTAACGGCACCACGCCTGTGTTCTGAGCTGCTTCCAGCCGACCGGGGTGGATACCGATTTTATATTTCTCTTTTCAACAACTGTCCCGTGTTCTGAGCTGCTTTTTGGCCGTCTCGGGCAGCTGTTGAGTTTCTTTTTGTAGCAGTGACCCCATGCTCTGAGCTGTTTTTCGGCCGTCTTAGGGAACTGCTACATTCTTTTTATCAACCCTACCTCATGCTCTGAGCTGCTTTTCAGCCATCGTGAGTAGTGGTTGAGTTATGTCAGTAATGTCCCAGATCTGAGTTGTAAAGACCGTTCTGGTGGCTACTGACTTATTCGCCGAGTTCATGCAAGAGTTCGGATGATCAATGTCCTACAGTTAGGGCTCGTGAGATGATAAGCTTGCCAGATAGGTGTGATTGCACTAGGTTAAGGATAAGGTGTGCTTGCCAGAATATTGCACCCGACAGCACCCATGATCAAGTGAAGGGTTAAGGATATATATGGCCAAGTTCTTGCAACAAAGGATTCAGGAAAGAGAACAATGATGAAGAGCAAGACCGACAATGTAGGTCCGATGATCACTACAGAAACAGCATGGTACGGATACCCAAGATAGGCTAATTCCATATCAACCATCAGAAAAATATACCCGAACGGTCTACTCTGCTCTGCGAAGGCCTCATAGTAAGGATAGATGCTCAAAATGCTGAGCAACAGTCTCAGGTCATGTGCTCTCACATATAGTATCCTGTCATAGACAAGATCCTTCCGCTGGAATTATCGCCAGTCAAGTTTCTAGAAGCTACTGCTATAAGGTATTACCCCTTCATATTGGCCATGACGGGTGGCAGTCGAATCGCCGGTATGGATTTAAGACAAAGAAGTCAGCCCAGATGGTTCGGACTCCGCCAGGAGAAATGTGGTGATTCTCAGCATTGTAACCCGATGCAATGATCAGGTGGTTGTATCCACCAAGGGAAGTTGTTCATAACCCCTATCGGTGCTAGGTGGGAAAAGCACACGTCCATTGAAGATCACTCCCAGAATCATGTGAAATATCACATACTCAAGTCATGATAATATAGTAGCTAAGCCAACGGACATAAGGGAATTGGAACCAGTATAAGATGAACATATGAGGGAAGACCTGTCAGAATGTTGGATACGATGAAGCAAACCACCCCAGAGCAAGGCTGTCAGGTCATATGAGATTCGATGGGAACATTATATAAAGGAAAAGGATACCCGGGTTGGAACCAGTTTCCTTAAGTCAGGATGTTCATACTTGTTCCCTGAGCAATCAAATCTCAAGGATGAGATTTATCCTAAGGGGGGTAGGTTTGTGACACCCTGGATTTTCCCAACTTTTCTTTTCACAAACCCATTTGAAAATTTTAGTTGGAATTTGGTTTGGACTTTAAATTGAATGGCTCTATGGACTTAAAACTCGGGAAAATATTTTTTACTTTCCTTTCCCAAGTGGCTCAAGCTTCTAAAAACTTCTCCCAAGTCATGTCATTTCCATTCTTTCTCAATTTCAACCTTTATTCCAATTTAATATTCCTTTTTCCATTAAAGGAATAGCCCTTTTTGTGCACCAGGTTGTGAAGCAACCTATGTTTGTGTTCTTCCAAAAATTCTAAGAAAATTCTTATAAATTCTTTGGACCATATGAACTTTGGATATGTGAAAATATTCAAGATTCCATGCTCATGGTGAGCACACCATCCAATCTTTGTCTCTGGTCATAATTTCAGTTTGTGAAGCAACTATATTTTATATTGCTCCAAAAATTCTGAAATTAATCGAGGACATTCTCCTATCCATAAGAACACACTCCACCAAATTTTGGCCCATGTCATTTAGCCATTTTCTCCACAAAATTCCCTCAAGTTTCTGTTCAAAGAGGAGTGTTGTGAAGGAAGTACCATTTATACTTGTCCAAATGGTATGAAACTTTTATAGCATCTTGACAACACTAAATAACCCACAAATTCCAAGTTTCATCTCAAGGAGCTCATCCATGTGAGTGCATCATCCTCAACCAGTTTCTGGACCAGAGTTGCAGTTGTGAAGCAACTAGGTTCAAAACTTGCTCATTTGGCCTGAAATTTTCCCAGAATGGGCACCTTCCTGCTACATGTCAGTGTGACAAATTCTCTCTCTCGAAACCCTGGCCATTTTTCCCCAGCTTCTTGCCCAAGTTTCTGTCCAGAAACTTGTTTGGAAGCTAGCCATCTGTCCAGGTCGCCTCTTGTCAAACCAGTTGCACAGGAAGGCCACAGGGTGAATGGACTACCGCATGGACATGACCGCACGAGCCAGAGCGCATTGCGTGTGCCAGTGCACGCGGTGACCACATGTCTGCCAGGGCCAAGGACGCGCTCTGGGCACCGAACTATAACACCCCTGAGTAATGAGCCACAGTGATTTTAAATTAGTGCTAAGCTAATTTGTTTTGCAAAGAATGATCACAGTGAAATCATATCTCATTTCAAATTCCACCACTGAATTCAAATTCAAATGCAAGTGAAATTTGAAGTTGCTCAAAAATTGCTGCAAAAATGTTCATCATTTAGCAAATATTCCCTAACTAATATTTGTTAAGGAAAACAACATCACATCTAAGCTATGGTGGACAGTAGCAATTAATACAGTGCAATTCCAGCATTTTAAAATGCCATTTTATTTGAGGAAAATTCAAATGGATTTATCTTGCCTCCAAAAATTTTGTGGCAGTGCCTAAAAATGCCAGGTATTTATGTGGACTAGATCCATATTTTTCCTTAGCCATTTGGTAGCCTAAATATTTCATTTTCCCTCTCTGTTTATTGATAAAAAATAAAACAGAGAAACTGGAAAAGGGAGTAGCCTTACCTGGCGCCTGGCCTGCGGCCCGAGCCGGCCCAGCCCGTTAACGCCGTTGCCTACCTGCTCCCGCGCCGTTTCGCCGTGGCCGTGGCTGAGCCGCCCTCGCCGGCCGTTCATCGACGCGTGCTGCCACAGGGACGGCGGGAGGCGATAAGGATCGGCCACCCACTTCCCTGGCCTCCCCGCACTCACTCTTCCCTCCTCCCTCTCCCTCTCTGTCGATCTGGAGAAGGGGCCGACGCGGCTGTCGCCGTTCGCCGTTCATACCCGCGGCCACCAGCCTCCCCGATGCCTGGGAGGACGTCCAATGGCTGCGCCGCCTTCGTCCACGTCGTCTAAGCCCATCCGCTCGACCGAAGCCGCACCACATTGCCGCCACGCCCTTCTTCTTCAACCTCGGGCACCGAAGGCCGCCACCGTCGATTCGTCGCCGTACGGCCCTCCCCGAGCAAGTTGAGCTACTGCGCGACCTCGCTGTGAGTACGCGCTTCCTTCCCCTCCGTTTTCTCTCCGTTTCCGCGCCTGTAGCCGTTGCCGCCATGACCGCCCGAAGCTTCCGCCGCCGTTGTCAGTCACCGTCGTAGCTAGGGCCTCTGTCACGCATGCCCGAGCCCCGCAGCGAACTCCTGGCGCTCCTAGGAGTCGAATGCACGCGCGCACGCGCCTCCCTGAGTCCCGTAGCCACGGATCCGTAGATGTCCGAATGCCGGCGCCACCGTCGATGATGCCCTGCTCGACTCCGGCCACCCCAGCTCGTGAAGATACCAGGAGTGGACACGGCTCGCTGCCCTCTTTCCAATGCGCTATCGCACGCGACGGGAGACGCTCTGTGGGCGATTTCCGACGTCGGCCGCCGCTCGCCGCCGCGTCTGGAGCTCGCTGGAGCAGCTCCGGCATCGGCCGCCAGCATGGCACTGCCTGGGGCCCACCTGGGTCACTGCCAGTGGGCCCCCTGGCCACTTTTGACCCCGTAGACCATGGTCAACTATTACTGTTCACCGCTGATTTCTGTCATGTGGGTCCCACGTCTCAGCACTTTAATTAGTGGCTAACTACACTTAATTAGTTAACCCACTTATTAGCTTAGTCACTGACACATGGCCCCACCTAGCTAAATAACTCTGTTAGTTAATTTAGTTAGCCTCTGTGTATGACAGGTGGGCCCCACCTGTCAGTTTGACTGGTCAGCGTGGTCAATGTTGACTGCTGAGTCAGCAGTTGACTGGGCCCACATGTCAGCCTCTGTGGCTAGACAGCCACTGGGTGCAAATAGTTTTTCTGGTTTATTTTCCAATTTAAATAATTCCAGAATTTTAGAAAAATGTTTAAATCTTTGAAAATTCGTAGAAATTAAACCGTAGCTCGGATCGAAAAGTTTTCAACATGAAAGTTGATCAGAAAAACGAGACGAATCCGAATATGTGGTCAAAATGCTTGACCATCACTCCTAACTATCTGAACATGGAACCTTCCCCTCCGGTTCAGTATACCGAAATCCGCCTAAAGGCCGGGAAAATATCCCAGATATTTTCCCGCTTCGTCTACGACATGTAGCATTGCATTAGGGCACCACCAGCACTGCATATCGTTATGCCATGCATCTGTGTTTGCATTATTTGCCTTTATTTATTGTTTCTCCCCCCTCTTCTTATCCGATAGCCTCCGAGACCGACGCAGCTCCGGAGACCGACTACCCCGTTGACGACCCCTCTTTTGCCGCAGAGCTTCCAGGCAAGCAAACCCCCTTGACGCATGCCTATATCGCCTATTCTTTCTCCCTCCTGCTTGCATTAGAATTTGCTACTGCTATTGATTGATCCTATTCTGATGCATAGCCTGATTTTTGTAAACTGCTATTGATACCTTACCAGCTATCCTAAATGCTTAGTATAGGTTGGATGGAAATCCATCTGTGGCCCCTCTTCCTTGTCCTAGTTGCCCCGCTTAGTTAACTGTGCCCTGATCGATGTGATCGACGGGCTGAGACCAGCACATCACCACACACCCCCTTAAATTGCTCGACTCCACAGAACTAACATTGAGTGACGAGGGTGATACCTCTTATCTCACTCCTGATGTTGCCTCTGTGGCACAGCTAGTTGGTTGTGGGTTACGAGGGTGATTCCTCTTTCACCACCTCAGACGAAGCCTCTGTCGTGCAACCCCGCAAGTGTGAATACCATCGAGGGTGATTCCTCCGGGTTCACCTTGACGGATACATCGAGTGGGAATCCAACGAGGGTGATTCCTCGGATCCCATCTTGATGTTATGGACACACGGGTACCTTGGCCTTATTACAGATACTTGATAAAGTCGGGTCGACCCCGAGGGGTACCCACGAGAGATGTGGAGTCGGGTTGACCATGAGGGTACCCGTGAGATAATTACGTGGCACGGCCGGACATTCTGAGCCCTTGTCGTAAGTCCACGAGACGGGGTGACGGGGTCACTTGTTTCGTGGATCTCTGCTCGTTTCCGCGAGCTCCCAATACACTTAACGGATTTGGGTATTTGATCTGAGTTGGCCACTGGCCTATACACACTACCACCACGCGGGATAATGGTTTAATGGGGCCCTCTGCGCCGTATGTATCAGCCAAAAGCTTTGTCAGACGTCCAGTTCAGCATTGCGGCCGGGACGGACTGGCGCCATCCAGGAGAGGGGTGGTGCCTGGCTTCACCCTGCACGCAACGACCTGGAGTGCAAAGGGCGATGGGCCCAAGACCCCTGCGCACTTAGGATGTAGACCGGTGGGGACCTCTCTGCTGAGCTCTAGGTAGGGCTGCGGTGTGTCGATCAGCCGAGGCTGGCATAACCCAGGAAAGTGTGTCCGGCCAGAGTTAATCGAGCGTGTTGGGTAACAGTAGTGCACCCCTGCAGGGAAGATATATCTATTCGAATAGCCGTGTCCACGGTAACAGGATACTCAGTAAAGTATCCCGATCTACTACTACTTGAACTGGATACATGTTAATTAATTGGAAGCTCCGGGATCGCTTTGTCGTAGGGAGTCGAGGAAGGATCTCTAGGCTTTGATACTACATGCTTGTTACTTTATGTTATGATACTAATCTGCACTCTTCTTATGCTGCAAGATGCTGAAGATGCTAGTCTTCGATAGGCTAGGCTTTTCCCTTCTATTCTGGCATTTCTGCAGTCCAGTCCACTGATACAGCCCTTCTTTGATACCAATGCATAAGTAGAATAGTTCTGATGTAAGTCTTGCGAGTACTTTGGATGAGTACTCACGGTTGCTTTGCTTCCCTTTTTCCCCCATACCCGATTGTTGCGACCAGATGACGGAGCCCCGGAGTCAGCTGCCCCAGTCGACGACTACTACTATCCTTCTGGTGGGGCCTACTACTACGTGGAGACTGCCGACGACCAGGAGTAGATAGGAGGCTCCCAGGCAGGAGGCCTGCGCCTTTTCGATCAGTGTCGTTGTTTTGCCCCACCTTCTTAAGGCATATCTGTTTAACTTTTATGTCTGTACTCAGATATCTAATGCTTCCGCTGATGCTTGTATGACTCAAGCTTATGTATTTGAGCCCTCGAGGCCCCTGGCTTGTAATATAAAGCTTGTATGACTTTTATTTGTGTAGAGTTGTGTTGTGATATCTTCAAGTGAGTCCCCAGGCTTGATCGTGTGCATTTGCGTGTATGATTAGTGCATGATAAAGTCGGGGGCGTCACACGAACCCTCTCGGGCCTCGCTGGCTCTGCACGCCCGCGTTGTCCTGCCGTGTCCTCTGGCGCCGACGTCCTCCCCGCCGTCCACCTGGCCCGTCTGGAAGCCTCCCGTCACCGGCAGCTCCCTCGCTAGACACAACCAAGCCACGCCGCTGTAGCCGCCATACTGGCACTGTGGCCGCGCTGGCTGGCGTCTTCCTCGTCGCTTCGCGCCAGCGCCATTAAGTCCCTGCCCTCTCCCGTCACCTCCCCACGCGGTCCGGCCGCCAGCGCGACGTCCAGCTCAACGCGGACACCAGCGTTTTCCCCGCGGTGGGATCCAGTACTGGCATCGCCGCCCGGCTATAAAAGCCGCACCCAAGCCCTCCCTCTCCTCACCACTCGCTCTCTCCACCTCTCAATCACCGCCCCGCACCCAGAAGCAGAGCTGGGAAGCCCTCCTTCCCCATCTCCGGCGAGGTGCTCCACCGCTCTACCCCGGCTTCTCCAGCTCGACTCCGTCCACCCCAACCACAACCAGGGCCACCGTTGAGCTCGTGGAGCTCCACTGACCCATCCCAGTCCCTCCGCCGCCCGAATCATCGCCGGAATCGCTGATCCCCTCCACCACCGTAGCTCACTGCCGCCTGAGAGGAAGGGGCCGATGCCGTCCGGCCGTCTCCCGACGAGCTACGGGTACGGGCATGCTCGCCGTCGAGTACCCGATCCATCCCCGCCCTTTCCCAGCCCCGCCGCCATCCCAACGTCGGCGAAATGCCGCCGGTACACCCGCCATCTCTCTGTTCTCTCTCTTTCTCTTTTAAAACTGACAGGGGCCCCACCTGTCAACGACTCTACGCGCCCCCGAAGCGGTACGTAAGTGGAGGCGTATTCCCGCTTTACGCCTTCGATGTGGCCGCCTCTGGTTTTTCTGAATTTCTGTTTAAATCCATTTTAATCCAGAAGTTTGACTCACCTTTGACTACTCATTACTTTTAAACCATAAGTCCAAATGAGTTCATTCTTTTTGCATTTTTTTTCTTATGAGCTCCTTTATCTGCTGTAAAATTTTGGTATTTTTCTTTGTTGTGTAGAATTTCTGGACAGAGGGAAATTGCTTTATGTGATATTTACAAATGTTGTCAAAAATGTTTTTCAGAGTGATTTTGACTAGGTGGTGAAGACTAGGTGTACTCCCACACTCCCTTGGTGCAAGGGAAGCCACAACTCCCATTTGCATAATTGCATTGCAATACCATGGTTTAAATAACTATTTAAGCTAAAAATTGAATTATCCATAAATAGTATATTTATGCAACTCTTGGAGAAATCCTTGATAGACTACTATCATGTTGATAATTGGATTGTTAGTCATTGGTAGTCTACAAGTTTGATGAAGCCAAGATGCTGTTGGATTGCGAGATTACCGTCTATGATTACTTTGTGATTCCGTCCGGTATTTCATCTATGGAATCAGTAGCAGTAGTTTGATCATGATCCTCATTGGATCACTAGTTGGCTATTGTTATAACTTGGATCATTATAACACCGGGGTATCAGTTATGGCGGAAGAGTCACTTGGGGATTACTTCCTTCATTCGTTGATCAAGTGCCACTGAACCGAGCTTTCCAGTGCAGCCACATCTGTCAGAATGGGACGGCCTTAACTTGGGCTAACCATGTGCTCTTTTATCGGTACCACCAAAGAGGGGAGGTTATGCGTGCGTGCTACCCTGATCAGGTAGACGACAATAATCTTGTGAGCCCGGTTTGGTTATTGAGCTCAGGTCCCCGTTTGGGACAGGTTGTATGGCCACGATGGTGGCAGGTGTCAGAAGTGACACAGTGGCCACCCAGGGCATGACCTCAGAGAGGACGTGTCAGTGGTACGATGGAAGGGACACAGGTTAGGCGAGTTTCGTTGGACGAAGGTCCATGGTGTGGGTAAAGTGCACAACCTCTGCAGAGTGTAAGAATCTATTCGAATAGCCGTGTCAAAGGAATTGGACACAGTTCGTTCTAAGTCACACTAACTGATCAACACCAGTGAGGGAATGACATGTTAATGATGGAAGAACTCGTCTTGGTTTATTGGGTAATTGCTAGGTAGAAGGCCGTCTGTAATCTTGGAGATGATCTTGAGATTATTTGTTGAATGATCTTGAGGTGACCAGGAACTGGTCACGAGAATCGATGGTACGACTGGATAGCCAAGAGTAAGGCCATCTCTGTAATAGTAGCTATTGCAGATCATTCGGAGGTAGCACTATTTATTATTTTCTTCCACCCTTTTTATAACAATTGATCCAGACATAATCATGACGGCTATGATATTGCTTTGCTGTGATGCTCCTATTTGATGTGAGCTTGCGAGTACATTCAAAGTACTCACCTGGCGTATCATGCCAGTTTGCAGGTGCTGCCATGTTTGCATAGCCCGAGGATTCTGAGTTGCGAGCTAGGACGTGTCCCAGCCAGAGTCCCTGCGGAGTGGAGTCCATTACTGTCATCGTGGTTCCGCTGCTAGAAGTTGTGCCGCTGCTAGCATAGAGCTACCTTAGGAGGCGTAGTATCGTTGTGCCACTGTAGCACTTTGTAATGCCACAAAACTCTTGTACTCCAACTATTTGTAATAAAGAGCTGATTTGTTCTATGCCAAGCAGTGCCGTATTCCAGAAGACATGATCTCTGGGCCGGAATACGGGGTGTTCCGGTGTCTCTGAGCCGGGGTGCCACACCAGGACTTTTTGGACCTGGGATGAGCAACGCCATGATGTAGTTTGATTCTTTGGTGCAGACATTTGGCGGCATGTTGTAAGGGATAACAAGCACTGGCTACATGCTATTTGTCGCGCCCAGGTGGCCAAATGGGTTGAATCCATCTGTAGCTAAGCCAAGTCAAATGTTTCTCGGCTCAGCAGCAAACTCTTTGTGTTTCAGATTGAAGTTTGTCCAGTCACTACCATGAGATGGATGGCTCATTACATTCAGATCTCTGTGCTCCTGGTTCCTAGAATGCCACAGTACATCCTCTCTTGTTTGAGCATCATGAAACAACCACTGCAATCTTGGTATAATTGGAAAATGTCTCAGAACCTTATGAGGAATCCTCTTCACAGCATCGCCATCTTTCCATCTTGATATTTGCATTTTGGGCATTCACTTAAGTTGGCATAATCCTTCCGGAACAGAACACAATTATTCTCGCAAACATGGATCATATGATACCCAATTCCAACCGCACGGAGGAAATTCTTCATTTTACTGTAGGTGTGTGGCAGCTCCGACACAGCTGGGTAACAATCGCGGAAAGTAGCCATCATCGCATCAAATGATTTGTTGGTCATCAGCTAAGATGTCTTCACCTGAAGAAAGTTGACCATAGCTGAGAATACTGACAGCTTACAACCTATGGTGACTGCCATGTTGCATTGCTCCAACATGCGGGCCCACCGTTTTTCTTGTACAAGTGTAAGTTCTTGAATGCGCGAGCATTTCGTAGCATTGTTTCAATTTTGGTCAAAATCACTGGCTCCGCCGCCACATCCTCCTCCTCCTCCTCTTCCACCTGAGCATTAGGCAAATCAAGATGGTGATCTGCTGCTTCCACATAGTCAGTGACATTGACGTTCACAGCTTCACCATGATGAACCCACCTAGTATATGTGATTGACATCCCATACAAGTGTAGATGATTTAGCACAGTTGACTGGGGTCTTGAAACTGAATTCATACAACTGCTACACGGGCAACGCACATCTGCTTTCGGACCACCTTACTCAGCTCTGATAAAGTTCATGAAGTTTTGAACCCCCTCGACATATGCAGGGGAGAATCGTACAGCAGAAGTTATCCAAGTCATGTCCATCTGTCAGACATACAAATTAGTTCTTCTACTAGATATTACAGGAAAAACATATATGTTTCATTATAAAGTCCAGAAAAAATACCTAGGTCGATGTCTAAAGCTATGGCAAGATATTTGGACAAGCAAATCTAAGTAACGAAATATATGTAAAGCTAATTCAGCAAACAGATTGACTGCTAAATTATGGCAGGCTATTTCAGCAATCAATGAGGCCGAGCACACAGCCATCGAAGGCCATCTCAGCAACAAAGATTGAGTGTAAAATAGTGTCGAGCTATTTCACCTAACAGATTGGCTACTAGACCATGGCAATCTACTTCACAATACATACATGGTCCTAAAATATGGCAGGATATTTTAGCAACTAATCAGGCGTGGCATGCCATCTCAGCAAAGCAGATTGAGTGCAGAACAGGGCAAGGTAGCTTTTTAAGCATATTGAGTGTAAACTATTTCGGCAAGCAGTGAGATTAACAGCGTCTATCAGCTAACATCCAGAGCAATTCTGACATGCACGGGGTCTCAGTCTAGAATGTGCATACCGTGGGAGAAGCTGACCGCCGTGCGTCTCCAAAAGAACGTTGCCAGCGGTGGCGGTGTGGCTAGAGGATGGCAGTTTACGAGAGCGTACTGTGGGATCAAGAGGATCGCCGTGTGTCCCCTCGAAGAACCACGGCGCCGACGTATCGGCGCTGCGGGGAGGGCTAGTTTGGCGAAGCTAATGGAGTGGAGGGGGGCGGGGGGAGGGGGGTTTGGGGAATATTATTGGTTAGTTGGCCGAAGGGGCATTGAATTTGGGATTTTGGGGGAATTTTCGCGCGGTGGGCGGGGGAGTTTGGCGAATGGTCGGTTTCTCCAATTGCGGTCCCATGTGTCAGTGAAGAGGCAAGCTGAAGCGCGTTCCCTTTGGGTGAGTGATGTGCAGGACCGACCATGTGAGGGGTGCAATGCGACCGCGACAGGCGTGCTGTAAGTGTACCGCCTTTTCCTTTTGAACTTGTAGAGCGTAACACTTGGTTTTGGTGCTTCGCGCGATCCATCGATACAAATCCCGACTAAAACGGTGCGGGCGGGTCTTTTCCCACGCGATATGCTGGGAGTTTGGCTTAGTTGGTTTGACAGACAAAGCGAGAGAAAGACATTAAATGCGTGAATGTGTAGTGGATGTACTTTTGGAGGGCCTAAGAGAATTGTGTATGTAAACCCTCTGTATTTATTTACTTCGCATATTAGCTTTGTCTTGGGTCAAACTTTCTAAACTTTGACCAAGTTTATACATACAAAAACAATGACAACCACAATACCATGTAAATACAATTAGAATCTTTATTCAATATATTTTCATCCAACATATCTTTTTATTGTGAAAGTTCATATAACCGGACGATATTCATGTAAACATGGCAGATTTTCATTACATTTCGAACTTTTAGGACAAAAAAAGAAAAGAAACCCGACCCTAAACCTATCCTACGGCGACGGCGTATGTCCACTTTCCTTTGTATTCCGCATCGGCGACCACGTCCTCCATCTACCGTCTTCATGAACGGCGGCGGGGTTCAAGACCCGTGAAGTAAAGGTGCGGTCTGCGGCGAGGAAGAGTAGAACACGGGAGAAGGACCGCCCACTTGGGACACCATGCCCTGCCGCCTCCCATGCCCTACTCATCCTCGGAGGAGTCCGCGACCTCGGCGGTGACGGTTGACGTGAGGTCAATGATGGACGTGGACGGTCCGTCACTGTTCACGTGCCATATGCGCCCCCGAACGTTGGATGGCGGCGTGTAGAACGCGCGGCTGGTGGAGGTCTTGTCCTCGGCCGCCGGCGCGGCCGGCGCTTGTGCGGCCGCGTCCGCATTCGGCTACGCCGGCATTGCGTTGCGAGCGGCAGGTTGAGCAAGGGCGGCGACCTCGAGCTTCATCTCCGAAGACAAGCTCTCCCGCAGAGCGTCCCACCCGCGGTCATGGTGGATGTGGTGCCAGGGAGGAGGATGTGATCTGGTGTGGAGTTTAGCTGGGTGTTGCCGCCTTTAAGTAGCGCATACCGGTGAGGCCAAGCGTCCGGGTGCGTCAATGAGTTGCCGGAGTTCGTACCTCGGGCGGCGAGCCAGCTTAATGGCGGCATACGGATGGACGGCAAGAATGCGGGCAGCTAGCGCCGGGGGGGAACGTACGCGGGCGAGGGACGAGGGTTTTTTGTGGGCTAGGGTAGTCAGCTGTGGGCGTGGCAATGTCGGAGATGCCCTTTGCTCACATGCGATCCCACATGTCAGTGACAAAGCAAGATGACCCATGTTCCCTTGGGTCAGAAGCATGCCGAACCGACCGTCTGGGGGTGCGACGTGAATAGGACAGGGTGCTGTCAGTGCACCGCCTTTTTTCGAACTTGTAAACCGTAACACTTGTAGAGCGTAAGACCGAAAGCATATAGTATGAAGTTGGCACATCACCTATATCCAGCCTAGTAGCCCACGTGTACAATAGTTATTCATACTAGCATATGTACCAGTATAATTAGTGTACCGCCCTTTCCTTTTCAACTCGTGAAGCGTAACGCTTAATTAAGTAGCCGGACAATGTGTGATGTGTGTGTGTGCGAGAGAGAGAGAGAGAGAGACCCAGAGATGAAACCGAGAGAGATCGAGTGGGTGTGCAATACAGAGAGAGCGTGCGTCAAAGAAAAAAATGTGGCAACACTCTACGTTGGGTGTGTGAGACACATTATGCATAAGAAGACACTTGGTACTTGAATCCAACCTAAAAAAAGTTTCAAATATTAGAATTCAACCTAAAGTGGATTCAAATATTTGAACCGGTGATCATAGCATTTGCAAATCATATGTAAAGGGCATTCAATCTTCGTTTCACTTTTCAACTTACAATATTCCATGTACAAGCACGTACATAAATTTGTATTCAAACAGAAAATGGTTTCCAATTTGTATTCAAACACGTGAATGTTTGTTCTCGCGCATGCGCTTGCTACTAGGATTTCGTCACGTCTAGCTAGTCCAATAGCAGTAGGAGTACTAGTACTAGTACTACCTTTGTTTTTCATGCCAAATTTTGACCATAATTTCAACTCAAATTTTTTTAATGCATGTCATTAAAAATTATATCGTTCGATTCGTATTCGAACATAGTTTCCAATGATATTATTTTCGGTGACATGCATTAATATTATTTTAGTTAAATCTAAGGTCAAAATTTGACACAAAATACGAAGGGGACCAATAAACCAGGACGGAGGCATCTGCACTAGAGTATGGAGTGCTTATTAACACATGGCCCACCTCACACTCTCAACAACTTTCTTGGAATCCGTGCTACAATCTCTCCCTCCTCGTCTCTCTCTTCTAGTGTGTGTTTTTACATCAGTCATCTCTCTCTTCTAAATTCAGCCGACGCGGGAGTGGTAGGGGGAGAAGGAGGGGGAAAGTTTGCGTCGGTTTTCTCTCAACTGTGGTCCCGCAAGCGAGTGAAAACTCAAGACGAAGCGCGTTCCATTCGGTGAGCGATGTGCCGGACCGACCGTGTCGGGGTGCAACGCGAATGCGACAAGTGTGATGTACACCGTCACTTCCTTTTGAACTTCCATACTTCTTTTTTTTGGAGGGAATGAACTTCTATACTTCAAGTACTCATATTGCGTACATAACACTTGGTTTTGCTACTTCGAGCAATCCATTGATACAAACGGGAATGTCTAACGCGCGCGCGCGTCGGAGCGCACGATTTCCGACCGGCTAGGCTTGTCCTAATTAAGTAAGTTCATCAGGGTGTATTATTGATAGTTAAGGAAAGGGCGGGCCCCACCCAAGTGAAAATCAGGGGGGGCAATTAATTGGGGATGGAAAGGTCCATGTGCATTCACCAGGTGAGGATTAAATGGAAAGTAGAGTGGGCCAACATGCATGCAACCATGTGCTGCTTGTATCGTCAAAGGAGGAGGTGGGGCCACTGTAAATACATGGAAATGGCTGCAGTTATTAATTCGGAAAGAAACAGACTTGGTCGGAAGTTGATTGAGGTTGCGAGAAGGGGATCCGCGCGTTGGCACGCGCGATCGCGGAAGAGTCTTTTCGGATACGAATCCCACCTAAACATCTCAAAAAAACAAATCCCACAGACCGAACGATGGGGAGGTCCGGACGTCTGCGACGTCAAACTCCGAAACTTTGGTCCCATCCCACCCCACAACTCTCCAGGATCCAGCCGTCCGCCTTTGCAAACTCCGCACAGTCAAAACCGATTGACCGGTCATCACCGGTACCACTATTCACACCGGAACCTTCGCTGCTCGGCCTATGCCAGCTACTTGCCGGCCGGTCACCACTGCCCCAAAACCCCACCTCCCAGCCCATTCTCCCACCTTTCGATCCCCTAGCCCGCATCAGCCGTCCCCTAGTTTGCCGGATAGCCATGGTGCGCAGCAAGATCACGTACTACAAGATGTTGACAGCGGAGCGCCGCGCAGAAATCGCAGCAGCGGTAGGTGCCACAGACCTCTGTTCCCTACCTCACTTTGCAGCGGGCCAATCCCCGAGTCCTCTGGAGCCGAGCTCTGAGGAGGAAGGCGATCCAATGTTCATGGCGGAGGTCGCGGCGCAGAAGTCTCCTGCGGCGAAGGAGACAATGGACGTCGACTTCGTGCTGGTGTCCGGGTCCCCCATGGTGTAGGAGGACCAGCGGTTCAACTTGGTGATCCTAAAGAAGCACCGGGCGGCGGAGGCTCAACTCGACGCGGAGCGCGCGGATGCCGCTACCATCGAGGCCCTTCTGCAGGCGGAACCGGATGTCGTGGTCGTGAACCGGGCGGCGGAGGCTCAACTCGACACGGAGCGCGCGGATGCCGCTGCCATCGAGGCCCTCCTGCAGGCGGAACCGGATGTCGTGGTCATGAACCGGGCGGCGGAGGCTCAACTCGACGCGGAGCGCGCGGATGCCCCTGCCACGAGGCCCTCCTGCAGGCGGAACCGGATGTCATGGTCGTGAACCGGGCGGCGGAGGCTCACCTCGACGCGGAGCGCGCGGATGCCGCTGCCATCGAGGTCCTCCTACAGGCGCAACCGGACGTAGTGGACTTGAACTGGGCGATGGAGTCTCAACTCGACGCGGAGCGCGTGGATGCCGCTGCCATTGAGGCCCTCCTGCAGGCGGAACTAAACGTCGTGGATGTGAACCGGGCGGTGCTCACGTCCATGCAGAGCGCCATCATGCTCCACGTGAACGAGTAGCTGGAGGCCGAGGACAACCACGCCGCGGAAACACACGTCGGCAGCTCCGGCTGGTTCGCGCCGGCAGCCAAAGACAACGAGGCCGGCTCGTTCCATGAGCAGTGATAGTTTTTCTTTATGTTGTTGTTTTTAGGGATCATTTGCTGTGTAAAAACATATTTATATTTAAAAAATCGGCCTTATAAACATACTGTATCGACGAAAATTAGGTGTCAACGATTGGATGGCTGAGTTTGGTTTGATCACATGCGGTTTCTTCCTCCGTCCAGGTGTATAAGTCACCTTACGAAAATCAGATATTCCCAAAACGCTTAGGCGCAATGCATTAAATTCCGTCCTCGTTCCCCTCGCTGCCTCGTTCATCAGCAAGCGAAAATTTTCTTTGTATTATTTCATGATTTGAATACAAGCATACTTTCTCAAAAAAAGCGAGCGAAAATTTTAGCCGAACCACGCGCGTGGACGAAATGGCGACGGCGGGGCGGGCTAGTTTGGCCCATGGTCGGATTGCTGACATGCGTTTTCACATGCCAGTGAAATGCCAAGCCGGTTGGCGTTGAGCGGCGAGGTAGATCGACCGTGTGCTGGTCTGATGCGAACGCGATAGGCGTGCTGTGAGTGTTCCTTTTCCTCATTTTAAACTTGTGAAGATAACCCCCTCAAAAAAAATTGTGAAGATAACACTTGCTTCTTTGCCTTCGTGCGATACATCGATGGAAATCCTGATTATAATGATGCAGAATTTTCTACTAAATCCCGTAAAAAGGCGTCCTCTTCGCCCCTCCGGCGCTAATCATACTTTCTATTTGACTTCCTTCCCCATTACGGTGACGTCAACGATATCGCGATCGCTGTGGCTTTGGCGAAGTGCGTTCGACGGAGCGCACCATTGAGGCAGACGACGGTCATGTCGTTCGGAAGTGCCGCCTGGAAGCCGAGACAACCGCCTTCTTTGCTTCCAGGAAGTCTGTAGGAGACAACAACTGTCGTGTCACCATGACCGTTGGATGTGACGTGACCACGTCGTTTGAGCTCGAGCTGCCGCAAGGGGACTCGAACGTGACCGTGTACCCTTACACGGGCACTAGTTTACTGTCGGAAAGGCTCTTCCGCGTCGGGGAACCGTCCAGCCTGTGCAACCAACAGAAATGCCGGCGTGCAGTTCGGGGTTGGCTCCGCTCATCGATCTACGTCCCAACTAAACAGAGTGGGAGACGTCGTCCCCGACGGCGTTGTGAGGAAGATAGTCCAGGAGGCGAATCTCCGGCGGTTGCATCAACGAGGAGGGTGTGACTTCAGCTTCGACATGAATGTGGACTGGCGTCTTGTCGTTACCCTGCCGGCGCTACGTTCGTGGAGAAGCTTCTTGGCGAGGGAGGTGTTGGGACGTGCCCAGCATGTCTCGCACACACCATCAAACAAGTAGTACAGTAGTACCGCTTATCTAGGCTTTCGCCGGCCTATTGATGCACATACGAGAATTTTGAAATCATATAATGCTCTATGTACATTTGGTCTTGTCACTAATAAGTACTAGTACTATATTTGTAACCATTGAGTAACTGGTACTACTTGGTGAATGTTGCATAGCCATGGATGTCTGAGCTAAATTTGAAACACAGTCACGATCAAACGAGATGTTACCATTGGGCTCCACCACTCCAGCAACTGGAATCACCTTGGCCTATTTGATTTGCAGGATCCTCAAAACGCAGGAATCGCAAAAATATAGGATTGTTCTCTTTGGATGGGAATGGCTTGGATTGGAGTATAGGATTAGGATTGTGTGTTTGATGTCATAGGAAAGACAGATGAATTTTTAAAATACTCCTAGGTTGGAGTAGATGCAGGATTTCCTATATTATTAAATGTAGCACAATAGCTTCATCCGTCCAGCTTACTGCGAGAAAGGTCGTTTCTGGAAGAAGACGATGGAGAAGCGGATTCAGCAATGAGTGAAATTATGGTTGCTTCGCCCGTGACTTTGTGATTTGATGCCTCATTGCTTTGTGATTTGTGATAGTAGAAGGGAGTAGACTCTGTGCTCTATGCATGCGTCCATGCAAGGGAGAAAGAGGAGAGAGGTTGCATTTTTTTATTCCTTCAATCAATTTGGCATCAGCGCACCACCGAGTTCCGGTTCCCTCTTTTTTTGGCTTTCGCAGCACCCTCCACAATGGTTCCCATCGATGCCAAAAGCTATTTTACCATTTGGGTACACATTGTGGATGCCCTTAAGTGTACCACTTGGTTTTGATTAGTAAAGAGGAGGTGCTTTTGCCGCGCGGAAGGCCAGGGAGGTTGGCCTCACGGTTTGCTAACATGCGGTCCCACGTGTCAGTGATGTACCAAGCCGATCCGCATCCCACATGACTACGTGAGGCAGAACAACGGCAGAAGCAACTTCAACGAAGAGTGAAATGATGGTTGCTTCGTCCCTCCAACTTATACTGCGGGATAGCTGCAACTTTGTGATTTGACGCCACATTGCTCATTACTACTGCGGCGCCATGACCGGGGTGCGTCCCCCCTGCTGCTCTGCATTGTTATTTGGTGCAAGGCACGTGGACCCGGATGCTGGATGTCCCACATGTCGGCGAAAGGGAGTAGAACATTTATGAAAGCGAGCGCTCCACTCTTACGACGAAGGAGTACAAGACACGGCGGCCCAGTGAACTGTAACTTGTACTGTACTACTGTAGTAGTATTATGTGGTAGTCTTGTACTACTCTTGTACCACTTGGTTTTGCTGTTTCGCGCGATCCATCGATACAAACTAGATTAAACAGGCGAGGGCGGGTCTTTTCCCGCGCGGTAGGTAGGGTAGTTTGGCATAGTCAGTTTGACAGACAGACCGAGAGAAAGATGTGAAATGCTTGAATGTGTAGTGTGCCCTTTTTTTGTGTCATGTGTGTGTAGTCGGACCTTTCAGATCACTAGATGATACTAGCCATACATTTCAACGCAATTTTAATGTATGCAACATGAATAATTGAAGTAACAATATGAGATCTAAAACTTAAAATACATACGATTTATTGTGTTAGAGTATAGTAGTACTGTATTGCATAGTTGTTAGATATAACATGCGAGAACCTGTAGGGACGTACTTTTGGAGGGCCTACAGAGAGAAATTTGGCATAAAATGGATTCAAATATTTGTATTCGTCATCATAGCATTTGTAACTCATATCTAGAGTTTATACGGTAGACGTGAATGTTTGTTCGCTCTTACGAAACCAGTACAACAATATTGTGGTGGCATGCACCAATTTAGGCGTGGGAGGTTGGCCTAGTCGGCTCCATGGAGAGAGCGAGAGAAGAGATAAATACACTGGCAGTCACTGTATTTGAAGCGAAAGCATAATACGGTCACCGGACTTCAGAATACGCTCATTAGGGTCACTATATACGTTTGACGGTGATTATACGGTCACTCGCTCACCGTTCAGCATCATATTGCACTCTATTGACCGGCCAAATAGTCTACGTGGCACTATGTTGACTGGTTAAATTTGCCACGTTCCTTGTGGATCCCACCTGTCAGTTGGTAGAGGAAAGAGATAAGATAAACAGAAATTTACGTAGGCGCGACAAGACTCGAACCCTTGCGCGCGAACCACCTGGCTGTGTATGTGTGTGCCAGGGCCTGATGTGTGTGCATGCGCGTGTAGATTGAGCACTTGAGCGTGAGCGTGTGTGTTGGTCGTGTGGTGAGTGCATGCATGCGTGCGTGCATGCTTGTCTGCGTGTGTGTGCATGCATGCGTGCGTGTGTGCGTGTGAGTGTTGCATGCATGCAGTTCGTGTGCATGCGTGCGTGTGTGTATAATCACCACACTAGATCCTGTGTATTAAAAGAACCAGTCAACCAGCACAGCATACCAATACAAGGCCACCTTGTCCGCGCCCCTTCGAATCCCTTCTACTAGTGATACCCACCGTGCAATATTTTATTTTCGTTTGTTTACATTCTTATACCGGCTGACAGGTGGGCCCTATGGTAGTGAGATAATGAGCCCTGATGATGCAACACTAGATGCGCCACGTGGGCTGTTTAACTGGTCAACTAATCGTGTCTTCAACAAATACAGAGCTCTACGGTGAGCCTGTGACTGTATAACAACCACAAAACGTATATGGTGACCGTAATGAGTGTATTGTGAAGTCCAGTGATCGTATCGTGCTTTCGCTTTAAATACAGTGATCGTCGGTGTATATCTCGCGAGAGAAAGATGGAACATGCGTGAATGTGACGGGGAGTACTTTTACAGGGCCTAGAGATAGTTTGTGTGCATACGTGAAAGAGGCGTAGAGAGGGGGGCGATGGGGAGAGAGAGAGATGCTCTTCGTTTCTCTTTATTATGACTAACTTCATAGTATAAAAATATAAACATTCACAATGCGGAATAAATATCATTGGATGCACCATGCAATTAACTTTCATACTCCATATAACTTTGCAATATTGTATAGATGTAGATTTTATAAAATAAATTTTGGCCACACTTTGTGTAGTTTTAATTCAAAAGGAATCTTGTATGCGAAGTAAAAGTGAACAGAGGGCTTTTTAGATCAATGGAGCACATGATAAGATGCAACATGTATGAATGTGTAGTTTATGTATTTGGCAGGGCCTGGAGAGGGTATGTGTACGTATTCGAGAGAGGCGCGGATAGAGGGGGTGTGTGTGCGATGGGAGATAGATAGCACGACAAATGAGAGAGGTCTAGAGAGATAGAGACGAATGGGATGTCTCGACGAGAGATGGTATTGAGTGTGTGTATGCAAGGGAGAAGGGGAGAGAGACATGAGCAGAAATAGTGTGTGGGGTGTGTGTGTCTGGTATATATGCATGTGTGGGTGAGACAAGATACCGAGACCTAGGGGTAGGGGTGTGTGAGGTCTGGTGGGCCGAGGTGAGGCCCCCGGTCGGTTCCGTCCTGCGCCACATTGGTCCGCCCCTGACACATTATACGGAGACCCCTGGAGGACTAGTCGCACAAGACAAACAAGAAACCAAAGTCACGAAGGACTTTGTGTCCACTGACAAAGCCGGCTAGGAATTGTAACCCTAGGCCCCGGGTATGTTTATACAAGCCCGGGGCCTAGTTCGTCGTTAGCATACACAGAATCCCTTGGTATTCACGTAGTGTACTCTGTACACACCCTACTCACAAATATACATGACCGGGGGTAGGCTATTTCCTGGATCGCAAGGGCCCAAACTAAGGTAAATCATGTCTCTTATTACCATGCATCCAACCTAGTTGTAAGGGATATCCTACTGAATGCTCTGCTGGAATCATATTCGTCAACTAGTAAGAGAGGTGGAGACAATGTGTGCGAGATAGGCCTAAGCGTCCGGGAGACACGTAGGCAGGTATATGTATAGAGAAAAGGGTCGATGTAGATCGTGCGTGCCTATGCGTGTGAAAGAGTTCTTGTGACAGAGATTAGTGAAAGGAGTCGTAGATAGTTGTGAGATAGAGGAAGGGAGGGTGATATATATAGACAGCGTGTGTGCGAGAGACACCTTAGGAGAGAGTGTGAGGATGTGCGAGAGAGAAGGCCGATGGATATGCAGCGTGTGCGCGTATGTGTGAGAGAGAAAGATAACACGTGTGTGAGGAGGGGCCGAGGGAGAGTGAATCTACGCGTAAAAGACTGATGTACACATCAATTTAAAATATAAATTGTATCCAAATATTTGGATGGGATCATGATACTTGCGATTCGCGTATGGAACGATCATTGGTCTATCAAACATCCATATTCTGTCGAATTTGAGCATGTGTATGCTATTATTCGACATAATTGATCCATAGAGTCAGTATTTTGAAATCCAGACAATGCATGGCTTTAGCAATTCAAATATAAACATGATTATAGTTTATGTTGTGTGTGTAAAGCACATTATACATACAAAAGATACATAGTGAACAATCTAAATAGCTAGCTAGGAACTAGCATACGTTTGAATTCAACTTAATTAAGGTGGTTTTAAATATTCGAATTCAACATGAAGTGCATTGAATTATTTGAATTCAAGATCATGGCATTTGTAAATCATACCTAAATTAAGGGTGCATCAATCTTTGCTTTGCTTTTGTACATAATAACATATAGTCGTGTACAAAATACATTCAAATTTACCACCTCCATTCCAAAATAATAGTAG
This sequence comes from Elymus sibiricus, assembly GCA_039707655.1. Taxonomy (NCBI): domain Eukaryota; kingdom Viridiplantae; phylum Streptophyta; class Magnoliopsida; order Poales; family Poaceae; genus Elymus; species Elymus sibiricus. Next base: position 73,030,470 of record CM077668.1, read on the forward strand.
TTATAGGATTTTCAAGAGTCAAAATTTCAAAAGAAGCGCATAATTTAACGAGGTTTTCAATCATACAAGGTCAAATTTAACGAGGTCTATTAAGGTCAATCCTAATAGTTCAAGAGTACTGTAAACGTGAATGCTTCTGGTTCAAAATTTTGAAAGAAGCGCCAAAAGAGCCTCTCCTTGCCCAGAACCGCGCGAGACCAATGTTTGGTAGAAGGAAATTACTCTCCTGACTCTGACCCGTGAAGCCTACCGGCCCGACATCCAGAAGTCTAAACCGGCGTAGGTTTGTAACCTCACTGAGACGCCACACAACCGCCTTCGAAAAACATTCATATACCGCGGGCGCCTAAACGCCGATGCACTCGGCCGAAATCACTCCCGCCCACTATTTTGGACACGTGAGATTACCGTCCTACCCCCGACCCGCAGCATGTCCGAAATTTTAGATGGGGGCAAAGTTTGTAACTTTCACCAAATTTAAAACAAGCGCGTCCCGGAAACATGGTTCCCCCTTAGCTTCCCCCCTCCCTCGTCCGATTCCCCATTCATACTCCGTGGGTGCCAAAACTTCCTCTCCACCAGCCGCGAAACCCCAGCCTCCTCCGTCCGCCACCCCATCGCACCGATCCACCGCCGCCCTCCTCCATCACGCCGGAGCCGATACCCCGACGTCGTAGTCCACCGCAACCTCAACCGCAGCGCCCTCCAGGACTTAGCAGTTGAAGCCGAGGTAGAGCTGCCTCCACGACGCGGACGTGCGTCGTACCCGAGCCACTTCAACCCCTCCGTCCTGCGCCTCACCACTGCTGCTCCAACGTCGCAACCGTTCACCGCACCGGAGCTGTTCCCGCTACGCCATCATTCGCCGCCTCTGATTTGCTTCTCCGCCGCCGACAGAGGGCCACCGCACCACACTCAACAACTTGGCCATGGGTGCGTCCAAGGCTCCACCGTCCTCCACAACATCTGGTTTCAAGCGAACCACAAGAAGATCGTCGAAAAATCATAAGGAGGACACAGCATGGCAAGCCGATATTGGTACTCCTCTTCCCTTATTCTTGCAAATCTTACATGTCTCCTCACACGGTATTCATCCCACGAAGGAAACTAGTTGACCACTTCTTACTGCACATTCTTCCTGATACTAGATGTTCCAAGTAACTCGCGATGCACAAGGTTTCCCCCCATTTACCATTTCACTTTAGCTAGAGGTCTGTCACGCCTGCCTGGATTTCAATTCAGCGTCAGTTGATTCCCAATTAAAGGAAGCACCACCTGCGGAGGCGCGCGGAGCACCTAGTCCGCCTGTTCGCCGGGGAAGCAGCGCCTCAGTGTCTATCTTAGAGGTGTGTGTGGCGCAGGAGCTGCTAGCGCCCGATCTGTAGGTCCGCCGGGCTTAAAGGGATGGCCGGGGGGCGCTGCCAAGCACGGCGGTGGGGTGAGGTCGAGGGGAGGGTAGGGCGGCGGAGGCAGGGGTCTGGGCCGGTGGTCGCTGCCGGTTCGAGGAAGATCATCAACAGTGACTGGCGGGAGGTAGATGAAGGCCATCGGCCCGTTCCTTGTAGATCGGACGGTGCAGAAAAAATCGACTGACCTATTTATTTTCAGTCGATTGTTATTTTCATAGGACCACATGTGGTGGTTTGCTGGAGGATTACCTGCACTCCCCAGCTATCCATCTGCTCATATTTCAAAAGCCTAGAATCTAATTTCGTGTGCCATGCATGTTGTAGAGCTATCATATGTCTGCCGTCATTTATTTTTGACTCACCTGCTATCTGATACTTTTACACTGCACTACTTGTGCACAAACTACACCCATACTCTCTCACTATTGTTTTATTACGCATGGGTATTTCAGAATCTTAACCACAGTATTCTAAAAAGAAAACACAGCTGTCGCTCCAGTCTGCATCGAGGATTGGAAAGGCACGATTTGACGCGCTCTAAAGAAGAGTGTAGTGTCAATTGATGAAGACTGTCAATGTAGCTCTGTAGTTGATGACCCCATTCACCATACACCAGCATCGCAGGTGCTTGCTTTAACTTCACGGTGTCATATGTGGTTGCATGTTGCATATGATGTCTACCTTGTATATTGCTTCTAAATTGGTTAAATTGCATCTGCTTAGCCATATATTGTGAATATGACATGCCTTTCTGTTTTTGATACATACTGCATATCTTATATCTTATATCTTATCTCTTATTTACTAATTGGAGGCACCTTTTAAGCCTTCTCATTAATCAACATCATCAAAATTAATTACACCGTTGGATTGTAAAATATACGTCTAAGATAAAAAGAAAACTTGCGTAACATATGGTCCCTTCAAAATAAAAATTGCACCTGACACGTTCAATGTTGTGAAACAAAAGAAGAAAAAAGAGCATCCGTCTGTTCCTAAAAAAATAGCCTCCTTTCATAACATCTCCGCCGAATAAAAAGGAAAAAAAGACAGAATCCGGTTGATGACCTATGAAATTCTATGAATAAAATCTTCTGGCGATTAAAAAGGTAAAACATCTCCCTCAAAAAAAAAGGAAAAACATCTCGGTTCCTCTACATGGTCGCACGTTTCAAGCCTTCTCATTAATTCACGTCGTCAAATTAATTTCACCATTGAATTGTGAAATTTACTTCCAATAAAAGAAAACTTGCTTAACACAAATGATTTTCGGTCCAAAAAAAATAGCATTGACACGTTCAACAATGTGAAACAAAAAAACTACCATCGTTTCTTGAAAAAGAGCCTCCTTCCATAATAACTCTACGGATAAAAAGGAAAAAATAGATGGGATCTGTGAATACTAACTGAACGTGGTTAGAGTCCTAGCAATATACGATCTGTAGATAGACAAAAAAAAAGATAGACGTGCTATCAAAGAGGACAGAAAAAAAATATAGACAGACCGATCTGCACCTCATGACTAGATGCGTTCTCCTCCCCTACTACGGGAACTGCTCTTCCTCCACCTAATTGTCGTCCTCTTCCGTTTTGCCCGAGGCAATGAGTCTCGCCGCCTGGATGCCACAACCTCCTCCGGTACCATATTATTGCAGCGACATCTCTGTCCAATATGAAAAATCTTATGTCTCTGTGACAATCGCAATGGCTCGCGTCATGCCACGGTGTTTCTCTCGCCTATAAGGCTTCCGTCGGTTGACTTCTACAGAGTGTCGTTGGACGCCTATGGTAGCCACTTTTTCAGTTCAGACAAGACTTATCCTGCACCCATCCACACCACTCAAGTTTGCCTAGATACGAACGACCCTCAGGTTTGCCTAGATCCAAACGACCATCAGGTTTGTTCTTACGACCAGACTTAATCTCATGAGTTATATGATGCGCATGAATGTAATTAGTGATGGGTGCGAATATGGATGGTAGGATGAGTGACGTGCTGCCTATGATACCCATGCAATTAGTGATGGGTGCGAATATGGATGGTAGGATGAGTGACGTGCTGCCTATGATACCCATGAATACTGAGTAGATTGAGTAGAAGTTACTAGAACTAAGCATGTTGTTTTCAGATTCTGTGTACATCCCCCGCAAAAAAAAAAGATTATGTGTACATCAGATGCAAATTCAATTGCTGTTTTCATGTAACTGTGTTCTGAGCGTACCTCCTCTCAGTGTCCTTATGAATGCTAGACTTCATCTCAAACATGGCTGCTCAGTCTTTTTCCACCATTTGAAGGTATGAATTTGACAGTGATGTTACTAATTCTTTGTGCACTCCTACATACTATGTGTTAATTCTGAAACTCTAGAGCATCAGTATATTACTGTTCTCTCCCTTCTCACAAGCATAATTTGATTACCTTTTCGAAGTGGCGATGGGTAAAGTTTTTGTTATTACCAACTAATGATGTGCAGTTTCGACAGAAAAAGAAACTAATGACATGGTAAGAAATACATACAACCAAATTTGGTTTCACAGCTATACTAGATTGAGAAGCGACCAACCAAAAATCGAAAACGGTCATAAGCATGCATTGAACATAACTAACACCGAATAATGCACCATAAGTAGGATATAATTTCGTTGCATAACTATTGACTTTATGTGCATGCATAGGGAATCACAAACCTTAACACCAATATTCTTACTAAATCACAATTACTCACTAACATGACTCACATATTATCATCTACATATCACAAAACTATTGCAAGGAATCAAACTTATCATATCCAATGATCTTTCATGAAAGTTTTTATTATATCCCTCTTGAATATTCATCATTTTGGGACCAAATTCATATCTTGTGCAAATTACCATTACTATTATCAACTCTCAGAAAGATATAAGTGAAGCATGAGAGTGCAAATATTTCTTCAAAATTTAATCTTATCAGCTCTCAAAATAATATAAGTGAAGCATGAGAGTTCAAATATTTCTTCAAAATATAGCCACCGCCGTGCTCAAAAAGATTTAAGTGAAGCACATAGAGTATTCTCACAAATCATGACAAACGTGTGGCTCTCTCAAATAGGTGTGTCCAGCAAAGATGATTGTGACAAACCAAAAAGCAAACAAAGCAAAGAATCATATAATACCCGATGCTCCAAGTAAAACACATATCATGTGATGGATAAAAATATAGCTACAAGTAAAATTACCGATAGTTGGTAGAAGAAAGAGGGGATGCCCCGGAAGGCATCCCCAAGCTTAGACGCTTGACTCTTTCTTGAATATTACCATGGGGTGCCTTGGGCATCCCCAAGCTTAGGCTCTTTCCACTCCTTATTCCTTCATCTATCGTGATTTCACCCAAAACTTGAAAACTTCAATCACACAAAACTCAACAAAACTTTCGTGAGATCCGTTAGTATAACAAATAAATTCTCAACTCTAAGTACTGTGGTAAATTGATTCATATTTAATATTGGCATAATGCTACTGTACTCCAACTTCTCCATGACTCATACCCCCCGATACGGTCCATAGATTCATCAAAATAAGCAAACTATGCAACAAAAACAGAATCTGTCTAAAACAGAACAGTCTGTAAACATCTATTTAAAAGCTATACTTCTGTAACACCAAAAATTCTGAAAAATTAGGAAAACGTAGGAAATTCATATACCAATAATGTGTAAAAATTTCAGATTTTTCTGACACTCCAGTACAGAATTAAAATTCCAGCACTGGACGCAAAACTTTCTGTTTTCCAAACAGCATCAATTATACTATCTTCCAAATCATCCCAAAGGTATTACTTGGCACAAACACTAATTAAAACATAAAAACACAATCATAACAGAATCTATAATTATGCAAACACTCAAAAACAGTAGGTAAAAACAAAATTTTATTTTATTCATTGGGTTGCCTCCCAACAAGCTCTTTCTTTATAGCCATTAAGATAGGCTTGAGATTTCAATGATGCTCTCATGAAAGATAATAATAGAGACACAAAGAGAGCATCATGAAGCATATGAAAAACACACTTAAGTCTAACATACTTCCTATGCATAGGCATTTTATAGGAGAACAAATTATCAAGACCAGCAATCTCTAGCATATGCAAATAGGAAGAATGAAGCATGAATAATTTCAACATCACGAGAGGCAATTTAGCAATATGAAGATTTCTACAACCATATTTTCCTCTCTCATAATAATTACATGTATTATCATAATCAAGCTCAACAATGTAGCTATCATAAACAATATTCTCTCTATGATCCACATGCATAAATTTTTTATAATCTTCCAAACTAGTGGGATTAACATCAACTAAAGTCATGACCTCTCTCCAAACCCACTTTTATCAAAAATTTCATAAGATTGAACACTTTCCAAAGTAGTGGGATCATTATTACTTAAAGTTGACGCTCTTCCAAACCCACTTTTAATAGTATTGTAAATTTTATTATCAATAACTTATTCATCATGAGGCTTAAATAAATTTTCAAGATCATAAGAAGCATCATCACCCCAATCATGATCATTGCAATAAGTAGTGCACATAACAAAATTATCATCCCCAAGCTTGTAGTTTGGCATATTATTAGCACAATTCACATTAATAGAATTTATAATAACATCATTGCAATCATGCTTTTCAATCAAGGAGCTATCATGAATCACTTTATAAATTTCTTCTTCTAACACTTCATCACAATTTTCAGATTCATGTTTTTCAAGCAAAACTTCATATAGAAAATCAAGAGCACTCAAATCACTATCAATTGATTCATTATAATTGGATCTTTTAAAAAGATTAGCAAGTGGATGAGGATCCATAGTGATCTTAAATTTTTGTTTTACTTACTGTTCTTGAGTGTTGTCATGGCAATAAAAGCAAGCAAGCAAATAAAATATTTTTGGGTTTTTGTAAAAAAAATAGAAGTGGGGGAGATGAATACGAGAGGCAAATGCAAATAAAATAAATGCGAGGAGATGAAAGTTTATGCGTAGGTACTTGATAGATGTTGATGATGTCTCCCCGGCAACGGCGCCAGAAATTCTTCCTGCTACTTGTGAGCTGCGTTGGGATTTCCCCGAAGAGGAGGGGATGATGCAGTACAGTAGAGATAAGTATTTCCCTTAGTTATGAAACCAAGGTTATCAATCCAGTAGGAGAATCACGCAACAACTCGTTAGCAGTACCTGCACACAAAACAACAAATCCTCGCACCCAACGCGAACAAGGGGTTGTCAATCCCTTGGTGGTTAATTGCAAGATTAAATTGTATGGTGATAAATAGATAGATCAAACAAAAATACAAAATAAATTAAATAAAGTAAAATTACAGCAAGGTATTTTTAGGATTTTTAATATATGATTAAGGTAGACCCGGGGGCCATAGTTTTCACTAGAGGCTTCTCTCTTGAAAATAGCATACGGTGGGTGAACAAATTACTGTTGGGCAATTGATAGAAAAGCAAATAATCATGACGATATCCAAGGCAATGATCATGTATATATGCATCACGTCCGAGACAAGTAGACCGAAACGATTCTGCATCTACTACTATTACTCCACACATCGACCGCTATCCAGCATGCATCTAGAGTATTAAGTTCATAAAGAACGGAGTAGCGCCTTAAGCAAGATGGCATGATGTAGAAAAAGTAAACTCACCCATGAATAAACCCCATCTTTTTACCCTTAATAGCAACGATACATACGTGTCATGTCCCTTTCTATCACTGGGATTGAGCACCGCAAGATCAAACCCATTACAAAGCACCTCTCCCATTGCAAGATAAATCAATCTAGTTGGCCAAGCCAAATCAATAGATCGGAGAGAAATACGAAGCTATAACAATCATGCATAAAAGAGTTCAGAGAAAACTCAAATAATATTCATGTATAATCTGATCATAAACTCACAATTCATCGGATCTCAACAAACACACCGCAAAAAGTGATTACATCGGATAGAACTCCAAGAACATCGAGGAGAACATTGTATTGAAGATCAAAAAGAGAGAAGAAGCCATCTAGCTACTAACTATGGACCCGAAGGTCTGTGGTAAACTACTCACGCATCATCGGAAGGGCAGCAAGGTTTATGTAGAGCCCCTCCGTGATCGAATCCCCCTCCGGCAGAGTGCCGGAAAAGGATTCCAGATGGGATCTCTCGAGAACAGGAACTTGCGGCGGCGGAAAAAGTATTTCGTGGACTCCTCTGTTGGTTTCCCGATTTTAGAGAATTTATAGACGTAGAATTAGGTCAAACGGAGCAGAGGTGGGCCCACGAGGCACCAGGGCGCGCCACCCCCCCCTGAATGAAGTGAAATAGTTCCAATAATTGATGTCAAGTCAAGAGGTGATGGTGAGTACATGACAAACTCCTCCTATACGCCTGCTACATATGATGTCCTAGATGCAAAGTAATCATCATGCAAGTTTTGTTCATGCACCTGTCACATCAGTTTTTTTGCACTATAGTTTTGGGTGGTACGAACTCTTCTATTTTGCATGATACATGAGCGATAAATTCAATGCATGCTCTATTAACTCATCAATTATAAGTCGATAGAACATCTGAAAAATAGTGCAATAAACCACTTATGTGTGGATACAATGTTGACATGATAGAATGTGGTGCATGGATCCACTATTTTATAAAGCTATTTTAATCAGACAATACGGAATGTCCTTTGATGTTCCCTTTATAGCACTTCTGCATATGTATGTCGTACAAAAGAAAAAATTAATACATAAAAAGAATGATCAATGTATCTGCATATTTTAATGTAAAATTAACTCCATCAATCTCCATCATGTTGTCGCACCAAAAATGACAACATATGCTACAACATATCATTTTTGAAGGTTCTATCGACTTACAGTTCATGAGTTAATAGAGCATGCATTGAATTTTGCATTTGCATCTATTTTATCCATTAATGCGCTGACCATCTGACCTTAATAAAGTCGCATCCTCATATTTTCGAACCCTACATAAACCTAAGGACATGCTATGCAACAAAACAATATGCTTACCCTGTGACACAATTGACACAATTGATAGTTAGATGTAATGCATATATCTACCTTCTCCCATCTATGTCTAATAAAGGAAAACCTTTTACATGCATATTTGATTATGAACAGTTTAACAATCTGCCTACTATTTCTGCAAACAGCTAATTCATATAAAATTTCTCATGGAATAAAGTTTAGAAAAGTGCTAGCCCGTGCAGGTGCACGGGTTGATGACTAGTGAATAAAGTTGGAAGTAAGTGCTTGACCGTACCAAACTATGTGGATGGCAGCATTTGTAATAAATTACTTTTGTATTTGAAGTTGTTAAGTATGTAATAAGAATTTGATGAGAAAGAAATATGATCTATGGATGAAATAGTGCATTTTATTTTAATGGTGATAGTACCCTATGAGAACACTTGACCAATGGATAGGAAAATGTTATTCATGACAGTCCAAAGAGTGGAGTTTGGACAAAATAAGTTTGAGTTTTGTTTTTGGATATGATGATAACCCCAAGAGTATGAAGGAATGAAGTACAATTGGACTTAAGAATTGCTAAGGAAGTGTAATGTTGGAATATGGAATAGTAGTAACTTCAAGGATGGGTTAAAACAATACAAGTGTTGAAATGGGCCCATAAACCACAGCCCCAGGAGTTAGTAAAGAGCAAGCACTGCCTCCACGTTAATCCTAAAGAACGTAATAAACCATCCGTTAGATCGGCAAAGAAGACATCTACAACCGTGGTATGAAGTGCCTCTAGGAGTCCTCACCATCTATCCCATGTGCAGGTCATCTCAAAAAAAAAAAACTCTCCCGTGCATGTCTTCTCTGTTATCTCTTCTCATGATCCGCTCGAGAAACAAGAGAAAAGAAACAACCCTAGCGCCCTTCTTCTCCCTGATTTCCTGATTTTTGATTGATGTCCTGATTTCTAATCTTCCGTCCACAAAAAACCATCCTTAAACTAGACGACCTCGACGGAGACGTCCACCATGGACCCGAAGACCTCCAGGTGGGTTGCACACCTGCCTCTCCCTTTGTGACCACGCAGGGCTGCTCCACGCAGGCATCGGACAGGATGGCGTTGACTTGAAGACGCAGCAATAGGACTGCACACGCTGCTCGATGAACGCCGACATCGGAAGTGGGCCAGCGGGTAGACGTGATGCGGGACAGGACGTCGGCGACGTGGGCATGTGGCGTACGAGAGGTCGGTCTGCATGGCGGTGTCAGCCAGGGGCCGGCGTTCGGAAGGACGAGACCTGGGGTTGCACGCCGCCTTGGTCTCGCACGAGCTTGCTGCAGACAACAATAGCGCTGGTGGCCCTCCCGTGACCATCTATCCTTGGCTTCATAATCTAATCTACTCATTACCCAGGTACATGCCATTTAATCTACTCATGCATGCACGTACAAGTATGGCTCAAGTCAATCTACTCATGCATGCACGTACAGCTATGGCTCAAATCAGCGGCATACTCCATGGTACAGCTTCTTCAATTACTTTTCTCCTTCAATCCATCCCAAGCTCTTTTTCTTATACTACAAAAAACGTTCCTAATTAGAAGACAGGAGATTGTAAGGAGATATACTTTTAGTAGTTCACAAAACCATCTCTGAATAATTTTTTTCATGTGAGACATGAATGACAAACGGAATCATTGATCTTCCCTTTCATATATAACTAATTTTGGGGAGTATTAACATAATTAAGTTGAATCAGTAGCACCATGGCAACGAGTTTCATACAAGTTTAAATAAGAATGTTGTTTATGTGAATTTCAAAATCTCATTATCCGTATCATACGGGTAGTGTGCAAAAGTTTGTCTCATTATATTAAATCTTAATCAATTTAGACATCAAGTTGAGCAGTTTATAAGACTTTTATGGCCATAGCTGCTAATTCATATATCAGACATGCTATGCATGGTTTTTTAGGTGATCAAGTTGATTTATTCATCATATGAACAAAAGGCATTTCTTATTTTCTGATGCCAAGTTGTATGACATGATGGGGATTTATTTTTCTTAGCTTCTGCCTAAAGATGTAGATATATGTGTGGCTTCAAAAGACGAAGCATTGCCAAGATTTGAGGGGTAAGTGATCTTTTGGTGTTTTTTGCAATCGACCATGGATACTACTCCCTACATTCCTAAATATAGGACGTTTTGGTAGTTCAATATTTAGGAACGGGAGGGAGTATAAGTTTTCTAAGGTAAATTTGTGGAAGAGAGTCCGAATAATATATTTATTGGATTTTAATTTGTTCTTCCTGAAGCTAATGTGGAGTGTTTATCATATTTCCATAGGAAAGAAGCCTTGAGACTATACATGACTAATCTAGGAATCTGGATGTGTACGGTTTTACCCATGGCCATATCTGATTGTTGCAACTAATTCAAGCATCCCGCCATGTAAGCATCCTAGGTATATGTTTCTTTATTATCATTACAGCAGTATGGTTTGGCCTAATGTAGTTGAGTCAAATTTCTTACTCACACATTTAGAAAATTCTACTCAGTCTAATAGCTGAAAATCTACTCAGTCTAATAGCTACAAATTTGGCTCCTTGGTAAGAACTACCCAATAAGGATCAGCTCAGACCTTCTCAGCCAGCTTTACCTTTGTTTCTCCATTAGTAGATGGTAAGATTAAATATATCACGATGCTAACTATAATCTCACCTGGCACCATTCATGTTCGCGAGTATGTAATTCTTAGATGACCCACCTTTATTGTTAATTGCAATTATGTTCTTCATTGTCTGACATTTATAAAAAAATGATCCACTAGACATATCTTTTTTAGTTGAATATTCTCTACTTTCTATGAAACATAACTAAGTTTAGTTATTTGTCTAACGTAAATCCATGCACTATGCACACAAGTACTTTTGCTATTTTTTGTCATTAACAAAGAAATATCCACTCTTTATTTTGGGAATAAAGGGGTCCTATAAAAACACAAAATAATTGGAGCAACATGTCTATGTGTCATTAGAGATGATAGGTACGTAGGTTGTGCATGATGCAGGTGCAAAGGTCACAATAGCAATAAAATATTTAATTAAAACAAAGATGGATATGATACGTCCAGGTTAGTAATTTCTTCAGAGATTGGTGTCATTTTAGTCCACAGTTGGGAAAGTGTTGGCTATTTGGAGACTTTACACGTACTAGAGGATAGATATCGGCATAAATAGTGAGGATGTTGGTTAATTTATGCAAAACATGCTTCAACCATGCACTACTAGGAAATACCTTATAGATAGATGCCTAGCAGTAGCGAGAGGTATATACCCCTCGCTACTGCTAATTAGTAGTAGCACGGGGTATACACCCCTCGCTACTGCTAAGTTGATAGTAGTAGCACGGGGTATAAAACCCACGCTGGTACTAAGTTGACCCCACCGTGCACCCCGGGACAGGCCATAGTAGTAGCGTGGGGTATGAAACCCGCGCTGCTACTAAGTTGATAGTAGTAGCGCGGTGTATAAACCACACGCTACTACTAAGCGGTCTCCACCGTGCCCCCGGGACAGGCCATAGTAGTAGCGCGGGGTTTAAACCCCGCGCTACTACTATCGACCTCCAACATATGTGTACACATAGTGCGCGGAGGCCCAAATCCAAACCCACACTCTCCCGATTCCACTTCTCCCTCCCACCCGCGATTCCCTTCCTTACCCACCACCATCGCCGGCCTCGCACCTCGTCGCCTCCCCCAAATCCGGCGACCTTCACTCCCACCGCAGCCGCCTCCCCCTCCTTCCTCCTCCTTCTCTGCTGCTGGAAGGAGAGGGAGATCCAGCAGAGCGCCGTCCATTGTGGCGGCCAGATCCACCATGGACGTAGCCACTTGCACCTCCTCGCCGGGACAGGGCCTCGTGCGGACATGCAGACACCATGGTTTCGGGCGTCGTCTCCAACTCCGGCGGCCACCGGTGAGTTGCTCTTCCTACTCCTCTCAATCTCTCTCTCTCTCTCTCTCTCTCTCTCTCTCTCTCTCTTCGTCTTCTAATCGTTTTCTCTTCTTTTGTAGCAGCAGCAGAGGAGAGGTGCGAGGATGAGTTGGGTGGGGAAGCACCATCACCATGGACGACTTCATCCCCTCCACGACCAGCATCAGCCATGGATGGAGAGGACGTTGACGCCCAGCAGCAGCAGCCATGGATGGAATTTTTTTTTCAATTCCTAATTAGTTAGTAGTAGCGCGGGGCCCTTACCCGCGCTACAGCTAAGTAGTAGTAGCGCGGGTGGCAACCGCGCTATTACTAGCAGAAGTAGTAGTAGCGCGGGTAGGACCCGCGCTACTGCTAAAAGTTAGCTGTAGCGCCGTAGCAGTAGCGCGGGCCCCCGCGCTACTGATAGGTCATTACCCCGCGCTACTACTAGGGTTTTCCCTAGTAGTGATGTAATACCTTTTTTTGGATGAGTATGATTTGCTCAATGGCTTGTTCATGTAGCAATTGTTTATTCAATATTTGTATTTGTAGTTCCACTTTTGTATGTAATGAAAACTCGACCTAAAATTCAGATTAAATCATGTAGGTACATAAGTAGGAAAACTAATACTTCGATTCTGCTATCGAGGCATTACAACTATTAATTTATCCTTAGTTTTCATTGCAAAACTCACAAATCTCTCTACTGTTACACGATGTGTATCTTATATATATATATATAGTGTGTGTGTGTGTGTGTTTGTGTGTGTGTGTGTATAGTGTGTGTGTGTGTGTGTGTGTGTCAATCCTCGCGATAAAGAAAAAGCAATTCATCATATAGACCTCAAAAACATTTTGATCCCCTGAATGAAGTGAAATAGTTCCAATAATTGAAGTCAAGTCAAGAGGTGATGGTGAGTACATGACAAACTCCTCCTATACGCCTCTAGGCACCTGCTACATATGATGTCCAAGATGCAAAGTAATCATCATGCAAGTTTTGTTCATGCACCTGTCACATCAGTTTTTTGCACTATAGTTTTGGGTGGTACGAACTCTTCTATTTTGCATGATACATGAGCGATCAATTCAATGCATGCTCTATTAACTCATCAATTATAAGTCGATAGAACCTCTGAAAAATAGTACAATAAACCACTTATGTGTGGATACAATGTTGACATGATAGAATGCGATGCATGAATCCACTATTTTATAAAGCTATTTTAATCAGACAATGCCGAATGTCCTTTGATGTTCCCTTTATAGCACTTCTGCATATGTATGTCGTACAAAAGAAAAAATTAATACATAAAAAGAATGATCAATGTATCTGCATATTTTAATGTAAAATTAACTCCATCAATCTCCATCATGTTGTCGCACCAAAAATGACAACATATGCTACAACATATCATTTTTGGAGGTTCTATCGACTTACAGTTCATGAGTTAATAGAGCATGCATTGAATTTTGCATTTGCATCTATTTTATCCATTAATGCGCTGACCATCTGACCTTAATAAAGTCGCATCCTCATATTTTCAAACCCTACATAAACCTAAGGACATGCTATGCAACAAAACAATATGCTTACCCTGTGACACAATGGATAGTTAGATGTAATGCATATATCTACCTTCTCCCATCTATGTCTAATAAAGGAAAACCTTTTACATGCATATTTGATTATGAACAGTTTAACAATATGCCTACTATTTCTGCAAACAGCTAATTCATATAAAATTTCTCATGGAATAAAGTTTAGAAAAGTGCTAGCCCGTGCAGGTGCACGGGTTGATGACTAGTGTCTATTAACCATGTTCTTACATCAAACTAATGTTCTTGTGTATCCCTCATCAATCACTTATGATGAGACAGTCAAACGGGTGGGTTATTGTGAGACGCGCTACTCTTTTAAAGAGTGCAGTGTCATCCTCCCCACATGATTCTCAACAAACAGCAAGGCTAGATGAAGATAGTCAACGTAGCTCTGTAGTTGGTGACCGCATTTCCCCTACACCACCATCACAGGTGCTTGCTCTAACTTGGTAGTGTGATATGTGGTTGCATGTTGCATATGGTGTCTAGCTTGTAATTCTTCTAATTTGGTTAAATTGCATCTGCTATTCTGCTTAGTTTACACATTATACCTGTTAATGTGACATGCCTTCCTGTTTTTGGTACATACTACATCTATCTATTAACCATGTCCTTACATAAAACTACTGTTCTTGTGTATCCCGCATCAATCACTTATGACGAGACACCTTTAGTATATGCCGCTTGATATTTGTTGCATCTTGCATATGATTTATAGCATGTACTGCACTAATTTGTTGAAACGCCATTTGTTATGAGACGCTTTTAACTTGGCAGAGTCATATTGGTTGTATCTTTCATGTGGTGTCTACCTTGCATTGCTTCTAATTTGTTGAAATGGCTTCTGCTTAGTTTACACAAATAGGTGTGAATATGCCATGTCGTCCTGTTTTTCGTACATATTTCATCCTCGTATCATGTGTTTGCCTTACATCCAAGTAGTGTTCGTCAGTATCATGCATGAATGAGTTCTGAAGAGTGATTTTTATTCCTTTTTCTTGTCGTTTGACTTGACAATGCAAAATCAATACAGCGGAAGGAAATTAGCAAGGCAGTGGATGATGGTGCTCCTTCCGACCAACTGAAACGGAGGGTCTCTACAGATTCTACTCCGCCATCCTCCAAACAAGATTTGCAAGACAACTCATGCATAGACAGTCAACGTAGTTGTGTTGATGATGAGCACATCTCCCCTACCCAACAATCACAGGTGCTCGCTCTAACTTGGCACTGTTATATGTGGTTGCATGTTACGTATGATGTCCAGCTTGTATTGCTTCTAATTTTGTTAAATTGCATCTGCTTAGTTTACACATTATACTTGTGAATAAGACATGTGTTTCTGTTTCTAGAACATACAATATCTGTCTATCACGCCATGTTCTTACATCAAAGTACTACTGTTGTGTAACCTGCAACAATCACTTATCATAAGCCACATTTAACTTGGAAGTGTGATATAGGTTGCATCTTGCATTGTTTTCTAGCTTGTACTGCTTCTAATTTGTTGAAATGGCACTTATGACGAGACAATTTTAACTCGGTAGTGACATTCGTTGCATCTTTCATACGGTGTGTAGCTTTCATTGCTTCTAATTTGTTGAAATGCCTGCTGCTTAGTGTACACATCATAGGTGTGAATATGCAATGATGTCCTTTTTTCTTACATATTCAATCCTCCTATCATGCGGTCACCTTACATGAAAGTAATGTTCGTCAGCATCATGCATCAATGAGTTTTGAAAAGCGAATTTTATTCATTTTTCTCGTGGGTTTGACTTGAGAAGGCAAAAAAATAAGAGAGAGGAAGGAAAAAAGTAAGGCAGGGGCTGATGGCGGTCATCTGGCGCCACCGGTAAGGAGGCGCTCTAGAGATTCTGCTACTACTGCTAGTGCAGTAGAAGTTCCAAGTAAATATGATGTGCCCAACAACCCTACTCCAGCATCCCAGGTGCTTTCTCTAGCTTGGGAGTGTGATATTTGCTTGCATGTTGCATATGGTGTCTAGCTTGTATTGCTTCTAATTTGATTAAATTGCATCTGCTTAGTTTACACATTATACATGTTAACATGGCATGTCTTCCTTTTTTTGCATATACTACATCTGTCTATTACATGTTCTAACATCGAAGTACTGTTCGTGTCTATCCTGCGTCAATCACTTCTGACGAAACACCTTTAACTTGGTAGTGTGATATTGTTTGGATCTTGCATATGATTTATTGCTTGTACTGCTTGACATTTGTTTAAATGCCACTTATGAGGAGACACTATTAACTTGGCAGAGTGATATTTCTAGCATCTTTCATATGGTGTCTGATACGTCTCCAACATATCTATAATTTTTGATTGTTCCATGCTATTATAGTATCAATCTTGGATGTTTTATATACATTTACAAGCATTTATATATCATTTTTTGGGACTAACCTATTAACTTAGTGCCCAGTGCCAGGCAGTTTTTTGCCTGTTTTTGGTTTTCCAGAATATCAGTACCAAACGAAGTCCAAATGCCACGA
This sequence comes from Elymus sibiricus, assembly GCA_039707655.1. NCBI lineage: Eukaryota > Viridiplantae > Streptophyta > Magnoliopsida > Poales > Poaceae > Elymus > Elymus sibiricus. The sequence goes on from CM077668.1 coordinate 73,046,998, forward strand.
AACTTTTTGGAGATTTTTTCTAGACATAAGAGATACTAGAAGCTTCGGGAGAGGGCCAGAAGACAGAGGAGGTGGCCACGAGCCACCAGGGCGCGCCCCAGGGGGGGTGGCACGCCCTGGTGCCTCATGGGCCCACCTCTGCTCCGTTTGACCTAATTCTACCTCTATAAATTCTCTAAAATCGGGAAACCAACAGAGGAGTCCACGAAATACTTTTTCCTCCGCCGCAAGTTCCTGTTCTCGAGAGATCCCATCTGGAGGCCTTTTCCGGCACTCTGCCGGAGGGGGATTCGATCACGGAGGGGCTCTGCATCAACCTTGCTACCCTTTCCGATGATGCGTGAGTAATTTACCACACACCTTCGGGTCCATAGTTAGTAGCTAGATGGCTTCTTCTCTCTTTTTGATCTTCAATACAATGTTCTCCTCGATGTTCTTGGAGTTCTATCCGATGTAATCACTTTTTGCGGTGTGTTTGTTGGGATCCGATGAATTGTGAGTTTATGATCAGATTATCCATGAATCGGATTTATTTGTTATACTATCGACTTACAGTTCATGAGTTAATAGAGCATGCATTGAATTTTGCGTTTGCATCTATTTTATCCATTAATGCGCTGACCATCTGACCTTAATAAAGTCGCATCCTCATATTTTAGAACCCTACATAAACCTAAGGACATGCTATGCAACAAAACAATATGCTTACCCTGTGACACAATTGACACAATTGATAGTTAGATGTAATGCATATATCTACCTTCTCCCATCTATGTCTAATAAAGGAAAACCTTTTACATGCATATTTGATTATGAACAGTTTAACAATATGCCTACTATTTCTGCAAACAGCTAATTCATATAAAAAAATTCATGGAATAAAGTTTAGAAAAGTGCTAGCCCGTGCAGGTGCACGGGTTGATGACTAGTGAATAAAGTTGGAAGTAAGTGCTTGACCGTACCAAACTATGTGGATGGTAGCATTTGTAATAAATTACTTTTGTATTTGAAGTTGTTAAGTATGTAATAAGGATTTGATGAGAAAGAAATATGATCTATGGATAAAATAGTGCATTTTATTTTAATGGTGATAGTACCCTATGAGAACACTTGACCAATGGATAGGAAAATGTTATTCATGACAGTCCAAAGAGTGGAGTTTGGACAAAATAAGTTTGAGTTTTGTTTTTGGATATGATGATAACCCCAAGAGTATGAAGGAATGAAGTACAATTGGACTTAAGAATTGCTAAGGAAGTGTAATGTTGGAATATGGAATAGTAGTAACTTCAAGGATGGGTTAAAACAATACAAGTGTTGAAATGGGCCCATAAACCACAGGCCCCAGGAGTTAGTAAAGAGCAAGCACTGCCTTGTTGAAGGAAGAAATTTGGAAGAAACTATGATTTCATCAGTAGACGTTACATAGGAGGATACGAAAACCCGAGAGTTGTGAAGAAACGATAGATGTTTTGTTCAGCTTGCTGAATCAATGGATTTATCTGAACTTAGTTCGTCGACAAGAGAATTTCGGCAATGCTTGTTAGGATGCCCAAGTGTTAGAATACGTGATTCACTGTCTGCGTATGTAGTAATGATTCAAGTACGGGATGGATTGGCCCCCATACCGGAGACTTCTATCATGAACTATCATATGTTGATGGAAAATCAGAGAGACTTGAAACCCTAGTAGAGTGTCGACACGACAAGCCAAAAACCTTAGAATGGTAGGACGATGGATTCATGTACAGGCAACCGTTGCCAATCGTAGGATATACGGTGAGATTTAACCCAGACCAATTTTCCTGCAGGAACCAGTAATTGTTGACCACCATGAGATTTTTGATAGTTGTTTAGTATTGGCGACAAACCTGTCAGCCAAGAAGATCCAATCTCGGAAGGTCCTTATTTTGATGTAAGGACTCTGGATTTTGAGAAAAAGGTTATGCCTTACCGGAAGAGCACCAGTGAAGGAGTTATCCCGGAGAATATGAGAAGACCGACACCGTCAACCCTAAGGATGGAGTACATGAGTTTTGTTGGAACCGTAACCTTGCTTCTAAGGGTGGTAGTACCCCAGACCTTCGTAACGATTAATGGATTTTCCAGAGGATCCTCCAAAACCTAACATTCTTTCTAGCCTCTCCGAATCTCGAGGACGAGATTCATTTTAAGGGTGGTAGTTGTGGCGCCCCGCCTGATTACCACTGTAGCCAGACGGTCGCCGCACACACCAGCCAGTAAATCACACTGGTGTGTGCCTTTACAACAAGTATCATGAACACAGACATTTCTATATTAATGGATATATAAGTCTTACACGATATATACAAGGGTGATGACAGCGGAAAAACTCTATCTAAGGCAGCATGGTCTTGGTGCGGCTCCAATCCACAGGGATCTGACTGGGTTACTCTTCTAGCCCGCGAACACTCCGGCTCCTTGCTAGCGGACGTCGAATACTTAGGTGAACCTGGCCACATTGAAGGCCGCTGAGTACTTTTGAATGTACTCGCAAGCAAACCAAACCAACATATACACCAAGCAATGCAATCCATGGCATTCAAGCATGCACTTGTTATCTTAACAGTATTAACTATTATGTTATGACAGGATTATCTAGCAAGATTAATCATCTAGCAGCATTAATTATCATGTCATAGCAGGATTATCTAGTATCATTATTACGGATCATGTCCTAACAATATTATCTAGCATGTACACTATCAAAGTAACTACAGTATGACGAAGATAAAGCGTATCAAGTAATTTAATCCATACTCCGAATAATCTTAGGATCCAATCCAAACCTTTCGGTCATACGACCGTTTCTCTCTTAGCCATCCCATGGCTAACATATCATATTCCTGACATCATCCGATGTCCATGCATCTGAACTGCAAGTCTGACAAACCTTACCTTACTCTGGTTCATTATTGACATCATATGGTTTGTTCCTCCAGACTCGACACAGACCAAATAGTGTGACCTAGTACGAACTGTGTCCCATGACCGAGGACGCGGCTATTCGAATAGATTTACACTCTGCAGAGGTTGCGCACTTTACCCACACCATGGAGCTCCTGGCCTCGTACTTTAGTACATGTTCCCATTCGGGTGGACCGGGCTGCTCCAACAAAACCTGTCTATTGCCTGGCACTCTTACGGTCCCACCGACAATCATACCCTCCCAGGGTCATGTCCTGGGTGGCCCCTGTGTCACCCCGTGACACATGCCACCGTCGTGGCCAAACAAAACTGTCCCAAACGGGGACCTGTGCACATAAACCAAACTGGGCTCACAGGATTATCGCCGCCTACTGGGCCAGGGTAGCACGCACGCATAATCCTCCCTATTTTGGTGGTACCAACAAGAGGCAAGACAATAGATTAAGTCAGGGCCGTCCCATACCGGCAAATGTGGTTGCACTCGATGAGCTCGGTTCGGTGGCACTATGACTCGATCCAGCCGACGAAGGAGATTGTTATCATTAAGTCACATTCTTTATTATTGCAATAACAGTAACAAAGCATGATGTAACAATTATGAAAACATGACAACCTATCTCCATACAATATCACAATGAGTCATTCGTGATACAATATTTAAATGGCAAGTTATTACTTTACAAGTTCTGGCTGTAAGTTACGACCATCTGAACCCTTGCATGAAACCGGCAAATAAACCCGTAGCCACCAGAACGGTCTTTACAACTCAGATCTGGGACGTTACCAGAATAACTCAACCCCGGCTCAAGACGGCTGAAAAACAGCTCAGAGCATGAGACGGTGTTGATAAAAAGAGTGTAGCGGTTCCCTAAGACGGCCGAAGAACAGCTCAGAGCATAGGGTCACCGCTATAGAAAGAAATTCAACAGCTGCCCGAGACGGCCGAAAAGCAGCTCAGAACACGGCCAGTTGTTGAAAAGAGAACATAAAGTCGGCATCCACCCCGGACGGCCGGAAGCAGCTCAGAACACAGGCGTGGTGCCGTCACCAAAGAAAGGCAGGCAAGGGTTCACTAGCGTCACATACAGCTCATCACTACGCATACGAGCATAAGCATATCAATTTAAACACGCAAGAATAACATATAGCAATGCTTTAGGGCACATATCAGATGGTCGGCTTGCCTGGGGGTCGAGGAATGCTCCGGGAAGAAGTGCGGGAAGCTCGCGGAAAAACTTCGCCGGAAATGGTTCTCTCTCGAAGGGGGCTGAATAAGGGTAGGGGCAAAATGGTCATTTTCACAGTGTGAAGACATTATGAAAATGATGCCATCGGAACGGGCTCGATGAACTGAAGACGTGGGCATTGGATTCACCTGAATCAGAGTTGTGAGCAAAAAGATGTGATGGTATACTGCCAGGGACCTTGCTGTAATATAAATAATTACATTCAGGTCCTTAGCAGTTTTTTCTGTGGAAAAGATTAAAACAAACTGTGCATCTGGCCTGCACGGGCCGAAACTGCTGGAGCTAGCTGGGCCGCAAGGCTGCGGCGGTTGCTGGGCCGGGCCCCCTGCGCCGCTGCTCCGTTTTAAAATAAACGGAGGGAGGCTGAGCTGCTGACGAAGGGGCCCCACTGGCAGGGTCGCCTCCTTCCTCGCGCGCGCTGACCAGAGGAACAGAGGCGGCATCGGCCGGCGATTGCCAGCGCCACCGGCCACCGTTTGCGATGCCCGGCACATGGGCGTGCTCAGGACAGCGAGCAGCATCCATCCATGTAACTCACGGGTGTCGGGGTGCTCGGAAGCGGGCAGGACGCCGGCCACAGCGGACGGCGGCGCTGGTGAGATCGGGCCCGAGGCCACGGGCATCCCCGGAGCAAAAAGGAGGCGGGGGCGGTGCCGTGATGGTGGTGATGGTCTTCCGGTGGAGCTGGAGGAGCAAGGGAGGCTCGGGTGAGAAGAATTTAAGCGTGGACGGGCGGCGGCCATGGCGGCAGTGCGGAGCGAGGAGGGATCACCGAGCTTGGTTGAGTGAAGGGGCAGAGCTCTAGGAGGGTGGAGAGGGGCTGGTGAGCTCGAGGGACTCGGGAGCGGCCTATTTATAGGCGGGGGAGCTCGCCGGATAAGCTCGGCCGCCGTGGCTGGCTTATCCGCGCACTGGAGCTTGAGGGTGGCGTGGCTGGCTGGCTGTGGGTGTCGGGTGACTTCGCGGGGAGAGGAGAGGTCTCGGGAGCGCTCGAGAGAGCTCGAGGGAGAAGAGGACAGAGAGGAAGGCGATGACGGCGGTCACGGGCGGGACAGTGCATTGGCGGGGCTCGCCGTGGCGTGAGGAGGAAGGGAGAGGAGGGGGAAGGTGAGGAGGGGGAAGGCCCGTTTTAAATAACTAATCTCGTGATTTTTGCTACCGGGGGTAGGAAGGAAGCAGTGAGATCCAGGGAGAACAAGCAAGACCAAGAACAAGAATGAATGCTAGAGCATATGCAAACCCTAGATTATTGTGATGGCAGCCCGGTCAACCGCACGCTGGAAGCGGATGGCATTCCCAATACAGGCCTGCAGATCCCTGGACTCTATTTAAACATTGGGAAGTCCTTGACAAGAATGCTACATTAAGCACTTGCCACACTGACATATTGATGAGCAAGCCCAGAGCCCGAATCCGGATGCATGCTTAAGTGCTCGGAGGGCAGAGCCTGGGCCCCGATCGAGCCAATATGTCAATCGATAACATTTAAGCTCCTTGTCCCCAAGATCTTCCATATATTAAGACTAGTTCGATCTGCCTTAGATAAACATATTCCAATAAAAAGGTTAAATAACATATATAGGTATCTGCGGGCATTGTGAATCAACTAATCTATCTAGAAGTGAGTCAATATGTGTTCATGAGTGATTATGCTGTAGGTGCTTCCCCTCTGTCGAGGCTGGTATGTATAAATGGAGTATTGACCTTAACTTTGAGTGTGGGTTCCGGTTTTGAGTGAATGGACTGATTGCATTGTTGTTAAGAGTGGGCTGGCCTGCTTGAAACACCAATGTGCTATAGATACAAGTACCCTTCCCTTGGGGATCGATTAACGGATTACTCAGTATCGGATGGGTGAAAGCCTTATCCATCACCTTTAAGCTCCTTGTCTTTAAATAAAAGCCATCAATAACCTAGATCGGTCTCAATAGCACTGCAGGGCATTTATCTCCCCTACTATATGGGTCTACCCACCTGGGCATTGTCCACTTGACCAACCATCATGGCTATATAATCTATTTTAACAAAGAAGTAAATAACTCGAGTCTCCCTCTGGGGGGTTGTTACGCGACCTATTCCGGACAAGGAGTCCGAGCCAGGAAGAAAACCAGGGAATCCAGATTCCATAAATGGTCAGGATAGCTCAGTTGGTATAGCCTTGAAGATCTTAGTTCTTTCGCGAACTATCAATATTGGAAAGTCGAGGTACTTGAATTCAGGAATTTCATTGACCGGGAACAAGAAGAATTCTCGCGACCGTGTCTGAGCCCTCTTTTCCAAATCTTGTACTTCTACAGATTATATAATTTATATTGATTCGAAAGATTCTTTTGATCTCCTTTTTTGGCGTCTATGCATGCAGCTGATTTCGTTTTGCTGAATCTCAACCGATGTATCTCGTCCGTAGGGATGGATCAAGGGAATACCTTCTATTTGGCACAAGGTCTATTTTAATAGGACAATCTAGCCTATTTGTCACTTTACCCGCCTTTCGAGCCTTCAAGAGGTAGGCAAAACCAGTTCTTTGTTACTCGGAAGCCGTTACGCATCTGTTTTCTCGCTGCAAGCGAAGCATTAGAGATAGATTAGGAATGAAAGTAGGCGATCGATCGAAGCTTAATGGCGGATCGATAGAATGCCTTTCACTATGCGCCGTAGGCAAAATAAGAAAGAGATGAACCTCCCTTGCTTTGGCCAACTAGATTAGTGTGATTTCGCTTCCACAGTCTTATGCTTTACCGCCATCTTCGAATTATGATTCCCGCCATTAAATAATCTATTACTATTTATGCATTAATGAGATCGTTTCAGAAGTGGAATATAACCTCCGCTATAACAGGGATTTTTGTTTCCAATTTCTATAGAAGAAGGATCCGACTAGCCGGTTGGACAACGCACACCCCCAAAAGGCGTATTCGAGTAAGAGGCGTCCCCCCTTCCTAATCGATCAGAAGTGAAGAGATAGGGGTCACGGATTCAATACGCCCGCTAGACCCATTCTTAAAGCAATGCGTAAGGCTTTCGGCTTTCACCGTAGGTTAGGTTCCTCGTCTCTCTCAGATGTAGTAGTTCCAGTTGCTCTGGTTGTCTCAATTCATTCGATTGTGATAAGTCAAGAAAGCTAATAGTTGAACAGGTGGTGAAGTCACCAGTACGGTAATGATGCTCGGCATGTGGAAGTTCTCGTTTCTCAACGTGCCATTTGGTTCTAACGAATTGAACTACAAACGGGCTTTCCTTTATCCTCCTTGTACGCCAACCTACTCACAAAACTGGATTTCTAGCTGCCTCCTCCGGTGAAAACGAACCAGTAAACATATTATTAGACCTAGGAAAATCAGAACTCGTCGAACAGAAGAACCGAGTACTATAGAATCTGAAACACACATATGCGAGCTATTAAACATACCATTCCTATTTCTAAATAACAACATATTACCGCAGCGCTAAGAAAAGGGTTTGAAAGCTCTAAGTGGTACGATAAGCAGAATGAATCAAACGAAGTGCATCATGAGGGTTGGGGATTTAGCATACGCTCTACTATCAATTATAGGTTCACCTATGCCCCAAGAAAGAGGTGCAGAGGTGGAATTCAATAGATTTAAGCAACTTCAGTATGCGGGTAGCGATGCTTTTTGGAATCCAAGAGAACTTTGAATCGGAGGAACGACCAACACAGCTGGCATGGCTTTGTTGAATCAGGATTTGATGACAGGAACGTTGTTGAAATAACTTCTTTACCCCCCTTAAAATCCTTTATGCCTGATTTCAGTACTAACAATACATGGCTAAAAACATCCTATTTTTTATGGTAAAATATGGAAAATCATATGGGAAACGAATAACGAATAGAAGTAGCCTAACCTTTTCTTTCAGTCTCGGTCTCTAGATTCCCTTGTTCTTACTGTAGCTAGCACTTGTTATTGCAGTCAAGGAGCCAGGAGCCTTCAATCACATTTGAGTTTGACGTTCTTCTCCTTCTTGGGGGTTGGCTTGTGGTAGCAGGCGTACAGGACGAGGCCGAATAGCGCACCGAGGCCATTGGGGATCTGCAGTGCACGAACGAAAACAAGAGCCGGCACGGTTAGAGAGACACTCTCAAATTATATAAGATTTGGTTGGAACCTGAAGATGGAGATATTACTGACCGTGACATAGAGGTCGAATTTGATGAGAGCGTAGGACGTCCAGCAGATGCCGTTGAGGAAGCTCACCAGCGATAGGAAGAAGGGCATGTACTCGACGCTCTTGGTCTTGATCACTTTACCCTGCACGCAACCCACAATACACATTAATTCCTCCCCGCAAAAATATATATTCATTAATTCCAAGCACAGGATGCAACAGCTCGATCGTTCCAAAAATATATATATATATATTACAATAGGTAATTAACAAGATTGATTCTATGTTCTATGTAAAATGTAAATAAATTCAGCAGGTAATATTGGTGAACTCTACACCTGGACCACATGACCCACGAGAAGAAACCGACATACAGGATCCCTTTTCCATTTCAACGTGATCATCTCACAGAGTTGGCAAGGGAAGATCACAAAAAGCATAGACTGGTACAGGGACACATGTACTATCTCCATCCAAGAACACATGATTCGAAATCTGGCACACCTGAAACTTGCATCCCCTAGGTGAACACATATGTTTATGATGAAGCTGAACATGGCAGATTTCATAAGATGAAATATTCCTCCCGTTCCAGACCCGTCACTCAACAGCCAACGAGTTTGGCGAGAACAACAGAACAAGTTTGGTTGGCTAATCAATTGTACAACAGAACTGCCTGTATTGAATGCAACTGCAAGTAACCAAGGATACCGCATCGATAATCAGAGGACACGTAGGGGCTACGGTATCTTTTTAGGTAGAAACGAACAATAGGCCTTTTGACGAAACATAGAGCAACATGTTCTTGGGATGTGCCACACGAACACCATGACAGTTTAGCCCAAAAGGTAGCACGTTGGTTTTTACTGGTAAAAAGGGGGAAAGAAGAGATTTGACACGATGGTTAAAACAGGACCATTGATGCATCTTTTAAAGATGGATTTGGTTCCAAAATTCGCTTCCGCATCCATGCTTCCAAAACAAACAGCAACTAAGGTATGCTAATAGTGGTACATAATGAATGCCTCAACTATAACCTAACGAGTCACTTGCCCTGAGTAAGCTGCAAGATCCTTCATAGATCACTGTGTCTAGATCATGCAACAGATTTGAAAGATGATGGCAACCCATCATTAATCAGTAATCAGAAAAGAACCTGGAGACTGGAGAAGATGAATATGGCTAATCTGTTCTTAAATAGAAGTTCTAGAAGAATTAATATCGGCTTTATTAATCTTAAACAGTAGAACCCCTGAATCACCAATCCATTCTGAACTGCAAAGGCAACGTGTCACTGACAGCTGGGTCCAAAAAATCCTTGACTGACCCAGCAGTAAGTGACCATGCACGACAACTTAACCTATGAAACCCTCATCCACACAACACCAACAACATCACCGCCGCCACCAACCGAAGGGGAACGCACGCCTATTCCCCAACAATATCACTAACATCTACCAATATAGATCTAAAAAGACATCTATGCACGTGGATCAAGAGCGGGATCGATGGGTACGTACCATGATGGTGAGCGGGGAGGCGTACATTGCCGAGCCGAATATGACGCAGAGGATGCCGTAGAACACCCAGAGCATGCAGTTGAGCAGCGTCGCTAGGTACGGGTCCGACTTGAACTCCTCCACGACCTTGTTCTTGATGATCCGCCAGAACGTCGGCCTGCACATGTACAAGCAAAAAGCAAGCGCCCCCTCATCAGAATCAAACCCTAATTACCAACGACCTTCCATAGAGAGTAGACTAGACAAGCGGACGAGGGGGATGGCGGCGGCGGCTTACACAGGGGAGAGGAAGAGGCCGAAGGAGATGACATTGCCGACGACGTTGCGGGCCGCGTCCGGGGAAATCATCTTGCTTTGCTCGCCGCGAGCGGGTGGGGTCTTGGGATTGGTTTGGATTGGACGACGCACGCGGCGAAAGGGAGGGAGAGAGAGAGCCAAAGCAATTGAGATTTGGGAGAGCAAACACAGCTTCGCCATCCAGCCAAGTATCTTTATTGAATTGTGACCCTATCTAGCGCTTAAAAATCTTTCTTCTTTCTCCGTCACTAGATTCCGGTTAAAGCGCTTGGTCCACCCATGCTTTTCCTCTCCATTTTTCATATGGAAAGGGAAAGCAGTGCCAACTTATTGGAATTCTGCATGGCATATTTCCCAACCTTCATTCCTCCTATTCCAGGCTCTAGTGCTCAGTCATAAACCTATTGCCCGCTCCGCTTTCCCATTCCTATTGCTTTCGGTATCTGAATC